>JASFAT010000727.1:0-418932 GCA_031353405.1 Baronia brevicornis
ATTATCTCGTCTAATGGCTACGTTATATATAAATAACATTCATTCTCGTTTATTGTCAATGCTTAATTTAAATTATTTTAAAATTAATACAAATTTACTGACAAGAAGAGACAAACAATATACAGGTGCTCTGTAACTGATCAGATTCTAAGATGCGATGCCATAATATCTTATGAATTAGCTGGTTGTTCGATTCTTGCCGTCCGAGATGTCTCAAGATACGCTCAAGCCATTGTCGCTTACTTATTATCTATGCGTTTAACGTTCGTTATGATCAGCTCTTATTTAGTGCTTTGACTAATGAGAATGGAAATCGTACACAGCTTTGTTATAGAATGATTGGCTAAAATTTAACCTCAGCTGGCGAAATTACAATTTTCGTAATTAATCGTCGCGGTTTTGATTTCCGCATCGGTATAAATATACATATGTATCTAAGACCGACAAGTATTTATTTCGAGCCTAGATATACCATCAATCCACCTTGGATGAATAATGTCTATTTTTTCATAAATTATTCCCAGCTGTAACATATATGGGCCATATAAAATAAGAAATGATCTATAAAATTATTTTATATATAATACATCAATATAGCAATAGTTACCAATCATTCTATAACAAACCTGTGTACGATTTCCATTCTCATTAGTCAAAGCACTAAATAAGAGCTGATCATAACAGACGTTAAATATTGCCTTAGACAGTAATAAATATGCATTAAGCGACAATATTTAAACAAAGCTGAGCATTGTCTCGAGAGTCTTGAGATAAATCTCGGACGGTAAGGAGGTCAGACAACCGAACAGACGTCGCTAAGATATTATGGCATCGCATCTTGGAATCTGATCAGTTACAGAGAGCACCTGTACCTATTGTTCAGTAGCTAGCTGTCTCTTGTCATGCGGCGTTGTATTAATTTTAAAATAATTTAAATTAAGCAGTATTTGCAATAAACGAGAATGAATGTTATTTATATATAACATTAATACATTAGACTTGAATAATTTCCGTTGTTGTACTTAGATATAGGTTTTTTGTACTTAGGTATAGATAGGTTTAGTGACAACCAATTGGCACAGTCCCTTCGCCCGCGGAGTCTATGGTCGCAGGTTCAATCCCCGCATCGGAATAGACATATGTAGGGATTACAAATATTATAATTTATTCAGAGTTTGGTAACTCCGCTAATCCGCATTGGACAGGCGTTCTGGGTTAACGTCCGTTCCTCCAGAAATGGAGAGGGCTGTGCTCAGCGAAGGAACATATATGGGCTGTTAAAAAAAATAGGTTTTTAAAGAATGCATTTATATCAAAAATTGGATCATTTATACAACTACCCCTAACCAATTAGGCTATTTTCAGTTAAATTAAATTAAGTTGCGTTGAAATTACCTTTTCTTTTAAACGAAAAAAGAAAATTTGCTATTGCTACTGCAGTCGTAAAACTGTCTTTTTTTTTTAAAACCGTAAAGGAAAAGAGGTAAGTGAGGAGATAAGAGGTGTAAGGTAATTTGTGAAATAAAATAATATAATGATTTCGTGTTATATAAAATGAGAAATACGTTTATCTTTTTTATTACTTTGCAGTTAGAACAAAAGTGTTAAAGTCATAAACAGAAAACGAAACATTATAACGACAATAAAAAATTAATTTGTTATAAAAAACAAACTGTTTTGTTTAAATTACTTGAAATGTAGCGATATCTCAGTTGATATCGGTGAACCTTATTTTTAAGATCATGGGTTTTCATCAAACGATTTAAGATCATGGGTTAAATTTTAACATTCTTTCCCCCATTTCTGGAGGAATGGGTATTTACCAAACTCAATTGTCCATAGCGGACTCCTAAAATATACTGACTCAACCAACCAAAATCCGTATTTAAAATTGTAAATAAATTACAAATTCATAGATACTTGATGCATCGATGTTCGAATCCGGTCCACTTACTTGTGTTACATAAAACGTAACTTCACCCACTGAGACATAACAGTTATAAATTATCATTAACTTAAATATCGCAAGCAACTCAAGGCAATAAGCAAGGCTGTAATCACCGGTCAAAATAATTTCAACAATCACGCGCTAAATTTGTTAGTTAGCTTTAAATAGATTTTCAAGGTTATTCCGCAACATTGTTATCTAATGGGCAAATGGGTTTCGTCATTCCCTTGCCAAAAGCATATGGAACATTCGTCACAGGAGACAGCGGTCATGCGAGAAACAAGAGTGTCTCAATCTTGTCTCAGTACCACTTATCATAAATCTCAATCAAGATAAACGACATTTAGGATTTTAATGGCTCCCTCGATTTATTATTGTACCATTTGGTCTGATCAGGAATGTTAACGTTCTCCGCACTCGACATGTGGATAATGGGTGCGTGCTTTGGTCTTTGTCAGGTGTTTTTAATTGTCCACAGTAGGTGAAGATCGTAAAAAATGCTGATCAGATAACCCGTTCACATACCGAATTCTAAAGGCGGAATCATGGCAAGACGGGACTATTAATTTTCTCGGTGACTTCTGAAATATTAGTAAGAGGTCTTGAAGATTGTGATCTCTTTTGCCGAAGCGACTACTGTTGTAGTGGAGTGTCAAGATAGAAACCACCCGGCAAAGTGTAACGTGCTTGTAAGTACCTTAACATATCTCTGAAGAAATGTATGTCCAAAAGTAAATAGATTATAGGTACTATAGCGTGCCTGCCGTTCTTCTTACGGCGACACTCGACATCTTTAGGAGGTTTTTATCTTCGAATAAAATTCCTCCAATTGATATTAATTTATTTTTCTTGTTTCAATATCATGTGTACATTTATATTATATCCACACACTTTATCATCACTTTATAAAAATTATTTATTTGTGATAAAAAAGGCGATATGTTACATTCGAGACGTCAGTCAATCAATGAATTCAAAAGAATGCGTTTTGTTTTATATCGCAATTTATTTCTTTTTCATTTTGAAATTAGGAATGTAAAAAAAAAGTAATAAAATATAAAGGTTTTAATGCATTAGTGATACATTTATTAATGTATCACTACAGTACTTAAGTCATACATATTAAATATTTATTTAAGCTTTGATGCATAAAATTTACATAAGGTGGACCTAATGCCAATAGGCATTCAGTCCTTATCCAAATCTTCAAAAGAAACGGAAAAGTATTAAAGGAAATTTTAAAACAAGCATTCGTATCAGAATATGGATCAAAGAATATTCTTGATGAAGAATATTTTAACATCATCATCACAAAAACAACATAATGGCTAAAAACAAATAGATCACTTGCGTCAATTAAAAGTTTTACGTCCTTCGCTGAGGACAAAGTGCTATAAAATAATTATAAATCGGCGGACAACAGAGTAATAACTTTTATTTAGGTTGAAACTTTCAGTTAAATATATCTGTCTTGGAATTATCAAAAACATTATTATAATGACTCATAAATTAATAACCGGATTACAATATTACTATATAAAAAGACACAATATTAAAAGATAAATTTATAGCATCTACTTAATAAATCTATTCGTTTCATACAATATGCAAGAGCGTGTATGCACAGAAGGATTTCTTGTAATATTATATTAAAAATGTTGAGCTAGTATAATGCTATCTCTGTCACATGATTGTTTACTAATAACAGGGACAGAGAATGCAAACTCATATTCAAACTCATACATATTCGATTTTCATAGTGATCGTATTTCCGATCAAATACTGTTTAAAAAATAAAGCAAGCTGAGGTGATCTCAGTTGCTTTATTTTTTAAACATACATACATATTATCACGCCTGTCTCCCTGTAGGGTTAGGCAGAGACCACAGATCTCCATTCGCTACGATCCCGACACACCTTCTTTGCTTTCTTCAAACTCATCCATCTTTTCATTCATCCTTCCTTTCACATTCATTGTAGTGAAACAGCTCTCCGTTCGTCGCTTCTCGCTCTTGTGGGAATCAGGAAATGACAGGTAGCGAACCACGTCACCGTCATTTTTTAACTAATTTAAAATTGGGTATTTAAAATTAGGTAGGTAGTAGGACAAATTGGCAAAATGTCCGCAAGCAATCGAATGAAGCATGCTAGATATCAAGCTATAAGATAAAATTCGCCGTCAAAAACCAGAGTAACAAAATTCTTACACGAATAGACTCACTGAAATGGATGTGAGCCGGACACACTATACGATATGTCACTAAAAAGGTTTTGTATCCATTGCAATTGTAAGAGGAAAAGAGGTCGCTCAGTAAAGAAACGGGAGGATAACATCAACCTAACAGTAGGGTAATGCTGGACAAGAGTAGCAGAAGATATAAAGCAATGGAAGGAGTTGGAAGAGGTTGTGCGAAAATCACATTGAAATTAGAGATTTTCTCTGAAATTTTCAAAATAAAAGGCTTTTGTAATGCCCTAAACGTTACAGAAACTGAGCTCTAGCAAATTTCCAATGACGCAATATCAACTTTTGTCAGTCCAGCGCAAACAGCGTACTCTGCAAACACTACACCTCGAACCGCCAGCTCCTATTGTGTTTGCTGTAAACCAAGAGTTATGAGGCTAAATCGTAATCTGGACAAGGTGCATTATGGTACGCAAGCTATACTTACAAAACGCTCTTGTTTCATGTGGCTATATTAAAAATGTATTTACATTTTTAATATAGCCACATGAAATAAGAGCGTTTTGTAAGTATAGCTTGCGTACCATAATGCACCTTGTCCAGATTACGATTTAGCCTCATAACTCTTGGTTTACAGCAAACACAATAGGAGCTGGCGGTTCGAGGTGTAGTGTTTGCAGAGTACGCTGTTTGCGCTGGACTGACAAAAGTTGATATTGCGTCATTGGAAATTTGCTAGAGCTCAGTTTCTGTAACGTTTAGGGCATTACAAAAGCCTTTTATTTTGAAAATTTCAGAGAAAATCTCTAATTTCAATGTGATTTTCGCACAACCTCTTCCAACTCCTTCCATTGCTTTATATCTTCTGCTACTCTTGTCCAGCATTACCCTACTGTTAGGTTGATGTTATCCTCCCGTTTCTTTACTGAGCGACCTCTTTTCCTCTTACAATTGCAATGGATACAAAACCTTTTTAGTGACATATCGTATAGTGTGTCCGGCTCACATCCATTTCAGTGAGTCTATTCGTGTAAGAATTTTGTTACTCTGGTTTTTGACGGCGAATTTTATCTTATAGCTTGATATCTAGCATGCTTCATTCGATTGCTTGCGGACATTTTGCCAATTTGTCCTACTACCTACCTAATTTTAAATACCCAATTTTAAATTAGTTAAAAAATGACGGTGACGTGGTTCGCTACCTGTCATTTCCTGATTCCCACAAGAGCGAGAAGCGACGAACGGAGAGCTGTTTCACTACAATGAATGTGAAAGGAAGGATGAATGAAAAGATGGATGAGTTTGAAGAAAGCAAAGAAGGTGTGTCGGGATCGTAGCGAATGGAGATCTGTGGTCTCTGCCTAACCCTACAGGGAGACAGGCGTGATAATATGTATGTATGTTTAAAAAATAAAGCAACTGAGATCACCTCAGCTTGCTTTATTTTTTAAACAGTATTTGATCGGAAATACGATCACTATGAAAATCGAATATGTATGAGTTTGAATATGAGTTTGCATTCTCTGTCCCTGTTATTAGTAAACAATCATGTGACAGAGATAGCATTATACTAGCTCGACATTTTTAATATAATATTACAAGAAATCCTTCTGTGCATACACGCTCTTGCATATTGTATGAAACGAATAGATTTATTAAGTAGATGCTATAAATTTATCTTTTAATATTGTGTCTTTTTATATAGTAATATTGTAATCCGGTTATTAATTTATGAGTCATTATAATAATGTTTTTGATAATTCCAAGACAGATATATTTAACTGAAAGTTTCAACCTAAATAAAAGTTATTACTCTGTTGTCCGCCGATTTATAATTATTTTATAGCACTTTGTCCTCAGCGAAGGACGTAAAACTTTTAATTGACGCAAGTGATCTATTTGTTTTTAGCCATTATGTTGTTTTTGTGATGATGATGTTAAAATATTCTTCATCAAGAATATTCTTTGATCCATATTCTGATACGAATGCTTGTTTTAAAATTTCCTTTAATACTTTTCCGTTTCTTTTGAAGATTTGGATAAGGACTGAATGCCTATTGGCATTAGGTCCACCTTATGTAAATTTTATGCATCAAAGCTTAAATAAATATTTAATATGTATGACTTAAGTACTGTAGTGATACATTAATAAATGTATCACTAATGCATTAAAACCTTTATATTTTATTACTTTTTTTTTACATTCCTAATTTCAAAATGAAAAAGAAATAAATTGCGATATAAAACAAAACGCATTCTTTTGAATTCATTGATTGACTGACGTCTCGAATGTAACATATCGCCTTTTTTATCACAAATAAATAATTTTTATAAAGTGATGATAAAGTGTGTGGATATAATATAAATGTACACATGATATTGAAACAAGAAAAATAAATTAATATCAATTGGAAGAATTTTATTCGAAGATAAAAACCTCCTAAAAATGTCGGGAGTCGCCGTAAGAAGAACGGCAGGCACGCTATAGTACCTATAATCTATTTACTTTTGGACATACATTTCTTCAGAGATATGTTAAGGTACTTACAAGCACGTTACACTTTGCCGGGTGGTTTCTATCTTGACACTCCACTACAACAGTAGTCGCTTCGGCAAAAGAGATCACAATCTTCAAGACCTCTTACTAATATTTCAGAAGTCACCGAGAAAATTAATAGTCCCGTCTTGCCATGATTCCGCCTTTAGAATTCGGTATGTGAACGGGTTATCTGATCAGCATTTTTTACGATCTTCACCTACTGTGGACAATTAAAAACACCTGACAAAGACCAAAGCACGCACCCATTATCCACATGTCGAGTGCGGAGAACGTTAACATTCCTGATCAGACCAAATGGTACAATAATAAATCGAGGGAGCCATTAAAATCCTAAATGTCGTTTATCTTGATTGAGATTTATGATAAGTGGTACTGAGACAAGATTGAGACACTCTTGTTTCTCGCATGACCGCTGTCTCCTGTGACGAATGTTCCATATGCTTTTGGCAAGGGAATGACGAAACCCATTTGCCCATTAGATAACAATGTTGCGGAATAACCTTGAAAATCTATTTAAAGCTAACTAACAAATTTAGCGCGTGATTGTTGAAATTATTTTGACCGGTGATTACAGCCTTGCTTATTGCCTTGAGTTGCTTGCGATATTTAAGTTAATGATAATTTATAACTGTTATGTCTCAGTGGGTGAAGTTACGTTTTATGTAACACAAGTAAGTGGACCGGATTCGAACATCGATGCATCAAGTATCTATGAATTTGTAATTTATTTACAATTTTAAATACGGATTTTGGTTGGTTGAGTCAGTATATTTTAGGAGTCCGCTATGGACAATTGAGTTTGGTAAATACCCATTCCTCCAGAAATGGGGGAAAGAATGTTAAAATTTAACCCATGATCTTAAATCGTTTGATGAAAACCCATGATCTTAAAAATAAGGTTCACCGTTATCAACTGAGATATCGCTACATTTCAAGTAATTTAAACAAAACAGTTTGTTTTTTATAACAAATTAATTTTTTATTGTCGTTATAATGTTTCGTTTTCTGTTTATGACTTTAACACTTTTGTTCTAACTGCAAAGTAATAAAAAAGATAAACGTATTTCTCATTTTATATAACACGAAATCATTATATTATTTTATTTCACAAATTACCTTACACCTCTTATCTCCTAACTTACCTCTTTTCCTTTACGGTTTTAAAAAAAAAAGACAGTTTTACGACTGCAGTAGCAATAGCAAATTTTCTTTTTTCGTTTAAAAGAAAAGGTAATTTCAACGCAACTTAATTTAATTTAACTGAAAATAGCCTAATTGGTTAGGGGTAGTTGTATAAATGATCCAATTTTTGATATAAATGCATTCTTTAAAAACCTATTTTTTTTAACAGCCCATATATGTTCCTTCGCTGAGCACAGCCCTCTCCATTTCTGGAGGAACGGACGTTAACCCAGCACGCCTATCCAATGCGGATTAGCGGAGTTACCAAACTCTGAATAAATATTTGTAATCCCTACATATGTCTATTCCGATGCGGGGATTGAACCTGCGACCATAGACTCCGCGGGCGAAGGGACTGTGCCAATTGGTTGTCACTAAACCTATCTATACCTAAGTACAAAAAACCTATATCTAAGTACAACAACGGAAATTATTCAAGTCTAATGTATTAATGTTATATATAAATAACATTCATTCTCGTTTATTGCAAATACTGCTTAATTTAAATTATTTTAAAATTAATACAACGCCGCATGACAAGAGACAGCTAGCTACTGAACAATAGGTACAGGTGCTCTCTGTAACTGATCAGATTCCAAGATGCGATGCCATAATATCTTAGCGACGTCTGTTCGGTTGTCTGACCTCCTTACCGTCCGAGATTTATCTCAAGACTCTCGAGACAATGCTCAGCTTTGTTTAAATATTGTCGCTTAATGCATATTTATTACTGTCTAAGGCAATATTTAACGTCTGTTATGATCAGCTCTTATTTAGTGCTTTGACTAATGAGAATGGAAATCGTACACAGCTTTGTTATAGAATGATTGGTAACTATTGCTATATTGATGTATTATATATAAAATAATTTTATAGATCATTTCTTATTTTATATGGCCCATATATGTTACAGCTGGGAATAATTTATGAAAAAATAGACATTATTCATCCAAGGTGGATTGATGGTATATCTAGGCTCGAAATAAATACTTGTCGGTCTTAGATACATATGTATATTTATACCGATGCGGAAATCAAAACCGCGACGATTAATTACGAAAATTGTAATTTCGCCAGCTGAGGTTAAATTTTAGCCAATTAGGTTTTAATTTTTTTATTATTTTAAAGAAAAAGAATAGCTATCAAAAATATATTAGTAAATACGGTTACGCATTATATTTTGTTTAACATCCGATTATTGTATCAGCTTCTCAACAGATGTTGCCGCAGCCATAATACCATTAAGAACATAATGACCTTGGTAAAACAAAACCAGTTTTGTGTTATAAATCTAAATATTAACAATTATAGGCTCAGTTTTTAATATAAATATTTAAAAATTCGTTTCGTAAAATTAATCCAACACAAACGCTTATTTTCCAACATCGACATCCGATTCGAATCGCCGAACGCCACTCGTAAATCGAATGAGATTAGCTACCAAAAAGCATTGTCGATTAATCACCGATATCTACAATGCTGGGTGCTTTCTACTCGTTGTGGACAAAACGGATTTCACCTCGATTGGGTTATTTATATGGGCCGGTAGAACAGGTGTGTGCATGCGTCAACATACAGGGTGTGGAATATTTTTACATACAATAATTTTAAATTATAATTTTTTTGTAATACCAAAAGTTCTGCTGAAATCCGAAAAAGTAATACATCTGGGATGTAAATTCACCGGAAAATGACAAGTTATTCTTTTAATTTTTTTTTATTTTTGTATGATTTCTCAAAAAAATTACCAAAAATAATATCGAATATTATCAAACCAGTTGATCAGTTGTGAGCTTGCTTATCATATCCTAGGTTATGTAGTACGCAATGGAAAGGATATGCTGAATGCCCAAAAATCAGACAGGTTGAAAAATCATGTCATCAGAAATACTAAAAACATAGATGTAACACTGAAAATTAGAAGATCCAAGTGGAGATAGGCAAGACACATGATAAGAGGTGATAACAAATATAACAAAATAGTTCAAGAGAAGAAAAAAGACGAAAAGAGATAAATCTCCGAAAAGGTGGGATGACAATATCAGACAAGTGGCAGGAGTAAAGTAGAATAGAGTTGCTCAAGGAAGACCAGAATGGAAATGATTGCAGAAGGTTTTGCCGATTAGCAAATAGATTTGCAAGAAATAAACAAGCAACGAATACTAGAAATATTACATTAAGTTTTAAGTTGTATTATAACATTATCATTAGGTTTACGTTGATTTTATTAAAAGACTATATTATTATTATCAAAATATTATGCATAAACAAAATATATTAATACAAATAATATTAATAGTGAAAGGTCGGGCTCGATCAGCGATTCGATATATCTTCACAGAATACCAAGTGGTATTTTACTGTTACCGTTTTTCTCTCGTTAAGTGTAGGGATCCGGAGGTAAAATTTATTCTTCTACTCACTCATTTTTACATTCTTATTCATAGGTAGGTGTCGTTGGTTGTTTACCATCAATTGACTCACTCGTGTGATATCGCTTTGAGAAAAAAAATAATAATATTAAAACATGACCAAATAAGTCATGAAAAATGAATTCTACACCTTTGGAGCATTAATGTATTTATATATCGATATTTTTAAAATTTTAAAGTAACGCAAAAATGTAATGTGAATAATATAAAAAACGTAATTTATAAATTATAAAATTTTTATTAACATAACAAAACTAAAGATATAAGCACTCTGTATAACATTGCGGCAGTGTCTAGAGGAATGTTATTAATTTGGAATTTGTTACAGCCTATACTTAAACCTCGATATCGCCGTAAAGCCTACCCGCATAAATATGAATGCATCACAATCTCTTGCATTGTGTTCATGTGGACGTGAGAAACACAAGTGAGATAAGCTCTATAGGTCAGTTATTATTCTCTTGAAATTGACGGTAATGGTGTCGTAAGCAAAAACGCTTAGGGCGGTTATAAAGCTTATGTTTATGGCATTGTTATAAAAATATTCAAAGGGCTTTCGTATTCACTGTTATCGTTTGAAAGTGTGCCTATAGTGGATGAGGCTTTGATGGCCGCTTGTAATTTAAGAGCCTAATGTTTTAGATTCAAATCCCGTTTGAAACAAAATTTTAATAATAAATCTACAGTATTCCACGGCTGAATGTAGCCTTCTACCTTACTGACAATGGATGCTTATGGCAAAATCCATTGGCCATAAGTGTCCAACGTCAGTAATAAATATTTAAAAAAAACACTCAAAATACCCGTTCCATTGTCGATCAGAAAAAGAAATGTGACAAATCAATGTTTTAAAAATACTCAAAATACCCATTCCATTCTCGATCAGAAAAAGAAATGTGACAAATAAATGTTCTAAAAAATACTCAAAATACACATTCTATTCTCGATCAGAAAAAGAAATGTGACAAATAAATATTCTAATAAATACTAAAAATATCTCGAGTCTGGGTTTCAACAAACTTCATGAATTTTGGGGTAATAATATAATTCTTCTAACAGATCTAGAAAATAGTTTAGATATATATAAATAATAGAAAGTGTGTCATTTTGTCAATACACAGATAAAAAACTTAAAAACGAAATGTAAATATGAAACTGTCACTTAAATTTTATATTATCTTCAGCTTCACGCATCCAGTTTCTGCCACCCGCCCTGAGCTGATCGTCGCACCACCTAGTCGGGAGACAGTCCCACAGTACGTTTGCCAAGCCACGGGACATACTTGTACATATATGGACTATAAAAAAATAAGGTATCAAAGTCAGGTATATTCATTTTTTTAACAGCCCATATAGTTCCACTGCTGAGCACGGACCTCTCCATTTCTGGAGAAATGGACATAAAACCACCACGCTTGTCCATTGAGGATTGGCAAGGTTACCAGACTCGGAATAAATATTTGTAATCCATACATATATTTATTCCGATGCGGTGATCGAACCCGCGACTCGGCGGGTGGAGGGCCTCGCCACTCAGCCAATTGGTCGTATATTCATTATTTGTACTCAAATCAGACCAAGCACGTGTATTAAGAATATAAACAAAACGGAAGGTCTTAAAAATCTATTTGTGATCGATTCATATTGGTTACTGAGAATTTCATAGCTACACGCCGGCATTTAAATTTCCTTTACAGCTTTTATTAATGTTCGGATAATAGATTAATTTCTCCGGGGTCAATGTTCAGCTGAGGACGAAGTGTCAGGTTGCGTTACGAGGAAAAAATATGTAGTGATACCGAGAAACGTTGTGACTAATCTTGCGTAACCTTTACGGTGAGTGTTTAATGAATTCAATATATTGAATGATAATAAAGTTCTCAGTATCATTCTTAAAAGCTCCTGGTAAAAAATGTTGATGATTCACTACTGTACAGGAGATAAAAGTGGTATTTTGATGCTGTGCTTAAAAACATGTCGTGAACTCGGTTTCCGTTTTGAAATATTTCTTACAGTTGCTAACTTGAATCTTATAGAAATGTCTCCACATAATTCCATCGATACCAATGGAAAACTATGGGATAACCTTGATGACCTTGACAGATTCTTCTTCCTTAATTCTTTCTACGTAGCTAAGTTAGTAAGTACTTCCCCGGGCGAGCCGAGTGTGTTTTGAAGAAATCACCCCTTATGGTGAAGGATCTGTTATGTTTTGGGCGGGCGCAACTTCCAGCTACTGTACCGAGATAATTCATTGAAAATGGCTCACTAAGTGCGCAAAAATCCTTTGTCAATGGCAGACCGCACTGACTGTAATTGGTGATGATAATGCTCGGGCCCACCGTTCTGGCGACGTAGATGCTTATATGCAAGAGGTAGGACTGGCCAGCGCGGAGCCCCGACTTTAACCCCATTGAGCTTCTAAAAAGGCGAGTACTATCTGTCCAATCATCTTCACAAAACATCAGGGAGCTTAAATGTGTGATCTCGACTCAGCGGGAACACATTCCATAGGACACCATCATAAGCCTGGTGGAAAGTATGCCAAAACGATAACATGCCGTAATTACTGCAAGGGAAAGTCGTATTCGTTGTTAATTTTTATTTTTTTAGTCTTTTTTACTAAAGTACCATAAAAATACTCCTAGCCTTAATATCACTATACCCATAAAAATATCCATTTTACACGGATTTCTGTTTACATTAACTAAAACACGGATTCTAGGATTTAAGTGTTAAAAAAAGTTCTTAAAAGATTTCTAGTCATCTAAGCTAATGTCATACTAAATATATTAATATTATCCATAAAAAGCCAATGACTGTAAGGTGCCAGTTTTTTTTGCAATGTAGTTTATTACGTGAGTAAAAGAGGTTACTTCATTAAAACTGCATGTGTATAAGCGTCATTTCGCAATTAACGGGTTTTCCGCTACTATTATGAGTCACGAATCAAGTGAGAATGTGAGCTGAGGAGTTGAGCAAAGAAAAATGTTGTTTATCACTGTTTTGCAAAGGAGGGAAGTGGTTTGCGCAAACGCGTAATTCGGATGTCGGTTATTACTGTATCCAAGCCTCGGGTGGTCGGTCCACTTACTAAGTAAGCCTGTAGCAGCTTAAGTAAGTACTAGTTAGCTGTTAGCCAATAGCGTTGTTCTAGAATTACTAGAGATGGTAATTGAATAATTAATACTTATTATAACAATCGATTTTAATAATTTTGATCAATTTTTAGGTATGTTTTAATATTATTATATAATATTGGGTTGTCCGGAAAGTTCGAGCCGATTTTCGACAGGTAGCGTGAGAAACGTGTCTGATATATCACAATTATCAAATATGTTACAATTATTGAAGCAAATGACATATGTACGTACGTATATATTCTAAAAGAGATAGCTTCAGTCATATTTAGAAAAAAGTTTAGTTACGATTCGTTAATTTTTATCAGTGTTGAACGCCTTAGAATATGGTGCAAATAAAGTGCATTATAGGCATTTAATGCTTTTCTTTTTCCGAAAGGGCAAAAATGGCACACAAACGGCAAATAAGATTTGTGCTGTTTATAGCAAGGATGCTGTAGCTGAAAGAACTGTGCGAAAATGGTTTGCTCGGTTTAAAGCTGGAAATTTGGACCTGAAAGATCAAGAACGACCAGGTAGGCTGTCCACCACAGACGAAGATATGATTAGAACAGAAATCGAAAACTCGATATTACGTCAATTCGCAGAATGGTACCTATATAATTTAATAAATGTATATCAATATATAAATGAGCTGCGTTTTATTTGTCCTAAAATATATGGGCCGAATATTTCGGGCAACCTATTATTTTTACCAAATTAAAGTATTGTTTTATGGCACGCGTTATCTCATTCTTGTCGCCATTGAAGAGTACTTCACAAATAAATAACTCGACATTCGCATGTAAGAACCGATTTATTACTGACTTAGCATTCAAATATGTCACATTTTTCTATTATTTTAAAAATACATATTATTTATCTTACGATAATAATGGCTTTTTTTCTACAGAACGTATTTGGGTCCTACTGTTGGGCACTAGTTTCCCTTTCTTCAGAATGTTAAGTTCACCGAGCTTGCCCAAAGCAGGTTGATGAGGAACCCTGACACACCACCGACTTGGAATAAATATGGTAGACATATATTATATTTATACCGATGCGGGATAGACACTGCGACCATTCACACCGGCGATAGTTTTACCACAAAACCAACAGGTAGTCAACAATGGACTAATACATTCAAATAAATGGAACATCTATAACAAACCTACACATTTATCAAATGACTTGATTGCTTTCCATCAGACAACACGCTTAAATGTTCACTTTCCTGTCTTATAAAAAATAGCCACAACCAAAACTCTTTGTTTGATTCCTACTGGTAATTCACACTCTCCCTATATTTATTTATTTATATATCTTGTTCAAATTATCAATCGTTACTAAAATATACTTCTTTATTTATCCACTCAGGCTTTTTTAAATATTTTTTTTAAATCTGTAGTGAATGACACTTGATGTTAATACAGTTTTTTCAAATATTAATTAATTGAATTAATTAATTTTTGTTTTAAGTAGGAAAAAAATCTCTTATATAAGATATTTAGCAGGATATAAAAGTAGGAATTGACTATAAAAAGGAGGAATTTTTGTTATATTACTTGTTGTATTATATATAATCAACATTATTTCTTTGTATGGCATTTAGCTCATAAACAATACATAAGATAGCTTTCAGTATTTTATCATTAGTAGTCAGCCCATCGTAACATGATATCTGCGAAAGTCTTAAAAACGCTTAAACAGTTTTCGTATCTTTTAAAATATGTATAACACAATAAAAAAGAAGACAAAGATTTCACATATCAATATGTAAAAGCGTCTATCGGTATTTCGTTATTGAAGACAATAAAAAGATAATAAATTTGATCATGTCCCCGTCCCGCCATTCATATGGACCGTAAAAAAGATAACGCGTTCATATAGAAAAAAAAAAGAACTAGCGGATCAGATTGACATCTGTCCGTCGTAGTGGCTTCTTACGCTCGGTTGGACAAAATCAGGTATTACAATTAAATTAAAAATCACTCACGCAGAGTAATTAGTAAAAGAAACATCGGGTACTATCTCCAAAAAAGTAATTTGAAAATAATATTTTTTTTACCCAATTTATTTATTACTTTAATTTTGTATAACAATAGAACAATGCCACTCTACACTTCATTAAAATACTGGAAGACAAAATTTTTTATGTAATGATTTTGTCATTATTTATCAAATATGATATAATCATGAGATCATTATTATAGATGAGATACAGTAAATTTGATTGTGCTGAATCTACGACACGTATATTTACAATTGTATATATAGAGAAGTCGTTTAGTGGTCTAAATTTTACTCTAATTTAATAGTTTTAATTTTGTTTTTATTCTCTATGATCTCATGTGAACTTTAACTATACTGAATCTCATACTCCTAATACGTACACGTAATATGCTTAAAAATGGTACAAAGGTTTTTTTCTCATATTAATTTAATCGTCTACCGTCAGAGATCCTCATTCCTTTGCTTCAACTATTACTTTATTTTGCACGCATTATACTATTACATAGAAGAAGCTACAACGATCCATTGGTGGTAGTATAAACATAATATGATAAACATAAGGTTAAACGTAAAAATTGCAGACTGATACCACCCAGCATCGTTATGGATATTTATACTTATAATATTGCTGATTTATCTCAACTTGTAACTTGAGATAAGTTAGCAATATGTTCCGTTAGGCTATTTTAATAATAATGTTACAATATAAATATACAATCATAAAACCAAATAGGAACAATAAGCCTGGATTTAAAATAATATCTAGCTATATATTCAATACGATATTTTTAAAAGTACGCAAGAAAAGGATGATCTCATAGAGCGTCACTTGGTTTCCGAAGCGATGATAATTTATTAGTTTTAACATTTATGTCTAAAAGTCATTTTGAAGAATAAGGACTTTTATGACTTTTGAAAATGTAGAGAAACATCTTTAAGATAAATTAATTATACTCTTCAAACTGTTTTGCTGTCGCTACCCAAACTTAATGCTAGAACGATTCAATTGAATCCGCGGTATGCGTTAGTTTCTACTCATTGTGGACCGCACGGTGTTGACGACTTTCTATCTACATCACACACACAGACACACATGTGCACTAAGGTGTCACATTGCCCAATCTGTCCGGCCGCGGTTTGTCGTCGACAGGTGAAAGACAAAGTTATTATTTCCTATTCACAATCGATCTCTCACGCAAAACTATTCCTTTTGACACTATCAATAAGATCTATAATACGTACACCTTACCTTAAACAGCTACTTTTAATCAAAATTTTTACGCTTGTCCATTAGTAGCGCAAGAAATTTTAGTGGATTGATTTTTAACATCTATTGTAATGAGTGTTAGCATAACCTAGAAAAAAAAAATATCTTTTTTACTCTGTGTAACATCTGATTATATTTACTAATAGTTTAAGAGGATCGTAGAGTGGCGAATATTTTACATCAGATGTTATCATCAATATAGTTAAATAGTCCATAGATGGAAGTTGACTTCCTTCAAAATAGAAGTATGTTTGGAAAGATTGGAAATGGCAGATTGGTCATTATTCAAATAGACGCTTCTGAACAAATATACTGTGGGATAGACGGAGTGACGATCTTAATATCTGGATCCAAAGATTAAAGCACAGTATATAGTGTCCTTGGAGGCGATAATGGGAGCAAATACCGGTAGATAAGCTACAAAGTCCTGAGAAAAAAAATTTTACTTGGATCCTAAATCCTTTCGATAAACGTAGAGCTAAGAGCAACACAAGGGGTGTTGCTGTATAGGGCGGTCAATGACCAGTGATGGACAGTTGCCGGTGTATTATTATAAAACTACACGTCTTATGAAATTTTTAATATAATCCTCTAATATAATATAATACCATACAGTTTATGAAACTTCTATAATACATTTTTTCTATACATTTTTAAGCAAGCACATTGTGAATTATTTTTATGTTATAATTATTTTATAAGAGCAATTTGGACGCCTAGTTATTAACAATATCCGACGGAACGTTTGTGAAATGGAGTTTTTATATCGGGCGCGGTACCAATTAAAATATAGCCTTTGTAACGTACGTGAAAGCAATCGATTTGATTAACAACTGGGCACTAATTAGTATGAATGAACGGGTTTCGTACAACTTTATTATGGTAAAAGGAAATAGAACTAAACGCGTGACGAAACTCGTAAAAATGTGGTTCCGTAGATATCCATATAAACTAGTTAAAACAGTGTTTATCTATAAATACTTAATATTTGTTTTTGTGTACTAAAATGTAAAAAGAATGTAGTATTGTTTAAGTTGTTAATGGACTAAAATAAATAAACCTGATCTAATTTTGCACATCATTCAAATATTTTTAAGTCTTTTTTGTGATATGAGGGCAGCGAGCCAGCGTGTCGCCTGATGAAAAACAATCAATGCTACACACCGATACAACTTCTTTTTAATTTATAATAATAACAAAATAAAAGCCTTTATTCAGACAATTTTGTAGACGTTTCTACATAAAAATTTACTTGATTATTTTTTCCTTGTCATTTCTGTCTGTATGCGCCAATTGACAAAGGCCTCCTTCTATAACGATTTTTCTCTGTTTCTAGCTACTCAACAAATTGCCGTGGTCCTCTTTGTTTTCACCTACACGTCGAACTTTTTTGTGTATAATGCAAAGAAAATAAAGGCATACGAGTAGGCTATCAAACTGATGGTCTTATCTTCTACAGCACTAGGGACTGTACAGATACGTTTACTAGATTATAGATAGGTGTATTTAATGGGAGAGATAAGAGAAGTTGAGAGATGGTGACAGAAGACAAAACAGGAATGGGGATTACGCCTTTCTCAGGAACGTCCTTTGCTCAGGAATTTTTTCACCAAGTTTGTTAAATTCCTGGGGTCAACAATATTATTCTACTCAAAAAAGGTTGTTTTTTTATTTCCTTATTTATACTTACCGTTTGTTTTGTTATCTGTCTGCGGAATTGCACTAAGGTTTGTAGTAAGAGTTTGAAATTTTATAGCTTCGCCATACAAGTGCTGTCAATCAGGGACTGTTATTATTGTAAATCAACTCGCTATAATCTCGGTTATTTATATACTATCGATGAAATTGCTCCCATGGGCGTCACACTAATGTATCAAAACAGTTATTTTCTAATCGCTGACGGTGTTAAAGGTGTAATTTTGCAAATGGCCGTACACTACGATGTAACATGGCGGAGAACAATCCCGGCGTAATTACTTACACAATATCCAGCGATTAACAGCTTATTATTATGAGCCGGTCGTCTTTAATGCTACACCTAACCGTTATGAAACAGACACTAAAATGAATTAATGTGCCCGCACTGTGCTCACCGAAATATAGATTTAACTACCGACGTCGATTGTGAGAATATTAGTAAATTATTTACCCAAGTGTCCAAGTGGCGAAATGTTCACTTTCAATTCAAGAATTGCGGGTTCGATTTACCCATACTTGTGGTATATACAAACAAACACATACAGTATTATTATCATATATACATGTGATATGATAATGTGATAGTATAATAATTCTAAAATTAATCGCGATAAAATTTACATTGAAATAAAATAAAATTTTAATGCGAAATGTTTATTATACTTTTTCTTATCTTCTTCAGCACTGAGACATATATAGGCATGTCTCAGCGCTGGACACAAGGCCTTCTTATTTCTTCTTCGTTTTCCTGAGGTGGATAAACGGAACACATACTGGGAAAAATACTTGTAGGTAATACGATGCGAAATCAAAACCGCTGGCTATAAAAATGGTAACTAAATTACCATTATAACAATATTTCGCCACCAATGTTATTAGATCGTAGGTGAAATATTTATTTTTATATTATATTTAAATTTCACGTAGACTTACTTTGTAACAATACTAGCAGTTTACAAATATACACGAGTGTAACAGTAATCTGTTATAAGATACATACTGCGTTTGTTATGTTTGAAATATAGCTCATTTCAAGTACAGTTACATTGTACATAAAATATAAAAGCAAATCTAAAACTAAAATCACGGGCCGGGTAACACAATATAGGCGGGCCGCGAGACGTAACGACGATATAGCTCAAGGGAATATTTCGTGTTTATTGATATTTTATAATAAATAACAATCTGTACAATGGAAAGCCATTTTTAAATTATGACACGGAGATATAGCAATTTGGGCGTCACTAGAATACATTTAATTCGATATTTCTAATTGAAACAATAAGAATGGTTGTAATAAATTTTAAAAACTGTCTAAGAATTTAATAGAGTAGGCTTGCTCCAGGTTGGTGGTCTTAAGATATATGGTCATTGTTTTGATTTAAACTAATCAACGAATTTTGTTTGGCCAGCTTCTTAAATTAAGTGAAAGTTGTTCGCTTTTGAACTCATTTCAACACTGAATCAATAATAAAATGCGAGTGAAGAGTCCGCTTTTCAAATAATTAGAAGGAATAATCAAAAAGCAAGTATAGTCATCACTTGAAGGGTACTTTTCTAACCAATTTTATGTCATATAGATACTTTTGTTTTGAAGCAAATCAAGAACGGCCAGGTCAAAAGTGCCCTTAACCGATAAGCTTGTATGAAGAGATTGATAAGTGGGGATGAAGCAAATAAAGTGTGCTGATAGAGCAGATAGAGGTTTGTAGTGTGTGTCTACCCCCTCGGGAAACAGGCGCGATGTATGTATGTATGTACATCAGTATTGTATCGTAAATCACATTTAAAAATAATTTCCCTTCTTATTATTATATTTACTGTGTAAATAATAAAAAAGTTAATAAAAATAAATTTTAAACGTAGTAGAGCCAGGCTGCAGACGAATACTTTGTCAAGAATGGCATAATATTTATATTATAAATACCACACCCCCGCAGAAAACCGGCGTCAGAGTGGTAGCTTACCTACCGCGCTTCACACGGTGAGCGGCCGAGTTCCGGAGGCACTCTACCCCTACCCCTCCCTCCCATTCCCACTCCCATAATGACACTTTCTTTAAAGTCAGCAACTCTTCCGCACTGCCTATGGCGCAACGGAAGTCTATGGGCGGAGTTGATTCCTTCCATCAGGTGACACGCCTGCTGTTCGCAACTGAGAATTATAGTCTGGGTAATATTATAATATACATTCATATTATGTATTTTTCTACGACTTTAATTATATTCTTCGTATCAAATAAATAAAAAGTATAAAATTAATATAGTACATATATATATATATATATATATATATATATATATATATATATATATATATATATATATATATATATATATATATATATATATATATATATATATATAAATGTTTTATTTATAACAAATTAATTAATAAGTAGTTGTGTACACTTACTACGCTTTCAGACCAAAAGAAAGTAAGCTTAGTTATTAATTGATAATGAGTGACGCCTTAAGTGCAGAGATCTGAACGATGCCCAATTAACAATCGAAAGAAAGTGTCGGCTTAGTTGTTTCAAGACAAGGTCTTAATTCGGCCGCAGGTAGCCGTGATGCAACAACCAATTTGTGATTATGATTGATACTAATCCGCTTAATCCCAGTTGCCGTCTGTCCGAGCGCGTTGTTCGACCGTTGATCGTTCTGACAATGAATAGTGAACGTACTGTTTGTTCCCGGCAAAAGAATGGCGTCTATACATAAAGATTACAGCTAAACGTTCGTTTGGACTTGAGAAAGTATGCCACTTACAAGATTAAAATAATTATAATAAAATGTTTGAAGGCTGTTTATGAATTATAATTGATAAAGCAGACAAAAAAAATTCAGATGGAGAGTCATGACTTCGGACCCGCAAAAACCAATTCGGAACATGATATTGTGTTTACAAACTAGTATATAAGCAAAAAATACCGCTCTTAATTTCTGCCAAAACACAGCTGTCAGAAAATTTGTTAAACACTGTCTCTAAATTCGTAAATGATAGTTAAACTGACAACAAACGTCGCAATAGAAACCTCTGCCTCTGTATAATCTGTGTAATCTATAGAATAAACCGTTTTACACACAGAATATGTTATCCTATTTTGGCCAAAATGCATTATAATTTTTAGTTAGCCTTTAATTTATTAAAAAAAAAAACTATAAAAGACAATCGGTGTGAGAAGCTGGAGGGAAAAAGTTAAACAAAGATCTGACTGGAAAAATTTACTGAACCAGGCTACGGCCCACTCGCGGCTGTAATGCCTTGATGATGATTAATTTACTAAGAAAACTATTGGGTTACTCGATAAATAAATCAAATACCGTTAACACTAAAATCGTAAAACACACAATACCACTTTTTAATGTTGTGTATGAAGCGCTTTTCGTTTCAACACACATCGATATGTATAGTCAACTACGGAAGAAAACGATAATAACTCTTTATTAATAAAGTAAATCTTGACTCTTCATTTGAATAATGGGTTTCCGCAAATTAACGCTAGACTCAATTACTTAATAGAAAAAATATTTAATTTTTTTTATCTTTCCTATTGGAAGGGAAGCAAATTGTGAACGATTTATCTCATAGTAAAAGATGACCGCTATACACTTTGCCTTCGATCAGTACGCTTCCAACGCTTTCGCCTCTCAAGCCGTGTTTTCACTTCCATTTAACCCCTGTCCCCTTCCATTACTTCTTTATTCTTCTACTATTATTCATATTTTACCCTAAGGAAAGGAAAGGAAGGAGAAATTTTGAGGGAGAATTTGGGCTTCCGCATGCCCAATGCGCATTTTATCAAAGGCTTCAGAAGTAGATTTATCACAAATATTTATTATCAATTAGAAAAAAATCGCGTTGATTTTCGTACGTTTTTTCTCGTTTACAAATAATACAATAAAATATGTCCGTGCAGCCGTAAAAAATAATCAAAAAGACCCGATCAAAAATCCATTATTGATAATATCTATAATAATACCTAACAAAATTTTCCTCCATTGTCTACACAGAAGGTAGTCAAGGTAAAGTTAACATTATATAAAAATATGTATTCAAATTTATCGCGAAGTAATTAGGTTTTTGTCTCATATTTTCTGCTGTATCATTAAAATTAATGGAGTTGTTCGATTTTTGTTTCACATTATCATTGCATTGACGTTCTTATTAACCTTTGTAATGAAAATTAATACAAAATAAATTTTAAAGATTTGAAGCTTTAAGGAAGATTTGGGTCATCCGATGGTAAGTAATCATGGCCATCATTATACACTTGTAATACTAAGGGCACTGCAGACGTATTGCCTACCTTAGGCTAAGGATGCCAGTAATGGAAAGGCAAGGAGAACGGAAGAGAATAGAGTTGGGACTTTATCTATGCCTTTCACATTTTTCGAAATTTTTTTCGTATAGCTTACATAAAAACAAAAAGACTAACATTTAAATACGACGTTTAAAGTTTCGATGTGCAAATAAGCATATTGTGAAAAATAAAAATTCGTGATATACATAAAACAGGCGTGACGATATGTACATATCGTCACCTGTAAGGGTGGGGTAGGCAGAGACCACAGATCTGCATCTGCTACGATCTCGGCTTACTTTCCTGGCTTCCTCCACACTCATCACTCTCCTCGTGCAAGCTCGTCGATTAAGGGTACTCTTGACCTGGTATTTCCTTAAAATTTCGCGATTTGGTCAAACTATATTTTCCTTGATCTTCCCCTACCGACCCTTTCATCCACGTCCGTAACGTAAATTTCTTATACCAATCGTCTTACTATGTCCCAACTCCTCACTATTTGCCCTTAGCACCCCTTTCTCAACTTTTGTCAGGACACATTCTTTTACTCTTCATCACTGTCTTTTATCTTTATTCCTTATTCTATATACACATACTGATAAACACTTGCCCGAAAAGCGTTAGAGTAGATGAATGTTAGAATGAAGTAGAGATCGTGTCGTGGTAAACATAGTGTGAGAAACCGCAGCTAGATTGAATGAGGATCTGCGTTGGGCAACTGGTAGAGACTGGATGGATGGAGCCGAAGATCGGATTAAGTGGTGCGTCTTAAAAAAGGCCCGGCAGTGAACCACCGCAGGCTGGTGTTGATAATGATATTGTGAACTAAAAGAAAAATAATCATTTCAATACTGCAAACGGACATTTTGATTGTATTTACATTGATATTATTTATATTGATTTAATAACATGATAAGTGCTAATGGTTAAAATAAGTACCACTGCTTCTTTGGTTATATATACTCTTGGTAATCAGGATAGAAGACAACATATTGTTTTACTGTTATTATTGAATAATTTGATACGATCGAGTTTATCTGTGAGAACAATAAAATATCCAAGAATCCAAAGCGAGTTTCGAAGCGGGTATAAAAACAAAAGTAGCACCGCGGGGTATGACGTCTAGCCATATAAATAACGCTATAGAATATTATTAGTAACTAGACAGGTGAGGTAAGTAGGTTTCACATCTTATTCTCTCATCTCATTCTTTAACATACGTACTGTTATTCGATTAGCAACATTTTAATACTATGTCAGACGGAAGCTTGTAGGGATTAACTGATATGGAATTTAATATGACATGTATCGGACGTTGTTTGGTGTCGCTGATGGAACCATTCGCTTGCTTTAAAACAGGTAAGTTTTCCATTGGATTTGAGTTCAAAACCCAATGCAAACTTAATTTTATCAACTGTATTTAAAGTAATATGAACTATGTGTTTCCAAGTATAGATTACATTTATCCATTTCTTTTCGTAGGCCAAGGCGACTATGAGAGCAAATACGGATGCGTCCCTAGTTGGGTGATATAATATAGCGATACTTACTCAATCCGCCTGTCAAGCGTGGGGTTTACGACAACATCGTTCAAATTTGAGAAGGGGCAATGTTAAGTAGTAGATTATTATGGTGTAAAAGCGAAACATTCGCTTTCAGATTCGTTTGTCATGGTTTTGCGTCCCTTATCGTAAAAAATATATGTATATATTATATAAATAATCTTATGCTTGTATTTTTCATAATACCCACAGAACAAGAAAGGCATAGAGGATACGTCCTATGACGCCTTCTGGGATTTCTGTGATGTCACCGTAATCAATACACTTCAGTTTATCAAAAACGTTATTAATCGGATTTAAACAGGGACAAGTTATCGACTATAAATGCTATTCAATAATAGTTATTTTATTAATATGTTTCTCACAGAGCGGATGATCTAAATTATTTTATTGTATTAATGGCTTCCTTTACCGCTTAATTAAAAAACGTTCATATATAACTTACTTCCCCTATTCACTGATTTGTTTTAGTGCCACCAGTGATTTTAGTAGTAAAATTGCATTATTAATCAATTATTTAAATTTGATATACTCTAATAATTGCTTATGCAATTTTAACTGAAGTTTGCTTTGAAGTAGTTTAAGAAAAACATGTGATAAATAAAAAATAAATATAAATATTACATTTACAATGTTGAAGACAGGTTTTGCAAGTACATGGGTTGTTCCTTGTCGCGTTATAGGTTGACGTCACTATTTTTTTTATTACGGTAAATATATCGAACAAGTTAATCAGTTACTATTCGTCAAGTAATCAGTTTACTTTTCGCCTTTACCCTTTCTTTTAATTTGGATCTCTTCGAAGATGGGGTGAACAGACTACTTTATCGCATGACGTTCAGTTTCGCGGCCATCTGGAAGAAAAGGCCAAGCTGGCCTCGAAAAAGCTGGGTGTGCTCAGTAGAGCGAGACAGTATTTCACATCTGCCCATTGCCTCCAACTTTACAAAGCACAAGTTAGGCCACACATGGAATACTGTTCTCACCTCCGGCCGGGGCTCCCCAGTATCAATTTCTTCCACTTGACCGTATACAAAGTCGTGCAATACGAATCGTCGATGACCAAGATCTCACCGATCGGCTTCATTGTCTAGCGCTGCGGAGGGATGTGTAATATCTCAGCATTTTATCCATACTACTACCGACGTACAAATGGAATATATTCTAAAATCAATAAAAGTATAGCTTTGTTCTAGACAACACGTCATTAGGTAAAATGGCTTCCTCTAAGAAATCCGTAGCTACTATGAAGCGTAAGCTAATTCCCTGACCAAAATAACACACTACCTTTACAGCGCGCAGCAAATGGAGCATGAGCAGCAATGATCTGGGTAGGGTGGCTGACATAACTACGACATAACTCTCCGGCCTCCCTCAGGCTGAAGTGTATCTATAAGGGATTTCACCTGGGTTAAAAAAATAAAAAAGAAGGTGGCTGACAGAGACTGGATGCGTGTAGTTGAAAATCAGGCTAGGTAATTGCTTGAATATTTCGTATATATATATTATTAGACTTCTATGGGCTGATGAAGATGATGGTAGTACTAGTGTGCTTACCTTCAAAGCTCCTTTATTACCATATAGAACTGCAGTTAAATATTGTGTGAAAAAGTTAAAACATCATTTCAAAAGGTTAAGAATACCCACAAATAATACAAAACTAACTTATAAATCAAATGTATTAAAATTCAATTCTATTTGTTTAAAAGGCCTTCTTGTCAATTAAAAGGCCGTAAGCATCGATCTACGCATAGAAATCAATACATTGAGTATCGATTATAAAGGGTCATTCGTCTTTTCTGAGTGTCATCCGATTTTTATCTCGCTAAGATAAGACCGTTGACATTTTTTTCCAATGTCTACAATGATCTCTGACCTGTGTTCAGGTTGTTTTTTTTTTATAATATATTGTTTTAATATTCACTTTTTTCTTACAACTTTTTATGAACTCAATTGAATGCGTTATCTAAATATAATCGATTTGTTTAAAAATTATTTATATTGTGAAATTTTAAGTTTACAATATCGACGATGAATAGAGTCAGGCGTTACTTTGCGGAAGTCCATTGTTAGATGGATATCTATGAATGGATCAAAATTTATTTTAACATTAATGAGCTACGATTCACGAAAAGCAAACAAAACAGAAAAATAATATTGTGTGTGTTAAAAAGAAGTGTATATTATACAATAACTAATCTAATATTTCCGTCAAACGGCTTTCAGCAAAAACATTCACCTCTCCTCCATCCTGCACCATTGCTGTCACTGACACAAACATCAGACACACACTACTACATAACTTTTCAAGACTAAGATTAGATATTCTATAATTTTTACTTCTTTTGGTCAATATATAATATATTTTTTTCGATTTGTTTTGTTTGTTTTTCGGATTGGCTAAGTGAATTCTGATGAACTAACATACTCTCAAATAAAATCATATTCTGTACAAATGTTTTGGTGATGTACTTCGTTGAGTGGTTTTCACTAAGTAAAATTTACATTCTTATCTTTTTAAATACATATTTGTCTTGTCTGGCTCTTTGTCTAGCCTAGGCTTTGAATTAACTGAATTAACAGTGAGATGTATTTATTGGTGCTCCACTTATAAGCATTGAACAAAGGATTGTTTTAGAGTCCCCAAAAACGGCATGATCCCGTGCCCAATAGTGGGAATATTATGGGCTATGAAAAAAAGTATGTGAATAATTCTATGCAAAATGAGACACTATAGAACAAAACATAACAAGTTAACAATTTGCGGTCACTGTTTATATTATATTCTAACTAGAAATGGCAAGCATAACTAGAAATGGCAATGCGTAATACTGTCATGATAATGAGTAGTGTTTCTTTTATTAATTTTTATTATTATATTTAATTGTTTTACTTCTTCGTAAAATATATATTTCAACTTGCTGTGATTTTTATGATAAAAAAAATTAAAATTTATTATTAAAATTTTGTTTACGGAAGTTAAAAAGAAGCTGATTTTTTATTGAAGTAATTTTATATTGTTATTATTTATTATGGTATTGATTAAAATATTGAGGCCTTGAGTCAAATATTTATTTCTTTTATTCTTTACTATCATATAATTTCAAAGACCTGCTTGCTCTTTAATGTTAAAGTTAGTTTTCGTATACTTAACAAATCATCAGGGTCAGGGAGTATCTTTGCCTAGCCACCTGTCCGGTAGTTATGGTATTGGTACACGGGTACGCGACCCCGGCCTCCCGAGCTACTACCGTATCACTCCTTGTCTTCCATTGCTGTAGTATCATATCCCTAGCACCTGTATATATCCATCTTTCATTTCTCCTGCCCTTACCTCACTTTTCTATCCTTTTCCCTTCTTCTCCGCCAATCCACGATCTGCCGTGCCAATAGATGCGTGGCCCTTAGCCGCGTATCTATTGCCGACCGTCCAAGGATCGGGCTCTCCCGGGTACTGTTGTGTAGTGTTGTGTTGTGGTACTTACCTCAGCATTCGGAGCTCTGCTGGGGCTGACCTCCATCCTATCTTGCGGCATGGGATTCACTAGACGAATTTTAATAAACCTAATTATAAATTACTTAAAAAATGATGGTGACGTGGTTCGCCACCCGTCATGTCCTGATTCCCACGAGGGTGAGAAGAGACTAACGTTTTGCTACGATGAATTTGAGAGGAAGGATGGATGAAAAAACGGATAAGGTGTGCGGGGATCGTAGCGAGTAGAGATCTGTGGTCTTTGTCTATCCCTACGAGAGATAAGCGTAACGATTAGTGTGTATGTATGTACAAATCAATTGGAAGTTTACTACGATCAAAGTATATTCAAAATAATGAATTACTTTTTTAAAATCGATGTGTTCCACTGCTACCTAGCAGTACCATACCTATGGTACCTTCCAATGTCAGGAGAAATGGATATTAAATCACCATCAAAGCGGATTAATAGGGCTCCCAGATTCGAAATAAATACGCGTAAACCGAAGATATTATCCTTCTTTCTAAATGACAACAGGTATAACTATAATACCAGTACTAAATAAAATATAATAACAACAAGTATCATAAAATGTAGTAATCAACTTGTCACGTTACGTCTCGATAAATTCAATCCATTCTACCAAAACCTTTAATGAAATTTTGCAGTCAACTTTAAAAGTCATGTTACACTTATTTATTTCATTTCACTCCATTACTGCTTAATTATACATGCAATCAGAATTAAATAATAAATTGATAATAACATAAGATTAAGAAAAAAAGCGTGTGCAGTTCACACTTGGCAGGAGTGAAAACCTTCAGAAAATGAAACACCGCACCGCACAAGATCCGAGATATGTATATATAATAGAAGAAACACTGTATAATTTATTCTGTATTATTCTCTCGGAAGATAATTCTGTATAAGTATGTATTCGTCTCTTTTTAGTTTGATCGAGTTTCAAATTGCTAGTCTAAAATAAAAAACGGCAAAAAAAACACTTTTTCACGTTTTCACTTCAATAAAATATTGGTAAATTGGTAAAGCGTCACTACGTAAATTTGCGGGAAAAATTCCGAATATGCAGGTTTGCAATATTTAAAACATTTCTTTTTATCTGAATCGATCAATAATATATTAACTGGCAATATCACGTTTTGAATTCACCAGTCACGATAATGATGTCACTAAATTAAAAAATATATACACAGCAATTCAATAACTTTATTGACCAATGTAATACATTGAGACTTTTTCCGCCAACATACATCAGTAACGTTGCGTTTTTATTTCATTTTCAAAATATAACATTATTATCAGTTATATTGTTTATATAGGAGTATTCTACAATATAGTTCGATTAAAGCGTTAAGTGAAATGATTTGGAATAAATGCGTGTATCGTGACTTTTTAAGTAGACTTTAAGTAGGAGTCCATAGAAGTATTTGGTAAAA
This sequence comes from Baronia brevicornis, assembly GCA_031353405.1. Taxonomy (NCBI): domain Eukaryota; kingdom Metazoa; phylum Arthropoda; class Insecta; order Lepidoptera; family Papilionidae; genus Baronia; species Baronia brevicornis. The sequence continues at coordinate 29,206 of JASFAT010000727.1, forward strand.
TAGCCACCATTTTATCAAGACGTAACGTGATAAGCTGACTAGTTACATTTCAAGAGATTTGATGTTATTGTTTTTTAATTAACACTGGCATAATAGTTATTTACTAATTGCCTTCAAAGATAAGCAAATGTACATACATGAATTTTTTATATAATATTAAATTACATGTAAATAAGCATGTTACAGAATTCTAAACTGATGTAGTACCCACAATATCCATGTCTTCTGATTCATAATGCAGTAGATGGTGGAAAAAAATTATGTAAGTTAAATATAGAAATCGCTATTCAAGTAGATGTCGTAGTTTATTTGAATTCTATTCAATTTGAAATGAAATTTTGGATATAAGTTTTTAAAATATGAGTAAATTAGTGTATAAAATATGGTATATATCGTTTTCAACAATATCATGTATGGATAGAGTCATTTAGTAAACGATTTCGATCGACCGTTCAAAACGAATTAGAATAAATTATAATGATTCTGTTATGAATTTTCCCATAGGCCCTTCTATAGCAGAGTCAATATTTCAATAAATTATTTTAAACAAGTTTCATTTATAAAACTCTTCAAAGCGTTAAGGATCTTGACTTTTGACACTTTTTAATCACTAATGGAATAAATGTTAGAAGTCACTGGATAGGCCCACTATTTTATACAAACTTATACACCATAAGAAAAAAATACGTCTATGATGCATTTAAATTATTTAACTTAAGGAACTATTAAATTCTCGTACAGTTACTTTATACGTCAGTGATCTCCAAATGACTAATTTAACTTGACCCTTCTCTAGTACAAAAAGTAAATTTTCCTCAGACCATAATATTGTGGTGATTTAACTCGTTTTCTATTGTAATGTGACCCCAGCTGCCGATGTTAAACCGGGTTTATTACAGGTCAAAGTTTAGTGGTGATAACACCGCTAGGATTAATGTTACCCAGTAGTACGAAATCTAAGCATATAACAGTTACGTATATTGTAGATACGGGTTTTTACCCAAATGCTTCCGGAGGAAGATAATATTTTTCGTGTGTATGTTTGTACATTTATCGATTTCTTTGGCGTGCTCTGTAGCTTAAAGTGTCGTTAGATTTGTCTTCAATATGGGTATAATATAGGCTATGTTTTTCAAATATGGCGTCTGTAATTCAAGAAAAAAAGGAAGAGAATAAAAATTTTGATACTTTATTTAAATATTTTTATTTGCTACCTACATTAGGTAGCAAATAAAAATATTAAATATCCACAGTTCCATATAAAAAAATTGCAATGTTTTTATGCTACTATTTTAACAAAGAAATATGTGAACAGTTAGAACTTTTACTTAGCTAAGATCCGCGACAGTCAAAAAAACTCATAATGTGTGTTTTCTACTGCAAGAAGTGGATTTTGCGGGGAACTTAAACTAAGCTTACCGAAAAATCGACCGTCAGTAACTCTCCACCTTGCAACCACTATCAATAACACCAAATACACACTGCAACTTTTCCACCTTGCACACGACACGTGTTTCGCCTCAACACGAAGCATTATCAGGAGTGTAGTAGACTCTACGGAAGACAACCGTTAAGTCAACAAAAAAGAAAACAAAAACAAGAGGCTGGCTGTAATTTTTTCTTTTCTTTTGAGTTAATTTAATTTTCAACGCATTCCGGTTTTTTGTGTTTCTTAATAAATTCGTTTATATCGACTTTTAAATGAAAACTACGAACGCATAACTAAGCTAAGATAAGGATGTACTTAGAATTGGTATACAAAAAAATATTGGTGTAGTAAGAGAGCTGATCACGTTAGTTGCAGAATCGACAAATGGAGAGACTACTGGAGTGGAGACCGTGCCTTGCCAAAAGTAGTATAGGATACCCCTATACTACGTTCTACACAGGGTCGCCTGTAGAAAATTTATCGTCGGACTAGGTGGCGCGTCTTGGAAGAATCTACTGCCACAGGCTGATATGATATGACGAAGATGATGATAAAGTTTAAGCATATGCACTATATTTGCCTAAATGCCGAGTAAAAGTTTACATCATATCTGGAACAGTTGGTTTATCTTCTTTAATATCAAACGAATCACTCCGACTACCACCGTCACACAAACATGATTACACACACACAAATGATTTAAAGGGAGGGGAAGTATAGGTAGATATGGCTATTCATTTACGGCAATATTAGGAATCTACAAGAGATTTTTTTCATCGCAGAGCGGGCAAACAAGCATGTGGATCACCTGGTGGTAAGCGATCACCGCCGCTCATAGACATCCGCAACGCCGGAGGCGAGGCAGATGCGTTGCAAGCCTTTAACGAACACATACACTCTTCTCTTGCCCCCATGTCATAACCACGTGGGAATACCGTAGGTGGTAAGTTGTTCCACGTTTCCACAGTTCGTGGCAGAAAACTGCAACTAAACCGACAGTGGTTGACGGCCAGCCATCCAGGTGATGGGGATTGAATTTATTTTTGTGGTGCGTAGTGCGATGGTGGAACTGTGCAGTGGGGAGGAGATTAAACAACTCCTCAGAACATTCGCCGTAATAAATTCGATATAGGTCGCAGAGATAATACATCTCTTCGTACATATATTATATTATATATTTCAATATGGCTAAACCTCTTCCTATAATAATAATAATATAATATCTTTATTTTTAAGATGTCTAAATATGTTACAGGACACTAGATCCCACACTAGGATTCCCCGTGTTGTGGGAAACTAGGGTCTTCCCTTCGTAAATAATACATAAGTTTTATAACATAAATATCAAAACAGTAGACAAAGAAAAAAAAATTGGATTAAACACTATTGATAATAAAAAAATAGATTAAGTAATGTCTATGTCGATTATAATTGGACTTTTCCGCCAACTTACATCAGTGGCGTTGTGTTTTCATTTCATTTTCATAATCTTATATTATTATCAGTTATATTGTTTAATTGTGGTGGCGTATTATGCAATATAGTTCGATTGAGGAGTATAAGTGAAGTGATATGAAATAAATGCCTGTATCGTTACTTTTTAAGTTGACTGAAAAAGTCCATAGACGATTTTGGTAAGATGGCCACCATTTTATCAAGACGTAACGTGATAAGCTGACTTGGAACATTTCAAGAGATTGGATATTATTGTATTTTACTTGACACTGGCATAATAGTTGTAACTAATTGCCATCAAAGAAAAGGAAATGTCTATGTCTATTAAATAGATCGTAGGGTCAACTATACTAACAAACCACATTTACCGTACAGATAACCGCTAGCTATAATAACTCGAAAAACAATTTGTGCGAGACTATGCAAATGGTCAAATTGCTTAGTTCTCGAACAGATGGCTACCGCGGCCATTATCATTGTAAATGGTCTGGCAATTTACGAGCAATCCTAGCTTCCTTGTTCATCAGCGCACGTATTAGAGATTTTATTCCCGTAATGAAACTATAGTCTTTTTGATAAGCTGAAGCGGTCATCAATATTTTTTAAACGCAAGAATTGTACTATTACTATTTTCTGCAACGATATACAGCCTAAATATCTAAAATATTTGTTTTTAGAAAATATTACAAAATAGTTTTATACATAAGGGCTGCTTGCTAATTGGACTATGATTGAAGAAAAACAAAAGTAAAATTTTACAATAACATTACGTATAATTACATAAAATCTATATGTATAGAGCCTCAAAGTTGTGTTTAGTATTATAATAACTACCCAGTTCCAATGAGTTTTAGTGTGAAGGTATCATACATGCATGTGTTTATTTTTTTTTGTTTTTTGGAGAAGGGCACACGAGTAAGTGTTTTCTTACAAATACTTTGTCTATCTTCAGAAAAGACGGAGAAAATAACAGAGGAAAAGAAGGTAAGATAAGACTGGAGAGGACTGAGTGGCCATGATATTACAGAAATCCACAGGCATCTGTGATTACTTATTATCTATCCATTAATTAATTATATCCATCCATTAATTATATCTCACCAATTTCATGAATTTTGGACTCGGCACCCCCATTCTTCTTACATGTGGGTATTTAATGTGACGCCAAATATTCTGCAATTTTGCATCCAGAAATAATTAAATTAAAACAGCACTGTCAAAAATAACTATAAATTTACTTAAATATTGTTAGAATTGTTAATATTTGAAAGATATTCGTTGGAGTTTAGATTTATAAATAGGACGTCACAAAGCTTATGACTCATCTCCCCTGATCACATGATGTCACACTTTATTGACCACCTCACTTCCCTTAATTGTGTGACGTAATTTATGGATGGCCTCTGAACTGTTCCACATTTTTTTTATATAAATATTGAAGTTAATTATTATTTTCTGTCCCAAAAAATATTAATAACGGTCCTTAATAATTTCAAACATATTCAGTCATCGGCGAAATTCTCATATCATTGTTCAATTTACTGAATTTATTATAGTTGTTATGCAGAAACACTTCGATAGCCCAAGGCGGCAATGGATTACCATAAATATTACATTTTCAATATATACGTGTAATGTTTATACATAAAGTGAAATATAACTTGTTCCGCCACCCAGCTCCGCTTGTTAATATGAACACGCCACAACCTAAGTAAGATGATAATTTAGCGAACGGTTTTCGGTGATTGAATGTGGTTAGTAAGTATCTTAGACAATATTAATGAATGAATACAGCTATACGACCGATTGGCTCAGTGGCGGGGCCCTCTACTCGCGGAGTCAATGGTCGCGGGTTCGATCCCCGTATCGGAATAAATATATCTATGGATTAATAAATATTTATTCCGAGTCTGGTAACCCCCCAATCCGCATTTCCTTTCCTGCCCTTTCCTTTCTTCTCTATCCTTTCCCTTCCTCTCCGCTAATCCACGGTCTGCCCTGCCAATGGATGCCTGGCTAAGGGCGAGCTTAGTCGCAAGCGTGCCTGCGGGATCAGGCTCCCCCGGGTACTAGGGTGCCTAACCTCAGCATGCAGGGCTCTGCTGGGGCTGACCTCCATCCTCCCTTGCGGCTCGTAGGATTCACTAAGACGAATTTAATATACCAAATTTGTTGAATATATATATATATATATATATATATATATATATATATATATATATCCTAGTACGTATATATCATAGTCCTTCATTACGCGATTTATATCGACGTCAAGTTTTTTAGTTTAATTATTTTTTATAGAGAAAGGCAAACGAGAAAGCGTGTGATTTGACATTACTGTACGACAATACATTATAAATAAACTTTGTAGCATTTTAAACGCTAAAATACTATAATATATCTACAACAAGCGCTTTATTATTATTCATTTTGTATTTCGTAGAGTTTTATCAGTCGCATTTCGTTATGTATAAATCAATGGACGGTGTATCATATTACAATTGATTGTTTTTACGCCTCTACGGCAGATAGGGAGTTAAAATGTTGAAGCGGCGGCCCTTTTGCGCCTACGCACTCCGCTTGACGGTTGTCGTTTATAAGTGGAGCTTGATCTTGTTCCATTTTTTATCACCCGTCTTCTGAATTAAGTAATATAACCGTCATAACTTAGTTTTTATGGTCTGATGGACTAGTCTCGATGTTGTGTCTTAAGATGCGCTCGTGGCGGCACTTTGATTGTACGATCGGCCGTCAAATTTAAGCCACTTGTTGCGTGATTTGTCTTACGCGGTTAAATTTTTTTTTGAAAACTAAGCAAACAAACAGCTGCATTACGTTTAGGTTGCTTACCATTAGGGTCACGTAATGTTAAGCAACACCATTAAAATCTGCAACATTATCTAACTTAGTGTAAGAATATAAATAATAGGAAGCGATTGTGGAGGTAAAGGAAGGGGAAAGGAATTGTGCTTTCGGATCACCATGTAATACAAAACATAAATAAAAATATATTAATTGCCAGAATATAAAATAACATACAAAAATATTTTTTACATATTAAACATACACACACACATACACACTACAAGGTGAAAATGGCAATAAAAACTCAATTGCAATTAATCTACGTGATCGAAATTAAAAATCTGCCGACTTTTGACGATTTGCGTTTACAAAAAGAGCGAATTGTTATGAAATTGTATGAAAACCATGTTGCATCTTCTTCATCTTCTTTCGTCTCTGTTCCCGGTATTTGAGATCGGGTCTCCTTACCTTTTTGCGCTAAGCTAATCTTTTTTGGGTTGTTTTTTCACGCAATTGGGCTTTCCTGAGGTCTCTTTTTATATTTGACCATCAGGTCGAAGGCAGGCGGCCTCTACCTCTTTTCTTATGAAAACCATGTTGAATGATACACACTGACATGACTGGAAAAATTTACTGAACCAGGCTAAAGCCCATCCGTGGCTGTATGTCTTGATGATGATGAGGTTTCTTGTTAACTGTTCCAACTAAGTTATGTTAATAATGTTCGTGCTAGGAAAATATAGTTAAGATTGGTAGTCCAATGGCACGATCCCACCGATGACCTGAGATCATAAACGCAATTATCCTCGACTAAGCTATTGTGATGCGGTGAAACTATACATTTTTTTTCATTCATTTATCGTCAGTCAAATATATGAAACTTATTAATATTTTTATGTTTTTTTTTTTAATAGTTTTTAAGTTTATCGAACAACAATACTCTTGCGTACAAACCCAATTTGCATTTGCCTACATGTAACAAAGAAGTGTCAATGTATCTTAACCATTCTCGCAATACCTATATGTATGTATGTCTAGTGGTAAACATTCCGTTAACATTTTTATTGGTTTGTTTTGTTATTCAAACATGAGAACTGATTTGAAAATCAAATTTTCTACCATTAACCGTGTCAAAAACTTTGGCCACGGGTGTCCGCCAGTCCGGATGACTTGCGCAAATATTCTTTTCTTTTATTGTTCGAATCATGTTTTGAACATAAAATTGTTCTAATTAATGGCTCCGTCCATTAATTAAATAAATCAAAGACTCGCACGTTTTATAGTTTATTGCTCAAATAAAACCATAAAATCTTACATACAAATCAAATTGAAATGCTTTTTCGTAAGCCGATGTGCTTGTTTACAATTAAACTTAATTTTTTTTATAAATTTCTTCCGTGTCTTTTTATATATGAAGATCTTGAAATCAGTTAAACTTGTCGATGAAATATTAAACAAAAGTTAAAGACTATATAGAGGTTAATTTCGACTTCCAATTCGTGAAAATATGAGATTTGTGAGAAAATGTCACTGTTACCGAATCGGCTTTCATATCTTTAAGAAGCTGTGTAAGAAGAAATTAATTTACTAAGTTATAATGCTAGAATACTTCTAAAACTACAAAATTAATTAAATTATAAGTCAGAAGATGAGACGCCGATGTGAGATCAGACTCTAATATCTGCTTACCTTAATAATTACTACCCTGAGTAATTAATAACAATATTATCTCAAATTGGGATAGATCTACATCCAGCAATGGACAGTAGGATGATGGCATTTTTTTATGTAGTTAGTGCGTGCTACAGTTGAGAGCAGCTTCTTTTTTATGTTAATTAAAAATTTGGCATGCTTTCATTATTCTTCTTTATATGACTTTTTATATATACTTCGGTTACCAAAAGTTTTTTTTTATATAACGTTTTCATGTCAATTTAATTTATATGCAAGTGCGGTCTATACATATAATTGATACTTACATATACATACATACATATCGTCACGCCCGTCTCCCGTAAGGGTAGGCAGAGACCACAGATCTCCATCTGCTACGATCTCGGCATACTTCCCTTGCTTCCTCCACACTCATTATTCTCCTCATGCAAGCCCGCCGGTTGAGGGTACTCTTGACCTGGCCTTTCTTAAAAAGTTCAGCAATCTGGTCAAGGTATGTTTTTCGTGGTCTTCCTCTTCCGGCCCTTCCATCCACATTCGCAAGGTAAATTTCTTTTGCCAGTCGTCTTTCATCCATCCTCTCTATATGTCCAAACCATCTAAGCATCCCTTTTTCTACTTTTGTCACAACACCTTCTTTTACTCCACATCGCTCTCTTATATCTTTATTTCTTATTCTATCATTCAGGGTTACACCACACATATTTCTTAATGCTCTCATTTCCACCGCATTCAGTCTGTTTTCATGCTTCTTCTGCCAAACCCAACTTTCACTACCGTATATAAGCGTCGGAACAAGCACCCCCTGATGAACCACCAGTCGGGCCGTTTTTGACACATTCTGACTTTTCATAAAGGAGCGCCACCTAGCGCGATACTACTTTCATAGATTTTTTAAAAAAATTGTGATAAAATGTTTTTTTTGAGAATATGTTGTACAAAAAAAAAACATAATAATATTCTTTCCAAGCTTTCACACTTTGATATTATCAAACTAAATAAAATTCCCAGTAGGCGACGTCGTTATTATTTAATTTATAAGCTATATATTAACTTTAATAAAGAATGATCTAAATTTTTAAAATTAGATTAGCATTCGTAGATAATATTTAAATTCCACCCACACGTTACGAATTCTATGAATTGTCACGATTTCGTAGCAGGTCACAATAAACGTAGGCGACTTGAAAGTCGATGATAAGTTCTCCAACAACTTGGCATATAGCTTCCATTGATTACCATTCTCATTATTTGATAACGTTCCAATAAATGACGGATATAAGGACAGGCGATAAAGATATAAGGATATAAGCGAGGATGGATGCCAATGGAGAGCCGTTTCGCTGCAATGAATGGTAGCGGATGGAGCTTTGTGGTGTCTGCCAACCCCTGCGGGGGATAGGCGTGAATATATAAAAAAATAAAGGACAGAATATCGGGCTAGGTGGCGCTCCATGGGGGAGGCCTATGTCCAGCAGTGGACTGACGCAGGCTGTTGATGATGATAAGGACATGCATTGGGTTAAGCCCGCCAATCCTCTATATATCTTTGTCTTATTTAATTGCTCATAAAAATTGCAAATTATTTATGATAAAAGCAAAAGCAGAAAATAGTGAAAGGTAAAGAAGAATTAGATGGAATGAATAGGTGTTGAACCTCCAACTCTTAACGCTCATCAAACTGATCCCACGACCTTGGCTTACTTATTTAGGCTACAGACAATTAGATCGAGATAAATTTTGTTGTAGTGTGGCTCTCCCGTATAAAAGTTTTGTATTTTTCTTTGTTTTTTTTTAATTTACGTGATGTATTTTAATTTATTTTTCATTTTAATACTTTTATATTTTCTGATTACGTTTTTTTACATCCATGTAGTTTTAGGATAGTTCATCGTTTGCAGAGTAAGCAAACCATTAACTAACCTGCATGATTAGTTTCTAGCTAGCTAGTAGGCGATTCTCGTAACTCATAGACATACTTAAACGCCTGTCTCTTAACTCTAATGTCAATTGTTTGCTTGCTAACAAAAATATATACCTTTATATCATAATATAATACTTCCGCTGGCTATGTTAGTTGCCATTAAAACAGAATACTTACAGTATAGATATAATGTAATAGGTTCTGTTCGTAAGTTTTCCTATAAACCGTTATCCTTCCGGCCATCGTCTGTGGCAGGTGCACCATGTTATGACTAGGCATTGCTTCCTACGACCCACCGTTAATTAATAAGATACTTATTTACAAATATAAACTCACTAAAATGATATCTTATAATAACAATATCGATTGCCTATTTACCAGAATTCCTAATTATTTACGAATTCAAATTAACATTCAAAAAACATGTTTTTTCACTTTTTTACGTTGTCTTGATAAAATTATAACTATTGTACGAAAACCTTCTTTGGTAACTATTGTACCAAAAAACTCTTTCTAAACTTTTGCAATTAACTTAATAAGTTTTAATACACAAATAAAATTATTTTACTCCACTTATACCTCTTACGTTAACTATTTTATATAATTAGTTACCAGATTAAACAATATAACTGAAAATAACATGAGATAATGAAAATGGAATTAAAACACAATGTAACTGATGTGTTATTACTTAGATGTGTTTGTACTTCATTAAGCCATTTAAGTACATATCGGATACAGCTTTATTAATCTTTCTGATATTCTTCATGTTACCGTAATCAAAGTAGAATACTGATAATAATAATAATAATGATTCACAAAAATATTTAAATTTAACTAATGTTTCATCATTATTAATATCAGCAAGTAGACTACCGCTGGACGTAGAGTTCCACTGATCCTGATCTTTGGCTGCATGGACCCAGTTCCTGCCAGCCACCTTACGTAGAACGTCACTCAATCTGACCGAGGGCGTCCCACAATATGTTTGTCAAAACACGGCCTGCCGATTCCAGCGCTGGTTTATTCCAAAGTTTATTGATTTTACCGACAAATGTGTCCAACTCATTCAGCTTACTAGCTCGAGGACTACATATGTTTGTTTTTCTGCAGGCTAACCACTTACGCAATTTTTGGCAACCATGGTTGCCAACATTTTGGGCCAACTTTGATTTTTGCAACCGCGATTTCCAACAATTCATCTTTCAATTTTTTCTCGATTTTAAAAATTAAAAATAATGGATGGACATTATTTAAGATAAGAAGCGGAAGTTTTTGATGTTCAGTATGAAGCACTTAAGTGGCTAAAATGGAGCGAAGATCTGCGTAAGGCAGTTGGTAGGAACTGTATACGCTTAACAAAATATTGGACTATATTGTACGCCATGGAAAGGATTATGTCCAGCACCATGATTAACTTTAAAAGAAACTATCCAGCAACGAGGACCTCATCTATTACGCCATTGTATTATTAATTATTGCAGTGGCGCCCTACTGCGTGTAAATAAACCGTCACTCAGTGTGTCAGTCAGTGATGAACGGCGTGCACGCTAAGTACGAGCCCGTAACAGCCTGTTGTGTAAGCACCGTAACTTACTGCGCGACTTGTGGAATTACCTTCAAGTTAAACGAGGAAAGGAAACGAAATAGCTTCCCATTAATTTATTTACTTATTAAACATATCAACAATGTATATATAAATAATATTTACAGTATACAAACACGAAATATTTTTTTATGGGATAGAAAGGCAAACGAGCAGACGTGTCAACTGATAGAAAGCAATCAACGCCGCCCATAGACATCCGCAGCGCCATAAGCAGTGCAGAGGCGTTGCCGAACTTTAAGGAAAGGTACATTATGGGAGGGGGTAAAGGGAGTGGGAAGGGGAGGGTGTTGGGCCTCAGAAACTCAGGCCGCTCACCGTACGAAGCGCGGTAGCTAAGCTACCACTCAGACGCCGGTTTTCTGCGGGAGTATGGTACTTCCCCGGGCGAGTCGGCCCATATATACTATGGACAAATATTATGCCTTTCAGAAGTCATGCAAAACAGCTCATATACTTTAAGCCTTACATATACATATATGTATATGTACATAATAAACAATGTTTAGGAAGACAATGTTAAATTTACATAATAGATAAACAATTACGCAAGTCAACGTACAAAGTGTGGGCAAGGCACAGTACATTATTTTCCTTATTGTTCCTCATACAATGCACCATCATAAACTATTACAAGGAATTTAATATTCACTGTTGTAATAAACACACCGACCATTTTATTTACATAGTCACGACTGGATGTGTAAATTGTTGGATTTTTTTATTGTAGGAGGCGATATTAAAAAGAAGCTTGTTTAATATGTTTATATATAAACTATATAACTACATAATAACATCTTTTAAAAACCCATAGCAGGATATTATGCTATATTAATAATAAATAATTATTCTTCTAAAGAAAACTTACATATATGTTTTCTATCATACATGCATACATACATATGGTCACGCAAGTCACGTAGGTGTAGGCAGAGACCGCAAATCTCCATCTGCTACGATCTCGGCAGATGGAGATCTCATTAGTCTCCTCATGCAAGCCCGCCGGTTATTCTATACAGGGTATTCTTGACCTGGTTTTTCTTAAAAACTTCAGCAATTTCTTCTATTCTATCAATTATCAAATAATAAGTCTTCTATTAATTAATCTAAATATATATCAGATTGTTCTGCAGAGGGATTTTCTAAAGGTTATTCCTAGAAAAATTAATAGTATCAAAGCCATGCATAAATAGGCTGATTAGAGCGGATACCACACTCACAGAAAATCGACGTTAAGTGGTAGTACTTTTATTTTTTACTATTGCGTTTCTCACAATCCAGTGAGCTAGAGGCCCAATACCATTTCCCCTCCCTAATTTCTTTCTACCCCTTCCATTTGTTCCTTTCTAACTATGCCCGTTTCCCGTAGGAGTATGCCATAGACCTCCATCTGCTACGATCCCGGCACACATGTTTTGCTTCATCTACACTTTACACTTCATTGAAAGTAATAATTTTAGGAATTAGAATTGACTCCTAGTAACAATTTATTGAGGAAACGTATAATGCAATAAAGCTTTCATAATGTATAAGTTCGTTCTATACAATATACACAAATTGTCCTGTTACATGGTTTATTATGGATTATAACTGAGTTTCTCTGGGAGACATTTTCTTTTTTGTAGAAGAGGTAAGCAAACAAGCAAGCAGACTACCTGATAGTATATTATCACTGTCGCCAATACTGAGAGTGATGACGAAGATTGATGTGAATAATGGGAAGTCAAAAGTATTGTTGACCGATGAGCATATATGAAGACAATGATAAGTCATTGTCCTCATATATGCTCATCGGTCAACAATACTTGTACCATGTAACATGTAACAGAACAATTTGTGTATATTGTAAAGAACGAACTTATACATTATGAAAGCTTTATTGCATAATACGTTTCCTCAATAAATTATTACTAGGAGTCAATTCTAATTCCTAAAATTATTACTTTCAATAGAAGTACTATTAATAAAGTACCATTAATACCATTTTCAGTATTTGTAGTCTTTTTTACATAAATTAACGACATTATCCTAGCCAATTTGGTTATGGTGAATTCTTCTGATGAAGAATAAAGAAGAAGTAAGTGGTGGGATACACACACATACCGCATATAAACAAAATGCTCTCTCTCAAATTTTTCATTTATATCTTCTTACGTAATTAAAACATTTTATTGCGATCAAATTTCATGAAATTAATCTTAACTACTTACATTCAAAGACACAAATGCTAATTTTTATGCTTAAAACAAATTTAACTTTCGACTGGCATTGAAGTAGAAACCCCTAGCTAAAAATCAGCTAATCTAATCACTTCGTCAAATAGAAGTATTTAGTTAAATAGAAGTATTTATTTAAATACTATTAAGATTCAAGTAACTTTAACACGAATTAAATCTTGTATAAATTTTGTATAAATTAATTACTTATAAATAATATATTTGTATAACATAAAGTAAGACAACCTCGGCTTTAATTACCCCATAGTACTTTATAATAGGGAAAAACAAGTTACTTAACACAATAGAAAACGTGGACAACTTTGACACATCAGTGACAAGTGTTCAACGCCAAATAAGGAAACACTGACGTGTTTTGAAAAATGATCTCTGCTAGTTCATTAAGATGAAAGTTTTAACTTTTTCTCGAATAGTCAGACTTGATCTTTATAAAAAAGTTTTTATTTGTAATCTACATCAACATATGTTATTAATTCAATGGTATTTATGATAATTTGCTAATTTAATAACGAGAAAAGTGTTATGTTTTTTTGATACTCCATAAACATATGTCATACTGCTGTGCACGGGCCTTTTCATTTCTGGAAGAACGGACATTAACCCACCATCATTTTGAGTCTGGTCACCCCACCAACCCGTGATTGAGTAACCAGACTCAGAATACATATTTGTAGGTCATATTTATATATATTAATCCCGATGCGGTAATGGAATGCGGTAAATGGAAGCTGCGATCATTGATTACGAAAGCGACAGCCTCGCCACTGAACCAATTGATCGTCAGTTCTGTTTTATTCCTATGAAAATAAGATATTTTTTTGGGTTAGATCCTAGACCTACTGGTTGAACTCAAAACATGTCTTTTAATTTATTTACATAAGCACAAAGCCTCCCTATTTCTGAAGGAATGGTCATAAATGCACCTTGCCTGTCCAAGGCGACTTGGACATATTTATCTCGATACGAAAATCGAACCCGCGACCTTTATTATTCATTTATATCGTCATCATTTAACACCAGAATTTAAATCCCTATAATTGTATCAAATAGATTTATTTCTATTATATTGTAGTTTATTATATATTGCGTAACTTTAATAAAATATTTTAAGAAAAAATTATGATGAAAGATTAAAAATAAAAACTATAATATATATAGATATATAATATATAATAGCGTATTATATTATTTATAGTTTCAATTTAATGATTGAAATTAAAATTGACTACGCAAAATATAGATAAAATATTTTTAATTAAATGTGTTTGAAAGTAAATAACAGAGCTTTTATGTACAAAGCTCATGGAGTTATATCATTACTAGATAAACGGAGGAATATTCCTGAATCTATAAACTTAATAATATAACATATCCTTTATATTTACTATTTGGTTTATGTTAAGGTAATAGTTTGTTGTGTCTGCTTATTTTCTTATTTTTTTATATATTAGTCTTTTTTTAGATAACTTATTTTTATTTATATTTTATTTTAACAGCCTGTATATGTCCCACTGCTGAGCACGGGCCTCTCCATTTCTGGAGGAACGGACGTTGACCCACAACGCTCGTCCAATACGGATTGGTGGGGTTACCAGACTCGGAATAAATATTTGTAATCCATACATATATTTATTCCGATGCGAGGATCAAACCCGCGACCATTGACTCCGCGGGCGAAGGGCTCCGCCATTGAGCCAATTGGGTCGTCATTTATTAATTAGTAATCGTCAGTTATTAATGTCCTTAAAAAATTCTTTTTTGTGAACAGTTTTTATCAAATTGGGTACTTATCGTTCGTAAACCAAACGACAATCGATACCCATCTCTACAATCTCGATAAAATACCAACTGTCCGATCTTCTTAATTTAAATTTCTACTTGTAATCACTTTATCAAATAAGTACTTATAATAATTTCTATAGCGGTAGGTGTTACAAAACACCATACGGGTGAGAATACCTTAACAAAACATCGAGTTACTTGCGCCAACACATTAGAAACGTCCGAAAGGTAATTCTAATAAGCCCATTAGTAGGACGTTGCGGATGTACTGGGCTAATAAAGAAGTTTGATGCGGTATTAAAGGCCAACGCAAACACGACACGTGAAACTGACCACTTCGACTATCGAACCAAACCGCCGTTAATGGCAGGAAGTGAGCTGACATCTCGGCTCGTGGTTTCTATCTTCGATTAGGATTATGCAAACATGAGAACAAAGAAGTAGAACCAGGAAAGAAAGCATATAATTTTTTTAATTTTAATGCCTTAAGCGTAAATGGCTTCATATGACATTTCATTGACGACCGATTGGCTCAGTGGCGGGGCCCTCCACCCACGGAATCAATGGTCGCGTGTTCGATTCCCGCATCGGAATAAATATATATATGAATTTATAAATATTTATTCCGCGTCTGGTAACCCCCCCCCCCGATCTGCATTTCCATTCCTGCCCTTTCCTTTCTTCTCTATCCTCTCCCTTACGGCTCGTGGGATTCACTAACACGAATTAATATACCTAATTTCTTGAAAAATGACGGTGACGTGGTTGAATATATTTATTTCGATGCGGGGATCGAACCCGCGACCATTGAATCGCAGTAGAAGAAGAAATTAGAATCACCTTCAGCGATATTTGTTGATTGATACGAAAATGAACTTCAACAAAAGAGTTTATATACTTTTGAAAGATGGGTAACGCTTCTACGATGCCTCCGGTTTTGCAGATATCTGAGATTTTTTTATATATTCACGCCTATCCCGCACAGGGGTTGGCAGAGACCACAAAGCTCCATCCGCTACCCTGATATCTATATCTGAGATGTTAAATTCTTTTCATCAGGGAACCTGCTGTCGTTTGCCATCGTATGCCATATATGTAATAAAAAATATATTGTATTACATACAGAAATAGTGCTTTTCTATAAGTCAAGAATACGCAAAAAACAGTGTAAACATAATTAACAAATCTTATTATTGATCCAATCTCCAGCTGGTAACTGAATAGCAATAAATAAAAATATATCGTGACAGTGAATTATTTCCTATAGGAAGCATTCGTAGTATCATCCTTCCGCTAAAAAACTTTTCTATACCATTGAAGTCTCATCAATAGAGTTTCACGACAGTAGTCAGCAGAAGTCAAGCCAGGTTTTATTAGAGAACCGCTCGCGCGTATCGCCATATACGGTGTGTGTCGAGTGCATCTAAAAAGTGGAACGTCAGTGGATGCCTTCGACGCATCGATTGTAAACTAACTTACTGTTCAACAACGGTTCTTTCATTTATTCCTTTTCAACTACTCGCTAGTTGAGAAAAAAATATGATTCCTATACTTCTTATCCCCGGTGATGGATAAGCTATGTGTACAGAATAGATACCGCGTTAGTTAAAAGATGATATCGCGTTTTGTTAATGGCTGTTGTCTTAAATCATTTATTTATTAATAGTTTATGGTTTTTTATACTAACAACAATTATTTTTTCTTCGTTATATTTGAAAGCAAACTGTTTATTAAATCTTAGCAAGTGTAAATTTGGAAGGTTTTCAATGTTTAGGGATATCAAATTGTCCCGATACAGAAGGCCTGAGATATCAGTTCAGATCAAACTAAATAAATTCTTGTGTAATTTTGTTTGTTTATACACAAATTAAATATTAGTACAAAGGTGTTACTTATTTCAATATGAAAGGACTTCCAACAGATTTGTATTTATATAATTTGTATGGTTTGTATATACATATTTAAGATAAGATAAGCCTTTATTCGCTGACTAGAGTATTAAGCAATAATAAGATTAACACACTATAAATTTATAGAATTAATAATGCCATCAGCAACCAGTTTTTTTTTCAGTTTGTCCTTTGACATAGGCCTCCCCTTCTTTCATCCAATTTTCTCTGTCCCGGCTTAACCTTCTCCATCCCTTTGGTAAATTTTCATCCCATCTCTTTATTTGCCGTCCCATATATACATATATACTCGTATTTGTATACAAATCTTTAATTAAAATAAAGATTTCTATACTATCTTTATTTTAAATTGTAATTCGATCTGTTTTAATAATGAAATATGTATAATATGCATCTCAATCTTATCACAATTTATGCATTTGATAAACGCTGACTTTTCCTTATGGTGATAAAATCGCCTTTACTTACTTATGCATATATTTTAAACACTTAACGAGATCAAATCATTTATTTGCGACAATAGGTATTAACAATAGCTGAGTTTTGGTTTTTATAGATATTGTCCGCTATTTTTTACTCCTTATGGAGCATGCAAATATCTATTAAGTTCACCTAACTCATCCTATAATTAATTGTAATTATGATAAATAATCTAGAATAAAATTACAAGCTAAATTAAAAACGTAAACGGTAATATCAATGATAAGTAAGTGTAAAAACCCAAGTAAAATTATATATAAATAAATTGAAGATTATTATACCCCACTACGGCCATATTATGCCCCACAGCTGAGAACGTACTATAATCCACCTGACATGTCATAAGAGTGGCGAAGCATTAAGACTCGTATGAAATACCTGTGGGGTAAACTTATATTTATAACGATGCGGAGATTGGAACCGCGACCATTGATTCTACAAGTAATAGCTTCGCTACTGAACCAATTAGATTGTCAAAATAAATATTGTTTGATCATAAAGTAATTAACGATGTAGTAACATTTATTTATTACAGCATGGTGCATAGATCAAAAAATATATATAATCTAGTTATACATATATAAATAAGAGAAGAAAAAACTTTGTATTCCTTTTTAAGCAAGAGATCGATATTCGGATCCAGAGACCTTTAGATGTACCCCAGCCTTGCATACAGTTCTTGCATCAAAATTCTCAACCACAAGTGTCAAGCTGCCAATATACACAACTGTGATACGTCCCATTTTGATGTATAGAGCCGAAGCTTGGACACTCACTTAAAGAGGAGAATATACTATTAATAGTCAAGCAGAAAATTCTTGTTATGGAGAATCCGAAAAAACGCCGAGATAGAAGACCTGGTGCATCAGCCAAACACTATGGGCGAGATTAATGCACATCGACTTCGTTGGCTCGGACACAGGTGTATTTGTGTCGACCAAGAGGTCGATCCATATATCGCTGGAGAGATCATGTGGATGGTGCCCTACGCGAACTTCAACTTCAATTAGTGCAGGACAGGGAAAAATGGAGGACTTTTTCGAAGGACAAAATCCACTTCATGCCACTGAGCCAGTGGAGTAAGTAACAACATTTCAAGCACATTTCGTGTATGGAGGAATGTGTGATTAGACATAGTCAATGTTCATATAGAGAAGAAAGATAAAAAAATATAATAAAAGTAAAAAAAAGCATAACGGTCAAATTTCGACCACTAGGAACAATAAAATCAACAAAATATTGCACAGATAACAAAGATGTAGTTAGCCGGATAATTATATCAACATTTCGCACGAAATGTTACCGAGGTACCGGCCTTTGGTTACGAAACATCATACAGAATGGAACAACCTGCAAGAATTAGTGTTTGCTTGGCACCGTTTGGAAGTTGTTTTAGATGTAATATATTTAGAGTCCGATAACATAGCAGGTGCGTTAATCATCAGACTTACAAATGTTAATGTAGTAGGATTACAAATGTTTTTAAGAGAAGATTAGGAAATCCCATTAGTGTTTATAATCTTCTTGATTACATTTAATTAGACTTGCAGTTTATTTGTTCATTTATAAATATATTATATGCTGATTTTAAATTTTATTTTCTTCTGTTAGTTTTTTATTTTGTAAAATAGTTTTAACGGGATATAAATGCAATTAGTCAGTTGTGTCGCCTGATGGAAAACAATCAATTAATATTAGCAAAACCAGAGGTATTGTGGAAGCGTTGCTGGCCTTTTACAATAATCTCTATAAATTAAATTTTAATCTTCTTCTTCGTCTCAACAGGCAACAGACGCTGCTAGCACAGAACTTGGCCACTAACACCGCATCATCAGTTGCCATCATAAGGTCATCTGCTGAGAAGGTGATAGGGCACAGAGAGCAAGATTCCGTTTTAATGAAATAGATTTTGATATTGCCTTGTTGCAACACGCGAAAGTTTCTTTAGATACACTTCACACTTAAAATCTGTTAAAGCACTTAAAATATTTGGTATTGAAATACTGAATGTCCATGGTAAACGATATTAGCGAGTCAATAATCTCGGATTCAATTCCTGTATTGCGATAAATTATGTCCTACAGGTATTTATCCTGAGGCTCGATGTCCATTCATGTCCAGTCGTCTAGAAATAGTTTGCGTGCCAACAAATTTATATATGTATGTACATATTATACATATTTTGTATTCTTTTTATGTTATATTTTATTGTTTACAGGACTAAAGATACGCCTCAAAATTTTTCTTTCAAAATATTTTTGGCCCTGTCGTGGAAAATGAGCGATGGCGTACTCTTTACAACCACGAGTTATATGAGCTGTACAATGAGCCGAACGTCATCAAAACCATTAAGATGGACATGGCGTTGGGCTGGGCACGTGGTACGGATGGACGAGGAAAGAGTACCCAAACGCCTACTTGACTGAAAACCAGATGGTCGTAGAAGCCACGGAAAGCCTAAGATCAGATGGCTAGATAGAATCGAGGACGATTTCAAGGCAATCGGTGTGAGGGGTTGGAGGGAAAAAGCTAAACGAAGATATGACTGGAAAAATTTACTGGACCAGGCTAAGGCCCACCCGCGGCTCTAATGCCTTGATGATGATGATGATTTTATCGTTCACACTTTTTTTAACCACATAACCTAACAAATAATAAATAAAAACAGTAACCACAGTTTTTGCAACAAAGGCTAAAGTCGCTAAATGCTGGATACTACCCTGATATAAGTCATAAATACTTTTAATGTTATCGTGATGAAACCTTAACTACATTCTTAACGGCAACTGTACTCGTAAGGCGGCGCGCCAGGAGAGGTTGCTGAAATTTTGTTACCATGAATACATTTAATAAAAGAACAACAAAGGTTTGCAATTTGATTGAACGGTTGTCTGACATACTAGTATAACTATTTATATATTAAATAATAAACTATTTACTATAATAAATGAATGCTAGAGTCGAGGCAACATCTTGGCAAACGTAGTGTGGGACAGATGTTGTCCCCCAGCCAGATTTAACGATATTAAATTAAAACAAGAGTTTAGATTCCAAGGAAAACATAGAATATTATTAATCAACATGTCTGTGTCATGTTGAGGACAAATATTCTGCAGGTTGAATAAGCTGGTCAGTTCGGGGAAGTACCTCTAACGTATAAAGTATACTATGCAGACCTTTAGTAGATTACGATCTAACAAAGTGCTAAGTTCGCGTTATTATAACTTGCGTGTTTATTTTGATCTTGTATATATTTTTCTTAATATCTTGCATCTTTTTGAGAGGTATATAAGGCACCTACCTATACATTATCCCTAAAGTTGTAGGTCTTCATAGAGAGTTATGGGTATTTCCTATATGATGAATCGACTTTCAGTTTGCCTTTGTCTCTTAAAAAAAGTTTAATACACGTCTGGATTGTAAGCTTTGTTTAATTAAAAAATATGATTCAATAGCTAAGCTTATGCCTCAAAAAAATGTGAACGAAACGATT
This sequence comes from Baronia brevicornis, assembly GCA_031353405.1. Classification (NCBI taxonomy): domain Eukaryota; kingdom Metazoa; phylum Arthropoda; class Insecta; order Lepidoptera; family Papilionidae; genus Baronia; species Baronia brevicornis. The sequence goes on from JASFAT010000727.1 coordinate 50,001, forward strand.
TCCATAACAAATAAAGTAGAATTATCATGTATGATGTGAAATAAAGAAAAATATTGTGTGTTATATCTAAGGTTTTCTCGATAGTTAGCTACGATCATAAAAATTATAAAAAAGTAATTGAGTAAAAATATTACTTAGAAGCAAATAGGACTCAGAATAGTTGAAAATTTTGGAAGCATCTCTTTCAACATATTTAACAGTAATTGATAAAATATATGACATTTAATCATTAGTGGTGGCAAGATAGCTTCTTCAAATATTTTAAACTACCGGCCTGGCCACGGTCACACGAGACGTCATTATGTAACCACGATTAAAGATAGTTTAATAGAAATACGACGGAGCAGCATGGTTATGGGTGAAAGGTCCGTCGGTATAACAATATAACATGTCTATTATTAATAGTCATTGTAAAAATATTATAATATTACTAATGCTTAATATTAAACAGCTAATATTTTGAAATTGCTTTGTGATTGGGGAAAGCGGTCATAAATTTTTCTTGGGATACTCAATTATAGTTTTATTGACTCGCATATCGAGTTACAATGAAATAGTTATACGATATGTAATATGTACAAATTTAAACCAATCGAAATGTTTTTGATTAATATTTGTTAGGTATAAGACTGTATAAGTTGGCCAGTAACTAAGACATCATATTTCCTATAGTTATTGACTATAAAATGAAGAAATTTACTTTTTTAAATTTAGATCACAACAATCTCATATAATTTAAGAGCATCTAAGCTTTAAAATATTTTTAATTCATTTAAGATAAGTTTTAACTTTTCCGGTAAAATGACATTATTTTATTTTCGTAATCTAATGTTATTATCAGTTATATTGTTTATTCTAGTGGCATTCTTATTCAATACAGTTCGCTTAAGATCTAACATGACCTTTGACTGCAAAAGTCCATAACGAAATTTTGCTAGAATTACCGTTCAGTAAGCCGTAATGATAAGCTGACTTGTCATCATAAAAGCAGAAAGAAAGGAGCAGTTTAATACTATTGTTTAGCCAACATATTTGGCATAGCAATGTATAATAATCAAATAATAATTATGTTTTTCACAATATAATTTTATCCAAAACATTATTGCCTATTCTTAAAAATTAACCTTACTAATTTTGCTACATTTATTAAAATTAGGTACGATACATATATGCAAAATTATGTATTTAAATTACATTATCTAGGTATTATATAATATATTTCGCTGATTTTATTTCAAGTAAAGAAATCCGTCATAGAATCAAACTCAGCATCCCTTCCAGTAGTAAGCAGAAGTAGCAATACACTGTTGATGTTTGTTGGTAAACTGGAGTCCTGGTTACCGTTAGACCCTGGCTAGATAGAGCGACTATCGGCGCAAAGTGGCTGGTAGAAACTAGATGCGTCTAACTGAAGTTTGGGCTAAATGGTGGACTGGAGAGCTATGTCCAACTGTGGATTGCTCCAGGTTGGTGACAATGATATGAAAACTGAGTATAAATTAAAATGTATGTTATTACACTGGCGTATTGTTAAAATTTAATTGTTTCAAAACTAACAAAGGAAGGGAACGTTATGTTAGTTAGAATATTCTGTTAAGAATGTGTGAAGACGATAACTAACTTTTTATGAGGTGTAAGAACTTAACACCTTTGTGTTGTTATTTCTTTGTTTATTTCAGGAAAAAATAAAACGAATCACGCTTTTTAAACTGATTAATAATAAAGAAACTTACTTTCTCATAAATATAATATATATTTTATTATTTCATCATTAGCCTGTAGAAGACAAGTCTAGCCTAAGCTTCATCTATACGTTTCAAATTTTTGCTAGTCGCTTTATGCAGATCGTCGCTCCGCCTAATCAAGGGGCCTCCCCCACTTCGTTTTTTGAGACGTGATCTCCACTAGATCCCCGGTCTACTCCTGGTCCTATTAATAGTTGTCTGTTCTCTGATAAATATAATAACTCCAAGTAACATATCAATCATTTTTTGACGATTAAATAGCTAATTCCACGTAAATAGTTGGAGGAGACCTACACCCAAAGCGGGGTTGCTATCAAAGGAAATGTAGAAAGTAAGACTAATTAGATCGCAAATAAAAGAAGTAAATAATTAATAACTTACAATCAGTACATCAAGTATAATAATGTTTATTAAAGGATTAGAAACAAATAGGCTTTATTACTATTTTAAAAATCTCTACGGTTCTAACTATAAAGGTGGTTGGCCTAGTATACAGATTAAATTGCTGGGGTTTGAAACGATAGTGACTAGATAAATAGAATTAATAATAATATGGGAATAGAATTAATAATAAGGTTACGGATTATGTATTACATCAAGAGTACACCAATTGAAGTGTACTTATTTATTTATGATCACTTTAAAATAACTTAAACTTAAATTACAGCTTTAAGTAGTTGCTTAATTAAGCGAAGGTCTTATTATCTTCATTGTGATCACTTAATTTTTTTAATGTCACACGATTACAACAAACAGATCAATATCGTCCAGATTATAATAATCTGCATTTAAATACACTTAAAAAAAAGAAAACAAGTAATTCCAAGGCTGTATTGATTAAATAATAAATTACATTTATTATACTGTTAAATACTTCATGAAAGAAACGTAATCGATGTAAAAATAATATAGCGCGCTTTGTTTTATAGTTATACGTACATATGTGGTGTTACTGATAATAAAGAATTTTTTTTTATAAGAAAATGGGTATTTTGAAATGAGTCTATTTATTTACGGAAACCGACAACTGAACATATTATAAAAATATTTTCTGTTCATGTATTTTAAGTTGTTGGGCATAGGCCTCTCGATTTTTTAGATCATTGGATATTATCCTACTACACTAAATAAAGATAGTCTTAAAATCGCCTGAGGAATTAGGTATCTACCACATTCCTATAGAAAACCGGCGTCCGAATTATAGCTTAGCTGTAGTAGATTCGTTCGGTGAGCAGGTGAGTTCTGGAGGCCCAATCCCCTCCCCCTCCCTTTGTGCCAGCACAGTTTTGCTTTCCATCGGGCGACACATATGTTTGTTTGCCTCCTTATCCCATAAAAAATCCCAGGCTCATGATAGAAGTTTTGAGAGAAATGTGCTTTAATGCAATGTACCCCAAATCCCCGGGTCAAAGAACCATACCGACCCGGCTCAAATAGTATCAGACCGTAGAAAGCATTAAATTGTTTTTGTTTATTCACGTATAATTGTCAAGTATTTGTCTTAAGGTTGTTCAATTAAGAAGAGACTATGAGCTAAACGGTTGTGGCGCTGTAGACTTGATCGAAAAAGGTGTGTAAATCCTCAGTGGTTCGCGGTAAAATTATCAAACGTTGAACGGTCCACGGAAAGGAGAAGGCTTAATTGAGTATTAGTAAGGAAAGATAGGTTATTTTGAAGAAGAATTCTGAAGAATTGTTCAACCTCTTACCAACCGCACTGTTCCATCATTGGATAACCCCTCACAAAACCCCATAAAAACGTTCGATATTAAAATACACCAATTAAAATCGCTCCGGGATATCTTTGGCAGCCGATAGATCACGATATTATTGTTATCCTTTTTTTACTTTTTAATTTAATTGTTATAATGTAGCCATGTTGTACGCAAATTTTAAGAGTTATAGTCCGGACGTTATTAATTTTATGTTATATGTAATTCTTTAAGACTGTAACGTGTGTTTGTGCCCAATATATAAATAAATAAATAATAACAAGTTCCGTCTGAACGGTTGGCGGTCCACCACCATGCGATTCAGTCGCATTATTCTGCCATGAATTGTGAAATTGTGCAAGTATAGAACATATTATCATCTGTGGTGTTCCCGAACCAATTACGAGATTAATCAAGAGACGAACGTATGTGAACAAACAATGCATTTGTGACGCCACCAGTGTTACGGATGTCTATGGGCGACTATAATCGCTTATCATCAGGTGACCCGCATGCTTATTTACTTGTAAAGAAAAAGCTGTTACTTCTTTAATAGAATAAGATTAAATGGGTGGTATAATCAATATAATCACGAAGAGGTTTCAATATAACTCTAGATTATCGGATGCTACAAAAAGTTGATACACCTTCCGTGCGAAGTGGAACGCGAGGGGGCGGCACGCAACGCGCAAACCTTTCATTTGTTCCATTTTTAAATTTAAACTTTCATTAGCACAAACGCGTTTTGTTTTTTTATACTAACTATAGGTTGCCAGTAAGTCAACGTGCTCGAACGTTATAAAGCATAGCCTAAAATTAATTTATTATATAAATATAAATAACTGTTTCGCTTATTTCTGATGAATTTCTATCGCCGTTTCTTTTTTCATTCTGAGGAAACTCATTTCAAAATGGTGGTAAAAGCTTGATTGTTAGCTTACTGACGTATGATAAATAAAATGTAATTTCCTAGGTCAAAAAATAAAGAATTTAAATTTTAATTAATAAATATAATAATATTTATAATTACTAATAAAAGACTCTAATTCCAATCTTTGTTGACAAGATCTTACGGAACGGATAGATTTTTTGGCTACACGAGGGGATGTACATTATTCAGGATGTTTCAGTTATATAGCTTTTACTATCTAAGAATTATTAAGAATAATTCCAGCTGATCTGTTCCTATATAATAATTTCACTATTGCATGTCTCACTGTTAAGAAAAATGTCATCCTAATATTTGTACGAGAGGAAATCAATAAAAAACGCAATTGTTAGACATTACCTTGTATACATTGCTGTGTCAATGTGTTAAAATAGACGTGTAGGTCAAAAAAGAAGAAAAATGCAATCAATTAAGGCAGTCTCCTTTTTTATTATTTTCAGAATACTTCTTCAAAATAACCTATCTCTCCTTACTAATAATGAATTAAGCCAAAAACGCAATTGTTAGACATTACCTTGTATACATTGCTGTGTCAATGTGTTAAAATAGACGGGTAGGTCAAAGAAGAAGAAAAATGCAATCAATTAAGGCAGTCTCCTTTTTTATTATTTTCAGAATACTTCTTCAAAATAACCTATCTCTCCTTACTAATAATGAATTAAGCCAAAAACGCAATTGTTAGACATTACCTTGTATACATTGCTGTGTCAATGTGTTAAAATAGACGGGTAGGTCAAAGAAGAAGAAAAATGCAATCAATTAAGGCAGTCTCCTTTTTTATTATTTTCAGAATAACCTATCTCTCCTTACTAATAATGAATTAAGCCAAAAACGCAATTGTTAGACATTACCTTGTATACATTGCTGTGTCAATGTGTTAAAATAGACGGGTAGGTCAAAGAAGAAGAAAAATGCAATCAATTAAGGCAGTCTCCTTTTTTATTATTTTCAGAATAACCTATCTCTCCTTACTAATAATGCTTGTGCAGTGCCTATGGCACTCATCTGCAGTACCATGTACGGGCGGCGCTGGTCGCTTTCCATCAGGTAACACGCCTGATCGTCTACCTCCCTATCCCAATAAAATTCGGGTTGCTCTTCATTCTTTTTTATTTTTAGCATAACTAGAAAACTATTATAATTTAAACAAAATCTGCACTAAATAAAATTTTCTAATTTTATTACGAGTAAAAATTCCAAATAGAATTAATACGAAGTATTTCTCGTCCCAAAATATAAGTAACTAAATTATCATATAGACACTGAACGCATTTGCCGACGGCAACGCCTTCTACAAAATGTAATGTTAATAAATACTAAAACATTACATTTCGAAGCAATGCTTATGCCTTAAATGCATTGCAAAAGCCTTATTGGAATAACAGAAATAATCAACACATTACAGGCAGCACCTAATTCTGATTTCCACCTTTAAAAGAATTCAACGGGATCCGTTAACATAAAGTGCTTTAATTATATTTTTATATTGCATATACAAATATAATTAAAGTGCTTTTATATTGTAAATAGATAATATAAGCACATTTTTTATATTGTATATAATTAATTTCTTTTATAAATTTAATTATAAAATATTTTTATTGTTCATACATACTACTGGGCATGAGGCGTTCCCGTTTCTAAAGGTACGGTTGTTAACCCATCACGCTATCTAAGGCGGATTAATGGGATCTACAGACTGGGGATAAATAACTGTAGGCCATACATATATTTATAATGATGCAGGAATCGAACGCATGACCGTTGACTCCGAAAGCATTAGGTTATTTCACAACTACGTCAATTAGTTCGTTATTAAAATATTAACATTTTATTACAAATTGCATAAAACATACAAAAGACACATCACGTTGAAAACTATGAATACATGACAGTAAAATCTGCATATAATTACACAAGTTTTTGTTTATTATGGATAAAACAAAATTATTGTTTATTATGAATAAACAAATATAATTTATTATTGATAACCCAATTATAAACTGCAATAAAGTTTTTTTTTCTTTTTATAGAATAGAAAGGCAAACGAGCAGGCGTATCAACTGATGGAAAGCAATCAACGCCGCTAATAGGCAGTGCGGAAGCGTTGCCGACCTTTAAGAAAAGTGTCATTATGGGAATGGGAGGGGGGAGTGAGAAGGGGAGGGTGTTGGGCCTCCGGAACCCAAGCCACTCACCGTAAGAAGCGCGGTAGCTAAGCTACCACTCAGACCCCGGTTTTCTGCGGGAGTGTGGTATATCCACGGGCGAGCCGGCCCACTCATGCTACAGACAAATAATATGCCATTATTGACAAAGTATTCGCCTATAGCGTAGCTCTACTACTAATTAAAAGTATTATTAATAATATACTACTAGCTATTAATATACTACTTACTATTAATATACTACTAACTATTAATAATACCTCTAACTAAAAGTATTATTTTATGGGCTACAAAGACGAACGAGTAAACATGTCGCCTGATGCTCAGCAATCAACTCAGCCCAAAGACATCCTTCAAAAAACAAACCTATACTTATTTCAAATGCCGGCAACGCATTTGTAATCCTTAGGGTATTGCAGATGTCTATGGATGACGTTGATTATTCTCCATAAAGCAGAACGTTACACGTTTGCCTCTCTATCCCATAAAAATATCCACAACGCTATAATACGGAAGCGTCGCCGGCCATAATTAAGTTCAATAGAAAAAGGATGTTTCACATACTTACAAAAGATTGTGCAATAATAACTCCGTTTTGACACAACATTAATATATTTGCCATATTAAAATCTACATATTTTCCGACATGAATATTTCAATAAAATATTTGATTACTAATTAACAATATTAATGTTATTTATTAAAATAATTTTAAGTAATTTAATAGACCGAGATTCGTTCCGACTCTTATATACGGTAGTGAAAGTTGAGTTTAGCAGAAGAGTTTCATGACTCTTCTGACACACACGCAGACTGAATGCGGTGAAAATGAGAGCAATAAGAAATATGTGTGGTGTAACTATGAATGATAGAATAGGAAATGAAGATATAAGAGAGCAATGTGGAGTAAAAGAAGGTGTTGTGACAAAAGTTGAAAAAGGGATGCTTAGATGGTTTGGGCGTATAGAGAGGATGGATGAAAGACGACTGGCAATAAAAATTTACCTTGCGAATGTGGATGGAAGGGTCGGTAGAGACCTCGAAAAATATACCTTGACCAAATTGCTAAAATTTTTAAGAAAGGCCAGGTCAAGAGTACCCTTAACCGGCGAGCTTGCATCAGGAGAATAATGAGTGCGAAGAAAGTAAGGAATGTATGTTGTTATCGTAGCAGATGGAGATGTGGTCTCTGCCTACCCCTGCGGGAGACAGGCGTGACGATATGTATGTATGTAAATACCCAGACACAGAATAAATGACTCTAATTATATATAATAGATAATTACAGTCATCAATATCATAACTATATTCCTTAATATAATAATATAGTGCAATCAATTCTCGCAAGTTTTTCGAATATCTCCGCGTTAAATATTACAGCAACACAAATTATGTGCCCAAAAAATATCGTATCCTCACAGAAGATCAGTATCAAGCATTTTATTATTACGGTGTTTAGTACGTTAAGTGTAGAGATCTGGAAACTCAATTTCTTTTTCTTCATTTATTCTCTACCCATTACAGTGAGACGGATGAAGGTCTCCTGCTACTGTAATGGTAAATTTCTTGTATAATATACAAAAAAGGATTACAATATTAGTTTATAATACGAAATCAACTCGTAATATATCGAACTTTTATATCAGTCAGACATTTTAATCCACATAATATATAAATAACATTTTCGATGATTGACTTTTATAGTGCGACAGTAATTTAACGTTCGTATTTTAAATTTATAACTCGACAGACGATAAAATGTCAAATCCTTAAAAATTTTCGCCACGATAAATATTTTGCCACGATGTTAAATAACTTTGAAATTTGTCAAATGCTTAATAGTTTAAATTATATATGAAATTGTAATCGAAATTATTTTACAGTTTGTTTATGTTTTTAGATATATAAAATATAAAAAACATTCATTACATATGAATATAATAAGCTTTACATTTTTAATTAAACCTTAAAAATGAATTTCTTTTCAAAAATAATATTTCAAGGAATTTTCAATTTCATTACCTTGCTTTATAAATAAAAATAATCCAATGAACTTGAGTATATAGCTTTGGGCGAAGTTACCGCTATTAATGTCAGTGGTGACGAATACAATCCCGGCGGTATTTATTCGGAGTCTGAGTGTCCCACCAATTCATCTTGGACAAACGTGATGAGTGAGTCATTTCTACAGAAATAGGAAAGCCTCGTGGCCAGTAGTAGTATAAATGTTGAGCATCATAGCAGCTTTAGCTGATCACCATAATATCTTTTGTCTGAACTTCCTTTTATCAAAATGAACGATATTTATATGATATCTTCGACACGGAAAAAATAACAAATTACCAGATCCCCACCATTTGCACATACAGCCAATCTATGGAACCAGCTACCTTTAGCGGTATTTTCGAACATTGAAACCTTCAAAAACAAGCCTACACATTTATCAAAGGCCGACAACACTTCTGCAATGGCTATAGTGTTGAGAAGTTGCATGGCGGTGTTGTTTGTATGGTTACACGTTTGACTTCATATCTCATAGAAAATTAATATATTATTTGATATTAATACATATTTGCTATCATTGAGGTAAACACGAGATTCATTTTCTGCGCTCTAAAACTATTTATCCTGGCTTTAGTTTAAAGATGGTTTTAGAGGCACCCATTTGCCCATTTTTAACTGTCCATACAATTTTCCTCAAACCCAAAATTGTCAGGACTTTCAATTTTTACGTAGGTATTTCAACACGAAAACGTTTAATTTAAACGTATCTTTTTTTATAGTTTCTAAGTTCAAAGTATCGATAAAATGGGTCCAAATTTTCCTAGATTTTCTAATCTAGGAGAGATTTGGACCCGTTTTATTTATTATAAAGAAACAAAAAGATTAACAATAAGTTTTAAAACGATATTGCAAACAGATTTTGTAAAGCAAAACTGGTCGATAACAATTTCCCCTACAAAAGGGAAGATATACAATATTCAATGTGCAAGTTACGGTAAAACAGGTTGAAACAAAAGCCTTTTGTACTGTACAATGGATAGTCATCATTTTAATACTACTTTGTTGTTTGTTGAAGTATAGTATTGAACATATATTGTAAATCAACACACACTATCAATCGATTTGAGTGTAGTATTAAATGGCAAATATTATAACGAACGATCTAAATAGATAAAAGTATCATTAAAAAAATCATATTTTGGAAATAAATACAAATATTATCTTAAAGTATTTTTTTTTACATTTAAATTAGCTATACAAAACCAGAGTCACCGATATAGCTCTTCAAGTTAGCAGACTAAAGTGGCAATGGGCTGGACACGTTTGCCGGAGAACCGACAACCGTTGGGGTAAACGAGTGCTGGAATGGAGATCGCGACTCGGCATACGTAGTGTGGGACGCCCCTGCTAGATGGAGCGACGATCCGCGCAAGGCGGCTGGTAGAGACTAGAGGCGTGTAGCCGTAAATCGGGCTAGGTGACGCGCCTTGAGTGAAGCTTATGTCCAACAGTTAATACACTATGTTTACCGAGATGCGGTCTCCACTCCAGCACTATACCCTAACGATTGTCGGATCTCCGACATAAGTGACCAGCCCATTCCTACTTCAGTTTGCTAATTCAATTTTTCAAAATTAAATGAGTAAGCATATTGCCTGATAAAAAAGAATCAACTCTGTCTATAGACATGACACGAGAGGTACTACAGACGTGTTGATCTCTTTGAGAATAGTGTATGTCTGTTTTTAAAGTTTCCAATGTTGTAACAGATCGGGAATACCACTGAAGGTTGCCAATGTTTCCGCATAGTGATGGTGTGTGGAATAATCTCTAAGAGAAATACACCGTAATGATCTAGTGCACTGATTCTAACGGTGAGATAAAAACTTTTCTTTGTGACAGGTTTTTAAATGTTTAGGTATGTTATATTATTATAAATTATAAAGTTTTGACAACAAGATAGTCCAAGCAAGTGAAGGAAGCCAGATCCTCTCCCGGTTAGTTCAGTAGGGGTGAGGGTGTACTTTAGACCTGAACCAATGAAGACAGGTTGTCCGTTCGAGGGGTTCTAGTGACCACGATCATCAATAATAAGGGATCAATTAAAGAAGAAGATAGCTTTATTAAATTTACTTCATGTTAATACCTATTATAAAAGTAAAATAGCACACGTCCAACCACTGAAACGAATGTCTGACAGATAAAATTTTCTATCCGTAGCTAATCTTACTTTGAATTAAAAATTGGAATATAATAATATCGTTTATCTTTTTTCAAGTACATATTCTTTGATTGTTATTCTTCGTCATATATAGTTTAAGCATTCTTCCAAATAAACACTAAAATTTTATTCAGCACAGCATCTGAAACTATCGTTTATCAATTCGATGCAAATAATTATAAAAATAATAAATACAACACGCTATTATTTTACGGTTGATTGAACGAGATCCCGATATGGAATTAAAGACTTCTTACATTGTAAATATTTCAGTATTCTAGTATTTAAACCGTTTATATATGTAAGCAATAAGTATAAAGATAAAAAAAAAACTAAATATAAATTGTCATAGCATACTACGTATCCGTGTGTCGTAGACCCCATATCTCATATCTACTGGTACAATTCCCACATATACACAAATGTATTAATCTATGGAACTAAAATTCCGGGTTTTAGTAATGAAACACATCCCGTTACATCGGTTAATCGTCCCAAACACACACACCAACACACACACAAACACACACACACACATACACACATACACACATATATACACAAATGTAATAATCTATGAAACTAAAACTCTTGATATTAGAAATGAAACACATCCCGTTGTATCGGTTAATTGTCCCAAAGAACACACACACACACACACACACATACAGATGTAAAGAAATAGGTAGATAATACTTTACTGAAGACTTTTTTATTTATAAACAAAATTAGGACACTAGAATAAAATAAGGATATCGATTTTGATAAACGATTCATATTAGAATCTTATTAGCACTTAAAACTCACCTTACAAACCCAGTTGTGATTGAGCGGCAACTGCACTTCACAGTTAATAAAAATAAAAAACTCACAAGTCACAGATAACAAAAAGGTACTCGTATATCCGTTTGTAACGTATTCAATACACATGTCAAAACACAAAATGTCCGTTTTAGTTTCGAAATATAAAAGTGCACGTTCATAAGCGGAGCTTCCGTTTCATTCACAACTGATCACTTGATACAATTACAGCGAAAGTCAGCAAATTGTTTACATTAGCTCATGAATACAGGCACTGTCGAGGAAAATTGTCAAACCTTGTGTGTTACATATCATTCGCACACTTACATCTTCCGATGTTCCGGAAAATTGGAAAATCGGTATCGGAACATGCCGACGACTATTTTTCCGACATCGCGACTACGAATTGTGCGCGCAACAACGCGCTTGTGTGCGTTACAACCTGACCATAAGCTTGCGTAGACGCAACTGAAATCACCTTGCAAGGCCCACTATACCTGTCTCGCTCTGGACTTGTGTGTATCTCACTCTAGCGGGCATTGTGCTTGGACCGGTGACTGGCTTACACGGCTTGACAATAAATTACCTATAGGAATCTAATCAGTTTAATAGATGTGTGATTTTTTTCATTGCTGATCGTTTTTAATGGCACCGTACAGTGGTCGCTCCATGGCTGCCATCATTTGTTATCTATGGTCAAAATCAATACGATGTTGTGGTAGATAAACACTCAACCATTGTTTGGTGGTACTTTTCATCACGTGACAAATTATGCTTAATACACATACGTAAAATGCTTTTAGTAAACTTGAGCCTATGAAATATCGGTGACTGGTTCTCCGATAGATTTCCCAATCCCGAATTATATCCACCAAAGAAACTCCAAAGACAGCAATAGCGTAGTGGTAGATCCATGCTGCAGACGAATACTATATCGAGAATGGCATATCATTTGTCTGTAGCATGAATTGGTCAGATTGCCCAGGGAAGTACCACACTCCGGCAGAAAACCGGCGTCTGAGTGATAGTTTAGCTACCGCGCTTCGGCCGGTAAGTTGTTGAGTTCCGGAGGCCCAACTCGCCTCCCCCATAATGACACTTTCCTTAAAGGCCAGGAATGGCAAACTATTGTTTATCAATTCTGTGCAGATAATGATAAAAATAATAAATACAACACGCATCATTTTACAGTAGACTAGAAGAGATCCCGATATGGAATAAAGACTTCCTATATTGTAAATGTTTCAGTAGCCTAGTATTTAAACCGTTTGTATATGTATGTATATAAATAATAGGTATAAATATATGAAAAAACTTATCATAAATTGTTTAGTTTTTTATACTTATTCACATCCTAGCAAAAGAACGAGTATTATAAAAGAAGTACTTTTATGGTTTATGTCGGAGCAAAAGTATTTTCGTATTTTGAATGTATTATTAGTAATCAAACCTCTTTGGCTGTACTGAATGTAACTGGCTGGTTTTATTACCATTAAATGTGACATTCTGAAGATGCAATAAATAAAAAAAAATACTAGTTCCCGCCATTTTTCAATTGTTTTTCAAGCAAGCAAAATGAACGTATGTGACGAAGAAATTTGGTACATTTTAAAGTTTTATTACAAAAAAAGGTAAAAATGCGACGAACGCCGCGAATAAAATTTGTGCGGTTTACGGACCTAATGCGGTATCAATAAGAGTAGCACAAATGTGGTTCAAGCGTTTTAAGTCTGGAAATTTTAGTGTGAAAGATGAGGTTCGCTCTGGGTATCCAGATGTCACAGATAAAATCAGTGCCATCTTTGAGAAAATGGAGCAAGATCGACATATTAGTAGCTACAATATTGCTGAAGAACTGGATGTTGATCATAAAACAGTTTTACGTCATTTACGAAAGTCTGAGTACACGAAAAAACTTGACATTTGGGTACCATGACAACGCCAGACCGCACTCATCTATAGCCACGCAGCAAAAATTGAGAGAGCTTGGGATGTGTTGATGCATCCTCCGTATAGCCCTGACCTTGCTCCATCAGATTTACACCTGTTTCGGTCATTGCAGAACTCTTTAGGAAGCATAAAGCTAACCTCAAAAGAAGACTGTGAACACTACCTGTCAGATTTTTTTAATCAAAAATCTCAAAATTTATACAGGAATGGGATCATGGTACTACTCACAAGGTGGCAACAAGTCATCGATCCAAACGGCACATACACATTATAAATAAATAAAAAATTATACCTAAAAAAAATATTTTCCTTTATATGAACAATACGAAAATACTTTTGCCCCGACCTAATATATAGTTAATATTAATGGTTCAATGGTAGATACAAACTTACGATATTCAAGTCGTAGGGCTGTATCTTACCAACTGAGTTATTCTTCTTCAAGAATTATATTTAAAACAAATGAAATACAAAAAAGCCACCCATAAATTATAAAAGGCTGATGAAAGGAGAGTTTCAGGATGAAGTGGAATATCCTGCGATTTGAAAATCATTGCAAATTATAAAACTAGTTCACTAGCTTATTATTAATTATAGAAAAGATATAAATATCATAACTTAATAGTTTACGTCATTACTTAATAATTCGAAATAGGACGAACATAAAGGTTCAATGACTGAAACAAAAAAGCTTATATTAAGTCAGTTCAAAAACAGGGCCGTCTGTTTTTGAATTGCATGTCTCTTAGTTATCGTTCTCAAAGTTCCGTACAAGGCGAATATTACAATTTGTAATACAATGCCAGCGCACGTTCGTTGCACACGAGGCAAAAACTAGGCGTGCCCCAAATGGTGAAGCATCACTGGGCTCTTGACTCCCAACTCCTTTCCAGTGGAGGTCGTTATTCACCTATTACAAGCGTGGACTTGATGTTACTGCTGATATATTGCATTGAATCGTCCTCTGTAATTGTTACATACCGAGGTATGGAGTGATCTGATACTTTAATCTAAAACTTTAGCGTATTTTTTTTAAAAAACTCTTATAAAAGAAAATATGTGTATTTTTAATTTAACTGAAAATAATTTTTTGAACCGGTTATATTCTTATTGTTTCACATTTTAAAACGATGTGTATGTTTCCACACACAAGTTTGATAAGAACCATCTTTTCCTACAAGCAATATGTACTTTAGTTGAAGAAATTAACAAGAATATCTCATATAATAATGAATACGCTTCTTCAACTAGTTACCTGAAGGTACACAAGCAGTGAATGTAGAAAATAAATTTGGGCATTTGATTTATCTAATTTAAAAATTTCTAACTAACTTGACTCAGAGACCCAAAATGGATCTTGGACTCCGAAAAGATCTTACGCCACCGTCCCCTGTCCACCTCCTGCCAGTTACTGAATTGGAGGTTGCGCAAGTGAGCCTCCACCATGTATCTTCATTGGAACCTGGAGCGTTTCATAGGACGGCGTCCAGTTGGGCGACCCACATACGCTCTACGGAGTCGGTGAGCCTTAGTCTTCCTGTTTATATTGGATTGGGTGACCAAATGCTCAATTTTGGCAATTCTACTTAAGATAATTTTAAATTATTTAAAACGTGTATGTGTGAATGTGAACGTGTGTGGTGAATAAGTGGATTTTATAGCGTTTTGTACGGTGGGTGCAGGAATTTGGAAGCCCATCACTTTCGCCACCTTCCAAGAAGAAGAAGAAGCTTCTTCTTTTGGACACAACACCGGAGCGGTCACAATTGCGTCGCTGACTTGTCGTTCTGAAACACCTTAGGTAGTAAAATCATTTAGAGTGGCATATATAATGGCGGAAAATTGCAAGTAAATCGCATGTTTATTGACTGGTAGCTATTCAGGTGGAGTGACTTCTTCTTGTTTATGCCCAAAGCAAGATATCTGAATAAGTATGAACGCGAACGCAGAAACCACTAATTAGCGTCTTTTTTATGGATATCTTCTTCTTGGATTTCCTTCCTTTAATTGTTCATTACTTACAAAGCTATGCAGTAAAATATGAATAAATAAAAATTTACATCGATACTCATGGAATTATTCATCAATTTCTCTCGCGCCTCGATAACAAAGTATCGATAGCACCTGTGTACCGTTAATTGTGGCCGAAACAATAAAATTGCCTCCGTCCACCCACAGACCGGGGCGAGCATATAAATCAATACAAAACACAATTATATGAAATTACACTCACGCGCGTAATTAAAAAAGCGGTTGTATATCATGGATATGTCAATTATTAACAAACACTTAGTGGACCACCTACCCGTTTACCAACCTTTTGTCAAACATTAACATAATTTCAAAACGTACGGTGAATACATTAATTTAGTAAAAAACAAAATTTTGGAACGTTATAAAAGTCTATGCCTATGTAGGCGTGAAACTAGGCTCTTGTGCTTGCGCATTTACTAGCGAATTTCTTATCTAACGAAAAGTAAATTTCTCACCATCTACCTGATCTAGTTAGTTTATAGTGGTAGAGTCACGCTGCAGACAAATACTTTGTCAAGAATGGCATAATATTTGTCTGTAGCATGAATGGGCCGGCTTGCCCTTGTAAATACCAAACTCTCTCAGAAAACCGGCGTCTAAGTGGTAGCTTAGCTACCGCGCTGCGTACGCTGAGCAGCCTGAGTTTTGGAAGCCCAACACCCTCCTCCTCCCATTCCCATAATGTCCCTTTCCTTAAAGATCGGTAACGCTTCCGCACTGCCTATGGCGCTGCGGTAGCGTCGTCTGCAGCGTGGCTCTATCACTTATCCAAAGTTTCTCCATTCTCGCACAAATTTGAAGCAAAAACTAAATTGGTTTACCAGCAGATTTCTTCGTTTCAAATCATATCTAACAGATAAACTCCGAGCAGAACCCAGTAAGTGACTTTGAGCTATTAAAGCAGACAGACCATCAGTGTCCACGTTTCGGCACTGTAAAAGTAAACAGGAAGGAAGCACTGCTCAAAGTCTTTCGTCTTCAGGCTCCGAAGTATGGGCGACGAGAAGGCTTGACGATGTTTCCTAAATAATAATAGCTTAATTGGAATCTCATTCGAATGATCCAAACTCAAATGTTGATTTAAAATTTTCTTTAAATAACAGTTAACATAAATTGTAATAAACTTATTTTTTAATTAGAATAACTATGGAACGAACGGAAGCAATCTAATGAGCTTACAGCGGACGGCAAGCATAATAGATGCAATCGCTGACATCTTAAGTTTCATTTGGTATTGCCAATTAAAATCGATCACTATCAATACGATATTAAAGAACTACAATCTGACTTTATCTCAACATTAGCCTGAAAATTAAAATTTATATTGATCATATCATCTGTTTGTTTTCTTTAAATTAAAACTTGATATACTCAGTTTTTTTAACTTTTTAAAAAAGACAGATAAAATTATAATTTTGAAACGTATAAAAAAGTTATGAACAGATTGAATTCCAATTACATATACATTTACAGCATGATTTTATGTTGTTGATGGTTTTAGTTAGGAGAATTTAAATAAAAAAAAAAGGGCGATCCTTTTTGGTTCCAAATTTCTTTTTCATAGTCTGTCTTATTAGCAAAATTCCTAAGTCCATCTGAGTTAATTTTACAAGAACAACAAAAAACTTTTATTGTTTTATAGCTTAAGAATGTGTGATAAAACATACTTACTTTAGGTTTTTTTATATATTCACGCCTATCCCCCGCAGGGGTTGGCAGAGAACACAGAGCTCCATCCGCTGCCATTCATCGCAGCGAAACAGCTCTTCATTTGTCTGGTGGCGAACCACGTCGCCGTCATTTTCAACAAATTAGGTATATTAAATTCGTCTTAGTGAATCCCACGAGCCGCAGGCTTATTTTAGGTATTTTTTTTAATAGCCAATATATGTCCGGCTACTGAGCATGAGCCTCTCCATTTCTGGAGAAACGGATGTTAACCCACCGCGCTTGTCCACTGCGGATTGGCGGGGTTACCAGACTCGGAATAAATATTTGTAATCCATACATATATTTATTCCGATGCGGGGATCGAAATCCGCGACCATAGACTCCGCGGGTGGAGGGCCCCGCCACTGAGCCGTTGCCTGGTCAACAACAAAATTGGTCGTCGTGCCAACTTTAGGTATAAGAGGAGATAATTTTTGTACTTTAAAATTGTCTACTAGATAGATCAAAAGCAGAAAGAGAGAAAAAAAAATTTTGAAGTTACGAATTGTAATAATTAGACAAAAATAGTTACTTTATATAAAAATGTATATAGATTCGTGATCACAAGTTAATGTAACAATTCAACTAAAATAATCCATCACTATTTTTTTTGAGTCTGGGTGATTGTTCTTGTTGTTTGTTGTTTGTATGGGTTGGTGCACACGATACAGATAATCCTAATCTTATTTATGAATATAAAATATTTTTTCTTACACAATAAACGTTAAATTTGACATCACAAGTCAACACCTATTTTGCTAAGATCCGTAATATAATATTGAGTGCATATGACCCAGTAGGTACATACACAACACCACTTTTCAACAATGTATGCGAAATAGTACGAGCCATCCTCAGATGTAATAGAATCTATGGAACGCTCAACGGTTTTCTTGCAAGACAGTTGTTGACACTCCATCTAAATATTTGTCGTTTTCTACCCGCTTCGAGATAAGTTACCAAGTGGCCTAACAGTAAACACGAGAAAAGTTCATAAAAAAATGCCGACCCGAAACTCAATTATCTATACTTCCAATTGTTCGGGACGCGTACCAATAAAATTAATCTCGACACAGCCAACGCCATTACGTACGGGACCGTATTAATCTCAAAGCGTTGATTAATAAAACTATAAAAGCGGAAGTATCATAGGAATGCGGTTAATGAGAGACTGAAGCCCGATTTTATGGTTGATCGTTAAAATGGCCGACAATTGTCTAATTGTTGCCTACCGACAACCAACATCGTGGGAAGCGGCATGCGAACTGACTAGACTTGTCGAAAAAATATTGATGTATCGATATTTTTTATAGCTCATATGACCAACTACATACATAGGTCGAACTTCTAGGCACGAGCCTCTCTATTACTGGAGGAACTGCCACACTGGTCCAAGATGGATAGCGGGGCATCCAGGCTCGAAATAAATATCTATAGGCATCCTATACTTATATCCCAGTGCGTAAATCGAACCCGTGATCATTCACTTTGTAAGCGGCAGCGCCGTCAATATCTTTGCCTTTTCATTATTCATTATTTTGTTACATTATTCTGTTGTAAATCTCAGTATCCAATAGACAGCTTACAGCAAACCGTAACAGTAAGCCAAGAGTTTTTCTTCTGTCTCTGTTAGATAAATATTAGTTATGTCAAGATATAATAAAGATAAGGTAATAAAAAAAATAATTATATTGTTTTTATTTTACATTTTGATCACTATATTTATATACAAATAATGTCCGTTGAAAGGTTTTTTATCTCATATACATATGTCCTAACACTTGGGATATATCAATATTTTAATGGAAACGATAATAAACAATAATAAAAATAAGATTTTTACAAAATATTCGTAGATTATGTGTATATCGATACTTTTTAGCAATTCCGACATCTCTAGAACTGATGGTGAAAGTCAAAAACAAGAGTCTTTATAACGTCAACTGAGTTCCAAATTCAAATAGTAATCGAAACAACGAATCGCTTTTAACTTATATTTGAATTAGAATTCAATTTATTTTTATTGCGCGAATAGACTTTTACGGTGTTACGGTTCCGTGTGGACTTTTTAATTTGTTGACAAACACTGGCCGTAAAGTTGTACGCTATCGAATGTGTTACGCGCTGACGATAATTGTATGAATGTTACGAAAAAAAAAGTTGGTTACTACATAACACGTCCGTACTTTTTACCGGGCGTGTCGTAAAAACTATCGACACGATATTTAAGTGGTTCGAATTCTAGAAGATATACTTTCATTTATTGTTATTTTATTGCAGCAATAGGTAAACGAGAAGGCGGGTCACCTGATGATAAGCAACCATCGTCGCCAGTGACTATCTGCAGTATTATGGCCACGAGAGAGGAAGATGGAAATAAGGGAAGGGGAGGAGGAAGTTAAAGGAGGAGCAAGGTATTACGTCTCTAGATCTTTGCACTCATCGTACAAAACACATGACGCCATTATTCTGTGAGGATTTGGTACTTCCTCGATCGAACTGAACTATGGGGGGATTTATGCTGTCGTGACTCTACAACTTCCTTGATTCCCCAATATAATTCACATCTTTCGTTAAGATAAGCAGCTTTTTTATTTTATTTATTTATATATTCACGCCTATCCCTCGCAGGGGTTGGCAGAGACCACAGAGCTCCATCCGCTGCCATTCATCGCAGCGAAACGGCTCGTCATTGGTCGCTTTTCGCCCTCGTAAGAATCAGGACGTGACGGGTGGCGAACCACGTCACCGTCATTTTTCAACGAATTAGGTATATTGAATTTGTCTTTAGTGAATCCCACGAGCCGCAAGGGAGGATGGAGGTCAGCCCCAGCAGAGCCCTGCATGCTGAGGTAAGGCACCATAGTACCCAGGGGTAAGGGTACTCTTGACCTGGCCTTTTTTAAAAACTTAAACAAGAAAAAAACATATCTGTCAAAGACAATGAACTAAAAACTTAAAAGCTTCATTTCCCATTAAAATTTAAGTAGAAATTAAAATACCACTAGGCAAGAAGTCTTCCTCTTATACAAAATTATTCATAGCTAATTTCATTAGAAAAAAAACCAGGCATAGCGATATAAAAGACAGCGGCACCATTGAAAGGACGCGGCTCTCGACAGCGACAATACGTCGGGCGACGCGTCCGTGTCGATCCCATGCCACTTATCGGCTTAATTGGCCGTTTCATTTGCTTTAGGACAGCTGTGGTAACTTACAAATAGATTACGTCCACCTATCTACGGGCCCTCTTGAATTCTATACCAATAAAAAAAAAGTTACTGCAACGTTGAACGTTTGTAGAAGTCTGTGAATTGTTTCTAACTGTTAAAATGTTATTGGGTTCCGTGCCCAAAAAAAGTATAAAGGAACTCGTACTGACAAATTTTGAGTATCAATATATAATGTGCCGAAAAACCAAATAATAATAATAATTCTTTATTTGTATAATGCGAGGTATAACTAGATGAAAAAAGACGTACAAAAGCTCCATCACGTTGCCACTTATGGCGTACAAATTTCATCAATACATACATAAAGATCTAAATACATAACTAAACTATTATACTATCATTAAAATTATAATTGATTTATCTATTACATACATTCGATCGATATTTTTAAGCAAAAATCTATTAGCCATTCATATAGTATTATTTTAAATAATCATGTATTCAATTGTTTTAATTCATGAGGTATATTGTTGTAGATGCGTATACACATGAACAGGCAGTTGCTGACATGGCTCTAACTGAAGTAGCGGTGGGCTGTATACATTCACCGAAAAACCATCTACCATTGTACGAAACGACTGGCGGAACGGTGACTGCGTTTAATAAAATGTAATGTGGGACGCATCTCGCTAGACAGAGAGACGCTCTACCGAAGGTGATTGATAGAAATTAAATGAAGCCCAAACCGGCAAGATTGTGCGTTTATATGAAACCAGTATTAGACACCCGTAAGCTATTAATTAGGATGCATTATTAATCTAAGGCATTTTATGGTTTATCTTTAAAAGTGGTAGAGCCAAACGAATGGGTTAACTCAACCGAAGTACCAGACTCTCACAGAACATTAGTGTTTAGTGGTAGGGGAGACTGGGTTCGGTTGTAACAATTTTCCTTTAATTGCATACAGCACAACTACTACAGCTGTAAGCACTGATCACAGCATTTGAGATTAAAGCTTAGTCATCTATGTTCAAATTGAGATCAAAACTAGAAGGTCAGATAAAACAGTTTGGCAGGAATATGCCATTATAATGAGTATGTCCGAATGTTACAACTGACCCCATACCAGGATAGGTTGTAACACCCATGGGGTGTTGTAACACTAAAAATAATACACAAATTAGACTTTTAGATTGAGTTTTATTCTTCAAATATTAACAAAATATGTCTACTTAAAGAAATCAAAAATATTTAAGCCACAATTAGCAGTCTTATAAGATATTTGTTAGAACAGAACCGAAGTAAATCAATAAATAAAATATTTCTCCTTCTGAATGTTTAATTCCAGAACTTTTATAATCAGACTTACTTTTATAATCACTAAATCACTTCTAAAACACAATATAATATTTATAAACTGTCTTCCAAAACAAAGTTAAGTAATAATTGAACAAACCTTGTCAAAAAATCTGAGTTTAAATAAAATATTATTTTCCTATACTTAATCGGACTTATTACAGTTATTATGGCATATATAATATTTATTCCTATCAGTACAGGCTCCGTGAGAGCATTGTTTACAGCCTCCTTGACACTGAATTCAACTCTATCCAGACCCACTTCTTGAATATATCTCTATGCAAACAAGGTAATGATATTCTTCTTCTTTGGATGATTCTGGTGATGTATCATCATCTTTCTTAATGTTTATTTTACTTTTTCCTTTACCTCGGCATCTGCGATACATAAATGTTATAAAAAAATCCCCATGAAAAATGTTACAACCGTCCCCACCCCCATTTTAAATATGAAATTGTCAAAAACTCTAGGTAGCATAACTAGTAAAAAATACCCACTAAGCTATTATAATCTTTAATTTGTAACGAATACTCACATTTTGAAATACGATAATACCATTAACATTTAAACTGTATCATAAAGAAATTCATTAAAAATACTTACTTTTGGTTGACAAAACACAATAGGCCTCCCTGTAAGCGTAAGCACCGCGCAAAAGGTGACATTATACTGGTAATCGTGTCGAGACTGTTAGCCCGTATGCCCCTTACCTTGTACTCCTCACCTACCGTGCATAGTTACGATAATATTTGAGTTGTTACAACCGTACCCAGTCTCCCCTACCATTTTAGGGTGTTACGGCATTTAGTATAGGAAGAACAGGGGATTCAAAGGCCCAACTTCTTTCCTCTTCCATTATTTCCTTCTCCCTTTCCCATAAGTTCTCATATACCTGTCCCATTACTGCCTTATTCAACTTCCATTAAATACTTCTATACCCCTATCTATCTATCCCATTCTGTGCAAACAAACGGTTGTATTTTTTTTCGATCATAAATAAAAAATATTAATTGTGATGAGTGTGGAGGAGCAAAGAAAGTGTCCAGAGATCGTAGCAGATGGAGATCCGTGGTCTCTGCCTACCCCTACGGGAAACAGGCGTGACGATATGTATTATGTATGTAAAAAAAGGTTTTGAATTTGCCATCTGATTTCAACTTCTTTCAGTAATGTGTATGAAAGAGGAAAATTATATTTTCATTGAAATAAAATATACCGTTATGAAATTTAATTCAATGAAAATATATATATCTTGATAAATAAAAGCTTCCTTAGAAAGTGTATAAAAAATGTGAACTATAATTGAATCAGAGTGCAAGAAAGCTAAGTTATTCAAGTTTATTATTAATTCATTTTAATCGTATGTAACACGTCGTTATCGTGTACATAATTAATTCACGCTTCGAACATCACCCACGTTTTTATTCAGCGAATCACCAACCATCACCACACAATTACATGCTCCGTTAACCCCGTAATTGTGCAAATAAAATACGGTGGCGCGTGTTGTACGCAACCACCATATACAGCCCATTATAGCGACTGAGGAATCAGGTGGGAAAAACACGATCTGATCGCGGCTAATTTGTTCGAAGCGTTAATGGAGAAGTGGAGATAAGATAAAATTTTCTCTACTTTTTAAACTTCATAACGAATTAGTCAAAAGTACCCTGAACCGACGAGCTTGAAGTGAGTGTGGTTGAAACAAAGAAAGTGTGTCAGGATGATAGCATATGAATATCTGTGTTCTCTGCCTACCTATAAACAGGCATTATCGCATGTATGTATGTATGAAATGAACTAGTTAAATCTAGCGGAATAACGCAACTAATTATGAATGTAAAAGAACAAAATAAAATGATAGAAATTTTGTCCGAAAAAGAAAGAAAGCATTTTACTATGCATCCGAAAGTAAGTGAAAGACAAAGACATAGAACAATTTAAAATTAATAAGAAAGATGTGAGATGCAATTATAATTTTAATGTCACAGGCTAATTCGGAGGCTTGCATCTCCTTAAACAACAATGTAAAAATCATTTATCAAAATTTAGGGGTTTGCAGTAACGGTTGGCGGGCAGATTGAAGATCGCAAATTGATTATTATTGCTCATGTAGAGACTATAGTCCATCCACTGATACTTATCACCTCGTACGACATCCATAGAAAGAAATTAGGTGCCTCCACTTTATGCCAGTAATTCTTATCATTATATTCATGCCTTGAACAAACAACAAACGATTATTAAGATGATTAATGCAGTCAGGCGTTACTTTGCGGAAATCCATTACTAAGTGGACAGTTAAAAATTTTACTTATTTTATTTATTAAGTTAACTAGTAACACACAAGGCACAAATAAGTAAGTAACTTAACGGTTGTCTTCCGTAGAGTCTACTATACCTGATGATGCCTTGTGTTGAGGTGAAACACGTGTCGTTTGCAAGGTGGAAAAGTGGTAGTGTGTGTTTGATGTTGTGTATAGTGATTGGTAGGTGAAGAGTTGCTGATGGCCGTTTTTGGGTAATATTTAGTTCAAATTCCCTGTAAATCCACTTCATTCAGCAGGAAAACAAGCATTATTAATTTTCTGTTTTTGTTTGCTTGTGGGATCTTAGCTAAGTAAAAGTTTTAATTGTCCACATAAACAACAAACGACTTAAAATAACTTTTGCCACTCGCTTCCTAATAGAAGTAACAATTTAATCGCAAACAATAATACCTGCGTATACAATTGATCTTTAAATAGTAACGGATAAAAACTATTTTCGGAAAGCACTCGAAAATCTGCAATCAACGAAGCGCGAAGCTTTACTCATTTTGGTGTGGAACGTGCTAGGGTGTTGTGTTTAATTGAGCTGAAAATGTTATACAGTTCGCACCTAATTTGCTGTCTATATGGTCGTGGTTTGTCGTTTGGTGTGTGAGTGGCCTGTCAATTACTGTGGTGCACGTTTGGATTGTAGTTGGAGTGACTGCATACTTTAATACGAGTAATCAGAATCGAATAGATCGACGCACGTGTAAAAATTATGTGTAGGTACTAATGAATGGAGGTTGATAACAACCGTTTTAGGGTTCTTCATAGAAATGACTAAACGAAACCACTTTTTTCCTTTTTTAAAAAAGTAAAAAAGGTCGCATCATACTATATTTATTATTTAGATAGTCTTTTAATAATATATAACAGTTATATTGATCATTCATAAGATACTATATTTTGATAGTAGCCACGCTGCAGACGAATACTTTGCCAATAATGGCATAATATTTGTCTGTAGCATGAATTTTAGTCTGTAGCCGGCTCGCACGGGGAAGTACCACACTCCCGCAGAAAACCGGCATCTAAGTGGTAGCTAAGCTACCGCGCTTCGTACGATGAGCGAGAGTTCCGGAGGCCCTACACCCTCCCCCTCCCCTTCCCCTACCCTCCCACTCCTATAATGATACTCTCCTTAAAGGTCGGCAACGCTTCCGCACAGCCTATGGCGCTGCGAATGTCTATGGGCGGCGCTGATTGCTTTCCATCAGGTGACACGCCTGCTCGTTTCCTTTCCTATCCTATAAAAAAAAGATACATGTTACATGTATAGAAAAAAGTCGATAGACGGATTTAATCAATCCGGACAGCATTTAGAAAGCTCCTTTAAGTTTATTCGTGAAACATAATCCTTCCACAGGTGCGTCCTACCTGTATTTTCTTCCGGTTTCGAAACGTATAGATCATCTGTTAAACACTCAAAATTGCTCAGAAATGATTGTAATAAAAGTAAAACGAAGTACGTATAGTTATGTAAGAAAACCAACGTTACCCAAATATCTTTGTGATGTTAATTAACTGAAACTGATAACCATTGCACTGATTATCAGTTGATCAAATGAATGTTGGAGAGGAGACCACGTGTCATGCCAAACGTAGAATGAGACTTCAGATGGAGTGAGAACGTCACAACGCACGAAGGTAATGCCTCTGGTTTGCAGATATCCAATGGATGGCGTTGGTGGCTCTCGTTCTCTTATCTCATAAAAATTGGTCATTAGTATCACATAGAATATGAAATAGAGAATTCAATAATTTTCAGATTTACTATAAGTGGTTTGCAGATATCCAATAGGTGGCGTTGATGGCTCTCTTTCTCTTATCTTATAAAAATTGGTCGTCAGTATCACATAGAATATGAAATAGAGAATTCAATAATTTTCAGATTTACTATAATTTGAACCCTCAGTTTGTGAGTCCGATTCATAGTTAACCGATTATTTTTTTTATTTTCCTACCAATTAATGAGAACAGAAATAGAAATAACAAGGCTTTTATATCTCTGTTACAATTGGCAAATCATTACATAAAAGTCATATGCAACATGACCGCATAACTTTTGTATTTTTCGCAATGATTACTAGTCATTACTGCAATATAGTTAGACCTTTGGTTTAGCGGTAACTAAAGTTGTTTTGTGATACTTTCAAAATAAAGTAAAAAACCTTAATGCCAATTACTATACAATAATTTTAATTCTTATAAAGTTGTATGAAATTTTAAGGTATAAACTAACACAACATTTTAATCGGCATAAAAAAATAAAGAGACTTATTTATTATAAGTTTCGTAGTTTACAAATTACATAATATGCCGCCGGAAAATAAAATTCATCGACATAGCTCTCTGGATTGAACTATCCATTCTGACAACACGCAAAATAGGCACGTGATGACGACAAGTTGCGGAAACCAGTCCGTTACTCCACCTACTATCTAGCTCTCTGGATTAGAAAGGGCAATTGGATTAACATCCTATTAACGTTTGCCTATCGAACAAACGAACAAGTAGGTTACCTGATAGTTAATAATCACCACCGTATATCTACCCATCCGCAATACTGAGACAATGGGAGGGAAGGATAAAAAAGAAATAACTGGAGAGGCAGAAGGAAATAAAGCAAAGAAATAAAACACGTAATTCACGTTTCTTACAAGTAAATGCGCAAAACACATTAAAGTGTAAGCATTTTCCTATACGAAACGTGGTCATGCAGTAAAATGCTACCACATACCATTGGAACCTTCAAAAAACAAACCTACTCATTTCTTAAAGGCCGGCAACGGTTTTAAAACGTCAACGGTGACGTTGAGTACTTTCCACCAGGTGAGACGCCTACTCGTTTGCCTTTCTACCTCATAAAAACACCTGACATCGATATTCAATAAGGAAATATAAACAGTATTACTTCTCAATCCTAACGCTCTTGGCAGAACGGTCATAACCTGACTCACCACACACCGGTGCATCGCCATTCTTCTCTTTCAGGAATCGTTTTGGGAAAATTCACGCACAGGACTACAGACTACAGCAGGTCTTATTTATTCGGTCCAGCATATAGGTCCCATCCACTCCGCCATGAATAGAGTCGCTGCTGCGCCTGGAAGCGTGACCAATGAATGTGAGTATTTTATATTGTACAATCGTGGATAGACGCTACTTAATGTCATGTTAAATTGTATTTATTACAAACGCTGTAAACGTATAAAAATTAAACAAATAATAAACATAACAATTAACAAAAAAATCGCTCAAAAATATTGTTCAATTTACAGTTAAATGGAACAATAATTGTTTTATATGGTGCCAGAGAATATTTTCATCCAATTACTACGTAAATAATTGATTAGCAGTGTGTCATTACGGGCTGTAAAAAATAATTGCAGGCACGCGTTAGAATACGTGCCACTCTACTGCGTTATTACGAACGTTATTACAATTACTGTTCTGTTGCTCTTCTGTTTGTTTTGAATCGAAGAATGATACAAAGATTAAGATATTAACAGATACATTCTTTATTTTAGACGAAAAACAAATATAACAATGATAATAATTATTATAATGTTTCATATTAGTATTCCATATGACGAGAATTTCATAAATACAGAAAACGATAAAGAAATAAAATATATTAACCTAAAATATATTGGCATGTTGATTCCACTGCCCTTGTACCCATAGTAAGTTTCTGTGAATGGACTTAATAGTAAAAATTTGGACGTCATCTATCCAAGTTAGGTTTATGTAAGTGGTTGAAATGCAAAAAGCAGCCATATTGTTTACGGCTAGGATGGTGAGACGGTTGCATTTATTGGATGCCTAAATCCTTCGATAGCTTGGTTTTACCCGCCACGAAGGATTAATAACCATTATAATAATATTATTTTTATAACGTTTATTTTTATAGTAATAATATTGTTATTAAGAGAGAAATTTATGTACGTATTAAAGTATTTAAGTATTATAAAAATAAACGTTATAGAAATAATATTATTATTTTTAAAACGTTTATTTTTATAGTAATACTATTGTTATTAAGAGAGAAATATGTAGATAAAGCAAATTATAATATTATGCGTGTATACAAAAGGTTATCCTATCGTTATAAGGGATTTCCTAGAGACAATAATTTTAATCAGACCGCGAATTCAATTTTTTTTAATATAATATAATATTATGTTCATGTTGTTATCTTCCCACAAAATTACTAACGTACAAGAGTATAGGCAATCTTACCTTCGGTTTGCATTCCCATGTCACGTCGGCCATTTGTATGAGTTCACAGCTCCGGCTAGTTGGTACTTGGCCATTGATCCGTCCGTCTACTCAACCTACAATGGCTGGAATAGCGCCCGAGACCATTTAGCATCGTGCCTTTTTGCATCAAAGACTTCAAAGGCTATACAGAAATAGTGATAGATGATTTTGTGAAATAATTGGGAAAATCTCCCAGCCGATTCCCTGGCTCGACTTGGGTGCATTTGTGTTCGTAATATAATATATTAGCTTTGGATACATCTGATTTATGTTCTAAATATATTATATGAATTAATAATTTTATTTTGTGAAGCTACTCCCGCAATAATCTATGCCGAAAGCATTTCGGTTTCTTTAACTTAGATATAATGATCTCTCATTTAGTAAAATTAAATGAATCAATCACGAATAAATTAACTGACAGACACTAAAATTTAAAATGGTATTTTCAATTTGCACATCGAACAATTATTAGTATGATAAATTTAGACATTAAAAACTGATGATTCAGTGTAATAATTGTCGTGATAAATTATATAATATAACTTGATAATTTGATAAATGCTGAACGTTATCGGCAAAAATAGGATAATCCAATATTTTCCCATAAGTGTCGTATGAGACGACTATGGGGGCAAGTATCAATTTATAGTCAGCAGCGATTACTGCGTGTTGAAAAGCAATCTACGATACCCAATCCGGTCTTTGTTGTTTATGGAAAAGGTAGGAAAATGTAGAAGCAACACCAAAGGCATTGTAAAAGCGTTGACGGCCGATCGTATATTCTGGATAGGGATTAAGGTGCGCAAGCGTGTCACCTGAAGGAAAGCAATTACGCTACCTATAGACATCCGCAGTGCCATAGGCAATGCGGAAGCGTTACCGACCTTTAAGGAGAGCGTCATTATGGGAGTGGGAGGGAATCCTTTTGTAACATATTACATGATAAGATTATTTTAAAAAACTATCCTAAAGAATGCATTAGAATTTCTCACTACTAAATTCTAATACACTATAGAAAAGAATTTACTAAGGACAATTTAATTTACTGTCCCAAATTATTTTATATAGATACACATTTTCACATTTAGACAAAGATTCACATTTTGATTGTCGGATCTCCGACAAACGTGACCAGCCCATTGCCACTTTAGTTTGCTAATTCGAAATAAAAAAAAATATTAAAGATTAAAAAAATATTAAATTCGAAATAAAATTTGAGAGATGTTCAGGCCATAAGTAAAAAAAAAAGAAGGTTTTAGAATATTTTTTCGTCTTCATTTCTTATTCTATTAAATTCTATTCTATCAAACATCTCAAAATCAATCATACCTTTTATCGCTCTTACTATGAATCAAAATATGTAACTCCTACCAATGACTTATACAACCGCATAATTCGCGACAAAAAGCTTCATCCCCATCTATTTTGATGAGTGGAGATCCAGCACGGTGAATTATTCACGAAACTTCTTGTTTGATATACATTTTTAAATCAAAAATCTGCATACAAATTACCTACGAATTCCAACCAATATTGCACTGGTTTACACTCAGTAGGAATTATTATTTAGTCCGGGTTCCATCTGTGTGCCACTAAATAAGTACGAACATTAAATGTATGTCTTTTTGTTTATCAATTTGTATTTGTCTCCATATTATCGGCTACACACCGGTCGGCGTACTTCACAAGATTGTTTAAGGATTTACATAGAGCTGCTAATTGATTAAATGTTACCTTTTTAACCGAATTAATTTTTAACTTTAAAATTATATCCATACATATATAAATATAAAAAAAAATGAATATTCTTCGTTTGTACAATATACATTACTAAAGCAGTCATAATACAATTATAATTACAATAATCACAATGAAGCTTTTTGAATTGTTTTTTCTAAATATTCGCCGAGGGCTTTAAACAGTGAAACCATTTTGCAATTTGTAGCGCGAATTTTTAGTTTAACTGTAGTTCATGTTTTCTGAGAATAAGAGTACAAATATATATCTTTCTTTAAGCAGCATTGCAATGCATGCTTTATTATTTCTTGATACTCATAATCCCACATTAGAATTCGTGTATTGTCGGAACCTAAACTAAAAATGTAACCGTATATAGCTATGGTAAATATATGTATGGCCTACAGTTAATTTATTCCAATTACTGTAGATATAAATGTCTCTATTCCATCTATGTATATATAAAATAGGTTTTTTAATTGTAATATACTTTCAAATTATTTAACAACATTAGATTTGTTGATGAAAACATATATTTTACATACATATATAAAAAACAAAAAATACCGTTTATGGTTGTAACAACTCTATATAGTTGGATATAAAGTATCGACATTTCTCATATGGGTTACTACCGTCTCGGTTCATCGCACCTTTTATTGAGCGACGTTTGTTACCCAGATAAGTTTTGTATTAGCTTTTACAATACTATCTTTAGAATACACGCTGTATAGGATAAATAAGTGCGCCATGATGGACAATAATGCTTTTATGTAAATCGAGAGCGAATCTTTTATTTTTTTTAAAACGAGAAAGGTTATTTTATTACTTGATAGATACTTTTTGCTGACGACAAAAATGTAGGTACTGAGAAATTATAGCACTACATGGTACATGGGTACAGTATTCTTTTCCGATAGCGGCCCAAATCCAAATTTTAGAGAATGCTTTGAGCTCCGCTCAGTTAAATAACGCATGATAAGTTTTTTTTTCAAATTGAGTTCTAGAAATCTGCCCATGACAGGCTTGGTCACCAATTCATCGTCACCGACATTATTCTCAGTCCATAATTTATAGATCTCCTACTTAAAAACCCTTCCATTGAAGTTGTAAATTGAATGGAAGGCCTTCATCATCATCATCAACAACAACAAGTTGTGGCAGGCTGCTACTGAATAAAGGCTAAAGAATATAGAATATCAGCCACTCCTAATTCGCAAACGAAGCAGAGCGGCGGAGAAGAGCTTATCAGGCTCTTCTACAACCCCGATAACCAATGTTCGCCGCCCTACATCTAAACCTACCGACTACCTCGATAGTGCACCATATGCGCCCCCAAAGTAGAAATAAGTCGGGGAGCCTCTTCTTCACTCCAACTCCTAAATTGGCCCTTAAATATGGACAGCGCTGTCAGAACTGCGGTAGCACATGTCAGCGTTTCGCGAAGTTCCGACAAATGGCGCAGAGACGTTATTAAAAAAAAAAGGCCGCTACTGAACATAGACCTAAAATGCGCTATCGAGCCCAATTTCACCCTTTCATTTTCTGCCAGCTATCCTAGGCAGATCATCCTTACATGTAACTGGAGGGCACCCCATTCTACAGTTCTAAGACTCGATATCTACTCCAGCACTCATCTACTTACACAATTGTCGTCTTTTTTGTCAATACCGAGAAGCCCATTTCCACTACATAGTGCTAACTCAGAGAGCTATGTCGGTTACTTTGACTATCTGACGGATTTCTTCATTTCGACTTATATCTACCAGAGGAGCTTCGAACATAGTATATGGAGTATAGTTGAGTTACATTTTAAAACCACACAACTAATAGAAATTAAAATATACAATACAGTCGATAATCGCTAACTGCTAACAGTTCACAGTGAATCGTTCTTTATACAGTTCCTTGACGTCAAGCACCACTTTAGAGTACAGGGCGATATCATTTGTACGTATTTGTGTTAAGTTATTCACGACACAGTAGATAAAGCGTCTTACATCTTTTTTTATAACAATAAATTACAATCGCTTCTGATAATAGTCTTTAATGAGTCGATAATATGAATAATAGATTCTAGTGCAGTCAGTCATTGTAAAAAAGGTCTAGGATCAAATACTTCATGCATTGTAACGAATTGTTGACAGTATTTGTAATAACGGCTGCAATGGATTCATATATTTGACGATTTTCGATGTATTTGTGCAAAATTAATCTCCGATCTGATGACACTTGATAGCTTCTCCCTTGCTGGCGTGATGTACATTTCTTTTCTCGTTTTAGCGTAGATTGATGATTTAAAAGCAGCTTTTGTCTCTGTCACTATCATTTTTTGCAGTTCACAATTGAAGGCCTCTTACTCATTAGACCGTTTGAAGAAGTTGTAAACTCCCAGGGTAAAAAACGCCATTCACGACAAAAAAAAATGTTGCAAATTTTGCAATGGTATGAAGTTGGATGAGTGAAACTCCGCGACAACTTTGGATATTCTAAAAGTATTTTGTTATTTAATCGGTCATTTACGACACGATGGTGACCGAATCTAAGTGAAGAATATTAAATTTAAGTAGACTAAACGATAGATCCTTGAGTTGTAAATATTTGAGACATTTCATTATTTTGTATTTCTATTTTATCTATCTTTAAATCACTTAAGTACACAAAGAAATTAAGTTATTGACCAGCATAGTAATTTTGAAACAAATAAAACATCAAAAGGTCACATTTATGACGTGTATTATTTATAATTTATCTTAGGATCTTACACGCAACATTGTTGCAACGTGTTATTTGTAAGCAAGCGACAACGCAAGCTGTCAACCGTTAAAATGGATATCTATCTGCGTTGATTCAACTTAAAACGCAATGAGAGTTGACACAAACAAAAAAAAAACTCTACCCAACTTAATGAGTTGCGTGAAGATAAAAATGCCGCCGCGGCGCTTCACAAAGGAAATGGGCAGAGCAAATAAAAGATCGCGAGCAATGTGGAAAGCTTGCGCATTGTCTTAAACTAAAGTGAAACAACAATAGGTAGCCTCGTTCAATGGGCAATGCCGCCACAATGAGAGATGTAAGGGCGTGATTACATGTTCCTTACAACTTCCTGCGCATATTGATACTTGGATATTCAAATGTTTGATTACAGAGTATATTTAAAAACCATTAATATCTCTTAATCAAGCCTTCGCTACATCAGCTTATCAATAAGATATTTCAAAAGTTTGTTTGAGTGATTAAATAGTTTCAAGGTTGTACCCAACCTCTTGTAGACTTTTTTAGGGGATACGACGGCAAACGAGCAGGCGTGTCACCTAATGGAAACACATTCGCAGTGCCACAGGCATGTCCAGTTGCTGAATTAGCAATAATAAGTAAACGCATGTTTACTGATTATTTTCTGGCAATATTGAAAGATTATCCTGCCTTCATTGCATGTCACGCCTCACAACTGCTAAATATACCAGGAATCTTCTTCGTGATTTCTTTCGTAACAAATTAATAAGACATTTCCACGATATCCCCTGGCTACCCTGGTCGTCGGCTCTCACCCCTACGGACTTTTTTCTTTGGGGGTGTAACACTTCAAAGTTTATATATATTCACGCCTATCCCCGCAGGGGTTGGCAAAGACCACAGAGCTCCATCCGCTACCATTCATCACAGCGAAACGGGTCTTCATTAGTCGCTTTTTCGCCCTTGTGAGAATCAGGACGTGACGGCTGGCGAACCACGTCACCGTCATTTTCGACAAATTAGGTATATTAAATTCGTCTTAGTGAATCCCAAGAGCCGCAAGGGAGGATGGAGGACAGCCGCAGCAGAGCCCTGCATGCTGAGGTAAGGCACCATAGTATCCGGGGGAGCCCGATCCCGGGACGATCGGCACGCTTGCGACTAGGCTCGCCCCTAGCCACGCATCCATTGGCACGGCAGACGGTCGATTGAGGAAGGGGAAGGATTGAGAAGAAAGGAAAGGGCAGGAAAGGAAATGCAGATTGGGGGGGGGGGTTACCAGTCTCGGAATAAACATTTATAAATGCGGGAATCGAACCCGCGACCATTGACTCCGCGGGCGGAGGACCCCGCCACTGAGCCAATCGGTCGTCCTTACAAGTAAACGTAACCTTAAAAGCTTGTTTCATAAACTTAACTATGAAACAATTTTGACATAAAAATAAAACCCGCACTTCTCTTCTTTGTAAAAGTTACTGAAATTTATTTATATCCTTTATAGTTTTTTTTATTTTTTATATTTGAAATCTAACTATGCAATCGAAATCCAATTATAAGCATGGAAGTAGTCTAGTTAATTTAAGAGAAACAATATCACCATATGAACCCGGCTTTCGCCGATGGCGAACATAAGTGGACAATAGGGGGACAACATTTGCCTACCTTGTGAACATAATGTTAATGTGATATACAACATCTCATTGTTCCGTCACCTGTTCTCGCCGCGCGCCACGTTACCCCTGTCTGCGTCGTCTTACCGGCCAGTGTTTCTATACTGTCTATCCTTCACAACGATTTATATTTTTCTAGTTTGCAAGCTCCCTTCTTTTATTCTCTGTTATAATAGTTGTTTAAGAAGACTAGCCTTGCTTTTCCCGCCTACTTACATCAGTGGCGTTGTTTTTCGTTCATAATCTTATCTTATTATCAGTCATATTGTTTAATTGTAGTGGCATATTATACACTATAATTCGATTAACGCGTATAAGTGAAATGCTATGAAATAAATGCGTGTATCCTAACTTTTTAATTTGATGGAAAAAGTCCATATAAGGTTTTGATAGAATATCTCCTCCATTTTATCAAAATGTAACGTGACAAGCTGAATAGTTACATTTCAAAAATTTGATTATATTGAATTTTACTTGACACTGGCATAGTAGTTACAAACAATTTCTATCAAAGGGAAGAAAAAAAGAAGACTAGAAATATTTTGGTATGACCATAGTTGATGTTAACCATTCAAATTAGCTAAATGCTTGTTTCCAATGACATAATCGGACCTCGTGGATTACCTTACATCCTTGGAATCGTGAAAAATTGAGCTATTGCTGCTTTTTGAAAGAAAAAATAAAGATTTCAAATTATTTATGCAAGTTTTTTTTCACAGCCCATATATTTCCCACTGCTTAGCACGAGCCTCCCCATTTCTGAAGTAATGGACAACAACCGACCACGCTTGTCCCATGCGGATAGACGAGTTACCAGCCTCGGAATAAATATGTGTAAACCATACATATATTTATTCCGATGCGGGGATCGAACCCGCGACCAATGACTCCGTGGGCGGGAGGCCCCGCCACTGAGCTAATTAGTCGTCGCAATATATATATTGAACTAAAAAATGGCTTTTTTACACAGCGCATGTAGATATGTATGTCCCATTGCTTCGTACGAGCTCTTTTCTGTAAAAATGGACATCTCGCTTCTCAACACGCTTTTTGAAGGCAGTACAAAAAATACAAATATATATGTATGTACATATACATATGTGTGTGGGTATTTATTTTTCTCATATACGCTCCTATGTTTATATCCTATGTTTGCGAATTTTTGCGGCGTTCCTTTTCACACGCCGAAACATTTCTTTTAGACTTTGCAATAGGTGGCATACGAGTTCACTGTAAAAGCATTATTACTATTAATGTAGAATATATACCTATATGATAAACATAACATTAAGTTTAAGATTTATAACCAAGCTATTATACTTTTCAACTCGGAACAATTCAAACATACATAATTTTGACCGTTGCTATCTCCACTGAAGGTCGAAGGGCTTACTGCCGTAAATGGGCAGAGCCTCCGAACAGAGTCCACAATTTACGCTGTTCAGACCCCACGTAAACAGATAAGTTACTGGGCCCGTAATTACCGCTAATGGTCGCGATTGCGCTGTGACAAATGAACAAGCGGACGGAGGCGGCTGCAAAGGGACTGTATCAAATATTTTAAGCAGCGATATTGATTGCTGGACATATCTCCTCTGACGCTGGGCGGTGCCTCTGCAACGAAAGCCACCATTGGTCCCCGGAGATATGATTAATTGATTGTCTTGATACGTTATTAATCCATCGGTTCGATCGTCATGACGTTTGACAATGTTTTTTTTTTGTGTGCATTTTTTACCATAGGGAGTGCTCATACCACTCTGTGTAATCGGCTACCTTCGGCGGTTTTTTCGAACTAACACCGTCAAAAAACAAGCCTACACATACGTATAATAAAAGGCTGCTAGCAATGCTTCCGTGACTCCTGCGGTGTTGATTGCTTTCCAACAGATGACACGCTTGTTAGTTTATCCTCCTATCTCATAAAAAAAATATTTTTTTATAAGATAGGAGGATAAAAAAATAGTTGTTTGCTTTAGTACCTTTTTTATACAATTGCAAGGAAAACAAGCAGTGTCAGATGAGAAAAGAAATCAACCCTGCTCACGACATTTACAATACTATAAGCATTGTAGAAGCATTGACAAATATGTAAGCTCAATCAAGTGGACCACATATTTTTGTTTTATAAAATAAGAAAACTACAAAAAACATATGAGGTGTGTGTATATAATTATTATGCACTGGTATTCTAGTAATGAATAAAGTTCGTTCAACAAACAAAATCTATTTTTAGATTACAGGCATTTCCAAATAATAAAGTTAAAACAGATCATGACAATAATTACCTTCAAAAAATAAGCCTATACATACCTAAAAGACCGGCAACGCTTCCGCGACTCCTGCGGTGTCGCGGTTGTCCGTGGGCGGCGTTGATTGCTTTCCAGCAGGCGATACGCTTGCTCGTTTGCCCTCCTATCCCATAAAAAAAAATAATTATACATAATTATTTATTTCGTGTTATCACTGTACTGTAACTTGCGCAGAAAGGGGCCACCATTTCTTTCTCTAGGTGTCGTTAGAAGTAACTTTGGAAGTAACAGCGTTTACCTACGTTTGGTGGGCGCGTAGAGAGACACCCATCAAATTTGAGGGAGGTCAATGTCCAGCTGTGGACTGTTATGTTTATATTGACTACGAATACCACTACTACATTATGGTACTTTTGCATTAACATACATAGCATGAAAGACAGTAAACAAATTATGTCAGCACTTTTCACACTAAAAGCCTATTAGCTTGAAGCATGTGTGAATGAAATCTAATGATGCCAATATAACGGATACATGAACGTAAGAAAACATATCAGATCTCGGTGTGAAACGTAAAATTCCATTTCATAAACCGATATCGATCGAACAATTTCGATTCAAGATCGAAAGTGGTTTTGGGGGAATTTCAAAAAATAATTTAGCATCTTTCATTATCAACATAATGGTGAGTATCATTTTATAAAACACCTAAATGATAACAATTATGGATATACGAAAAGGGACATTTCATTTCTGCCAATACTATAAACATCAAACGATCTTTATTTATAACTTGAATTGTTAAAAAGATCACTACCAAATATGCAACCGGTATGATATTATATTAATAAAATGTTGCAAGCAGCCTTGAAAAAATTTATAAAACTTTACGGGAATAAGGATCGCCTTTGGATCTCGGAATCGTTTTTTTTGTTTGTTGGTCAGTTGTGTCAGTTGTTTAGAGGTTGAGTATCTGGCTGCTCATTTACTGACCGGATTAACAATAAAAACGAAATTTGATCATTGTGGCCGGGGCGACGGTGTTTTGTTAAGGACAAACTCTCACTATCCGATTAATGAAAATTATAAAATGATTTTATTGTTGGTTTTTTTCTATATTTTTCTATCATTATTGTAACTCGGTTAATTTATCATATATATATTATTTAAAAAATAAAATCGAATACAAATAATTTATTTTTATTACTAGTGAGCCCTGGCATAAATCATTTATCCTCAAATTTGAATCGTCGAGAGAAAAGATAATTTTGGTGAAATGTTGCATGTCGAGGCATGTCAATTTCCCAAAGACCCACATTGAACTATTTTGTTTGTGTAACATAATACATATTCATCTAAATATTCATATAAAATCAAATTGAAATTTCTGAATTTTTAATTTCTGATAATTAATAATACAACACTTATTCTAGTTTTTAAAAGAATTACCGTTGTTTTCAACAACAAATAACAAATAACAATTTATGATATTTCGATGCAAAATAATATCTTCACAAGGACACAATTAAGTATGGAGTAGCTTCGAATAAATAACAAATAAACTCGTGCTAAATAATGAAATAGTTGTGCTGAAATGGATGCCAACGTTGGATTGCACTAAAAGAAAAAGAAGAACAAATAATATATTTACACGCATAGTTACAAACAGATGTTTCTTTTAAAAATGTAAATTGCTTTTAGCTGGTAAATGTTCTGCGCCTTAAGTCAACATTTACCGCGTTATCAGATCATCTCTTTGGCCTGTCTCACGTGAATAAATCCAATATTTTACTGCTCCTCCATTGTTATCCTCATTAACCCTTTGTCTCATTAGACCCCCGGCTTCATATTCGTTATTTCCCCCGATGACAGCACAGATTAGATGCCTTTTTTAAATTCAAAAAATTTCGACCGTCAACCTTCTTCGGGATAGGGTTACCAATAAAGGGCATATGTGGCCAGTCCTCTATATTATGGTTTTTATTGCCGATGATTTTGTTTTTTCATCTCGTCGATAACAATACTGAGTTAAGGCTAAATTTAACTGGGCTGTGTAAATTGTAATGAAATCACGTGTTTTTTTCAATAAAAATAATTATTGCTTAAACAGTGATTTAAAAGAAAACATTTATATGTATGCCACACAAATTTCACTCAAATAATTCAGTATGAAGGATAGGCATCTGTGGAGTTTATTTAAGTTATAAAAAACAGATTGGCAAACGAAGTATGGCACTACCTGACTACTTAGATTGAGTGATGATCTATTCAAAGTTGGCAGAGACTAGGTGAGTTGGTACATGTAGCCCAAGATCAAGCTAGATGGCACGCCTTAGCAGAGGCGTATGTCCAGCAATGACTACCTTAGGCTGACGATGTGTTAAAAAAGGTATTAAAATAAAAAACTAAAATTTTATTTATAAAGAAAAACTTTATTTATAACACCTTTTTTACAATAATTATTATTTCCTTAAAACCTTAATAATATTATAATATACAAAAAAAAAAACAAAAGAAAAAGAAAATAATTTTAATCAAACAAGTGTCATAAATTGGTTCTTGATCAACATATGCCGGACGCTCTATTGGAGCACCCGGAGCAGGTTTCCAGCAAGTCCAACGTGATCAGGTCGTGGACCACAGTGACGTATTGATGTAAACTATCCATTAATAGCTTAGTTGGAATGGTAATAAGAACTTTATTTATATACTATTAAAAACTTTGCTAGGCTCCTAATGATTAATAGAGGCAGTACAATAATGCAGGCAGTACAGTTAATTTACAATGGTAAATGAACCCCAGCAATTGAATCAGATTGCCAAAATATTTCGCTCAATAAACGGTGCCTTAGGGTGGTCTTCTTAATTGACTTTAATGTATGCGCTTCGAAGCAATTAGCGTGTTATCGGGAATAAAAATTATAGTTGGGAAATCGTAAATATAAACGCCTGACTCCTTTTGTTATTTATATCTCTGTAATAACACTCGTCTGGTTTTGTTATTCGTTGGGGTTTTATGCCAATGAAAAATATTAGGGTTTTTAATAAGCTATGTATATGTCTATGTAAGGCAGGTGGGCTTAGTAAACCCATGTGGCAAATGAGAATTCTTCTTATAGTTAGATTAAAATTCCCTTGCTTTTCACCATCATAATTTAAAATGATGATAATAATGATTTTAGTATGATTTAAGTATGATAATTTATAAGGTATAAAGTTCAATTCATTGTAGAAATAAATATTATTTCAATTCAAATACTTATGTTTCGCAGTAGAATAGAACCACTGAGAAATAAAGCCATCAATATTACTTCATGAGTTATATGAGCAGTACATGGAGCCGAACGTCATCAAAACCATTAAGATTGGACGCCTTCGTTGGGCTGGGCACGTGGTACGGATGGACGAGGCTAGAGTATCCAAACGCCTACTCGACGGCAAACCGGATGGTCATAGAAGCGCGGAAGGCCTAATCTTAGATGACTAAATGGAGTCGAGGACGACTAAAAGGCAATAGACTTAAAGGTGTGAGGGGTTGGAGCGAAAAAGCTAAACAAAGATCTGACTGCAAAAATTTACTGGACCAGGCTAAGGCCCACCCGCGCCTGTAATGCCTTGATGATGATGATGAATATTACTTCATTCGTAGATTTTAAAATGGTAATACAAAACTTATTTTCCGAAGATCATTTTAATTTTATTTTAAAATAAAACTTCTCATGAGATCATGAAACGAAAAAACAACAGCGAAATTGTTAAATGAGAGTTACAGAAAGATTTTTACCAAGGATTAATCTTTGATATCCACAAATACAGAATCCATAAAAATCTAAATGTAAAATGACAATTTTTATAGAAAATTTTACCCATTTAATTATTTATTCATCGCCATAATAATATAGTGTAAATACCAAATAACATGAAGATATATTCATTTTTCTAAATGCACGGAAAACGATAACGTCATATATAATAAACCTAATTATTCCAATCTTCGGTCTTATCAGTGACAGGTTAAAAACGAGAAAATTATTTTTAATCTCTCTGTTCTACAGCTATTTTAATGACGATCATAAAACGCGGTGAGATGAAGATTTCAGATGTTGATGTTGCGATACGCGGTGATTGTAAAGTGACGTGAAGTTTATATTTTGCGGCTGTTCCAATACGACACACTGCTGTCTTATTCAATAATCATTTTCTTTGACTTCGATTTATAATGAACAAAACGTGGACGCTGACAGTTCGTCTTCTTCACAAGCTCAGAGTCGCTCAGAGAGCTATGCTCGGAGTTTCTATGGTAGATATCATTCGGAATGAATAAATCCGCAAGAGAACTTAAGTCACCGACATAGCCTTTTGAATTGTCAAACTAAAGTGGCAATGAGTTCGTCACGTTTGTCAGAGATCCAACAATCGTTGGAGCAAAGGCTGGAGTGGAGACCGCGGCTAGAAGGTGCGACGATCTGCGCAGGGCGGCTGGCAGAAACTGGATGCGTGAAGTCCAAGATCGCGCTAGGTGGCGCTTGATGGGGGAGCCTATGTGCAGCAGTGGATTTCCGCAGGCTGTTGATTGATTGAATAATTGAGATTTAATATTACTCATTTATAAAAATTGAATCATAATTGTTCTTTCTTCTATAAAATGAAATATGTAGATATTTATTTGGAATATAGATGTTTGCTATATTCCAAATAATATCTGTGGGCCGTACAAAAATATTTATACCCGAGAACCTTATATGCAAAGTCATGCTGATGCATGTCGTACTGATGTACGTCATTTAGGCCATTAGATATACATTTACATCTCAATCGCGATGATGGACTTAAACTATATAGCCATATACTTCATGTTTTGTTTTATATTTGTCTGTTATTGTAGAATATATCTTTTATTTTAGTATTACTATGTAGCGACCTTCAGAGGCTTATCCACCGTTTGCTAAAAACTACTGAGTAAGTCATAATCTGTGATGCAGGAATATCTCAAATAACTTAAGAAAAAGGCAATATGAAGTCTACCTTGAGTCAAATATTTTAGCGAGATATATAACACAAGGAAACACATTTTTAAAAAATATAGTTTGATACGATATAAGAAATGTTCGATTAGTACAGAAGTCCCTTATCTTTTTAAGAAAAAAATATTATACTAAATACACTTGTATTACAGTTCAACTATCTGTGTGTCAGAGCATCACTGATTGCCCTATTCGTTAGTTTTGTAACGTTTTCCATTTCAACATTGTAATAAACTTCAAAACTGGTAGCAAGTAGTTTCATTATCACAGCCTTCACTAATTATTGCGTTTTAGGTTTCCGATTTTCTAAGATGTCGCCGGCATTATAAAATTAATAAGACTATTAATAATACGAATGCCTGTACAATTTGATTGGATGTATATTTGTCCAGAATGACTGTTGTAGTTACTAGTGATATATTGAATAGCCAGCATGTTATATAGTTTTAAAACTTTTAATTAAAGTTAATTAACATTTGTGGTTTAGTACTGAAACTGTCGGTTTTGCAGTCATCTGTTTCACATCTTAATATGATCAAACTTTGACGGGACAGATTCCTCTAGGGAGACGATAGGACCTTCCCCTTTGGCAACGCTACCTTCTCCC
Source organism: Baronia brevicornis (assembly GCA_031353405.1). NCBI lineage: Eukaryota > Metazoa > Arthropoda > Insecta > Lepidoptera > Papilionidae > Baronia > Baronia brevicornis. The sequence continues at coordinate 92,431 of JASFAT010000727.1, forward strand.
ATCATCTCTAAGTACCCGTTCCAACAAAGTCCATATTCTTGTATTTATACATTTAACCCACTTTTCTTTTCATCTCGCTATCTTCAGAATACATTTGAATATACCAACTCATCTATACGGAAATGCAGACACACCGGAGACGGAAGTTGCGATCGATACCGTCCAGTTCACGAGGTCGTAATTGTGATATGGGCCGTGAGAATATTCAATTATGCCGGCGAACTTAATTGCAACTTGATAAAGTTGGCTCTAAGTGAACTATCTTCCGAACTCAGTTAACTGACCATTATCTTTGCCTTTGTGCCGTTGAAACTCCGTCCTCACCTAATTGGGGGTTGTAAGACGAAAGTTTTTTATGGATAAGACAATCTATTAGCATTAGCAAACCAATTATTTTTTTCTAATTTATTTTATGATAGGGATAGGCAAAAGAGTAAACGCAGTGGTACGTAACCACCGCTGCTCGTGAATATTATTTGCAGTATCAAGAACACTGCAAATATAGAGGATTGGATTTAGCCTCCAAATTCCCGCCCTCCCCGTGCGAGATGCAATATGAAAGTAAAATATTCCAATTGACGCCAATAATAAGGCATTATCTTCTAAAAAAATATTATGAGGTTGCAAAGATTAAAGTAATCCTTTTTCCTTTAATATATTACCAAATATATGATTATGTATTATGATAAAAATGATAAGCTTTTTAAATTCAAATCTGACTAAATGTTTTGAATGTTACTCAGTTGTTGGTAGTTAAGAAAACTGACATATTATTTGTTAATTAGATAATGAATGCCATAATACTTCAATAAATCTTTTAAGCTAATTCCAATAGTTTAGTCTATTTATTAAAGATAAATACTTATACATACGGTTACATTTAAAAACTTTATGCTAAGAAGAAAAATCCCATTATAGAGGGAAAAGTAAAAATAAAAAAAAACTAAATCGTACGCTGTGATAATATTAGTACTAGCGTCATTAAATGTTTAATCTGTATCGGAGGCGAGGGTCTTAAATTATATGTACGCGTTAGAGTCAATATTTTTACTCATATAATCTTATTTTAGATGATTATTTTAGATAAAAGTTTGAGAAGATGGATGATAAACGACTGGCAAAAGAAATTTACCACGAAAAACATACCTTGACCTAATTGCTGAAGTTTTTAAGAAAAGCCAAGTCAAGAGTACCCTTAACCGGCGGGCTTGCATGAGGAGAATAATGAGTGTGGAGGAAGATAAGGAAGTATGCTGAGATCGTAGCAGATGGAGATCTGTAGTCTCTTATATGTATGTAAAAGTTTGTATTTTCATTATAACATGACGTAATTATTTGGTGTCCACATTTTACATTTTTTAATTGCTAATCTTCTTTTGAAAGAAAAGATAAATTGTTTGATATTAATAATATTGTATGGATAAAAAAATTATATTAATATTTCGGTTTAGTACTTAAGTAGTAGCAGTTTAATAGGCGACCGCATCCATACTATTCTAGCAGGGGGCATGTCCGGCCACCGTCAGCCGCTCTAATCGAGTTATTGTGAGCGGCACAATGCGGCAATCAGCGGTGCAGTGGCCGCGGTCGCCACTTCACAGGTGCTGTACTATGGCTCTATGCGTTTCGTTTAATAGTGCCTATATGGTTTGTATGCCAAAACTACTATCGACTTAGACGTGCGTTTTCGTAAAAATATTTTTTCTCATAGCTCATATATATGATATATATCTCTGTCTATAGGACAAAACATCTTCCAAATGCTGGAAGAATTTTTTTTTAACAGCTCATATATGTTCCACTGCTGAGCACGGACCCCTCCATTTCTCGAGGAACAAACGATTACCCACCACGCTTGTCCAATGCGGATTGGCGGGGTTACTAGGCTCTGAATAAATATTTGTAAGCCATACATATATTTATTCCGATGCGGGAATCGAACCCACATCATTGTCTCCGCGGGCGGAGTGGCCCGCCAGTGAGCCAATTGGTCGTCAGGAAGAATTACTAACGATTATATGTATATTACGTGAAAATTCCTTTATATGTTCCACTGCTGAGCACGGGCCCCTCCATTTCTCGAGGAACAAACGTTTACCCACCACGCTTGTCCAATGCGGATTGGCGGGGTTACTAGGCTCTGAATAAATATTTGTAAGCCATACATATATTTATTCTGATGCGGGAATCGAACCCATAACCATTGTCTCTGCGGGCGGAGTGGCCCGCCAGTGAGCCAATTGGTCGTCAGGAAGAATTGCTAACGATTATATGTATATTACGTGAAAATTCCTTTATTTTTCTGATATCGTAGTTATATGTAATCTGTGAATGATTTTATTGGCTTTCTTTCTATTACTTTCTGTAAAATCTTTAACTTATTATAAGTTTATATAAACTTTATTATTATTTATTAATTATATACATATATATATATATATATATATATATATATATATATATATATATATATATATATATATATATATATATATATATATATATATATATATATATATATACATATATATGTGTGTGTGTGTGTAGGGATCAAACCTGTGAACACTCACTCCGTAAACAGCGGCCCCGCCACTAACCTTATTAAATTATTATACACGATGACATACATGGTCCCCACGAATCTAGAGGCTCCGTGCTTGCCAGTAGGACATGCATACACATATAAAAAAAGAAGGTTACTCTGTCATGGAACTGATTAGATCGTGGCCTACACAAGTATGTTAATTAACAAATAGTTTATATTAAAAAAGTTTAAAATTATTTTTAACTTGTTGCGAGCAATTGAACAGTAAGAAATAAAAGTAGATGGGACTATTTATTCCTACAATCCTTTAATGTAATTTAAAGCAATAAAATAGTTATTAATCAATCATTTCTGCCAACTATAATACCGTCAAGCTCATCGGACTAACAGGTTTGTACCTTCGCTCGAATTGCAGGGTAGGAAAAAACAATGGTTAACATTTATCTTTATACAACACCGGGGTCTACTTGCAGCCAGCCGCACGCAACAATAAACAAACAATGAAAGCAATAAAAAGTCAACAACTGGTTGCAAAACAATAGTCGTGGCGGGATTCTTGACGTTTTTATCATTTCGAGCGGAGAACAAAAGCTGAAGGCTTCCTGTAGAGCCTGCATCACCATTCTCGCGAACCCACTCGCTGACACACTGCACATAAGCACTTTGAGCGCAGTAAAAAAATATAATGAATGTAATTATCACATCAAAAAATAAATTAAAAATAAAACTTTTAAGTAAAACTCTTTTATTAACACACTAAAATAAAAAAGCGTTTACCTTAAAAGTCTTTTTTACTTAATTTTATTTTCTAATTTCTAAAGTGTTATGTATGGGACTCGTCATAATAAATCAAATGTCGGTCAATCGGTTTGAGAAGTTCCACTATCATTATATTGTATTGTCACGGGAACTCAACATGTGTGCAAAGTTTCATTAGAATCGGTTTAGTGGAAGTATCTGAAAAAGCCATGGCAATTTAACCGTTAAGGCAGAGGTCGTAGTTTTTTTAGGTACATAAAAAAAATGATAATGATTAACTGTTATTTTATATTTTACTTCCAAATTAAGTTATTATATAAAACATAATATGTAAAAAGAAAGCGTTAAATTACACTGACGATCTTGAGTCAGTTTTTTTATGATTTGGTTCACCAGGGAACAGCAAACGCGAGAGTCTTCAAGCTGAGCGTCTGTTCTCGAACGATATTTGTTTTTCAAAAAATTCATTTTTGGAAAAGACGAATCATCGTATACATATATATTATCTATGTCGAACCAAACATAGTGAATCTGGCCACTATGTCACTATGACAGCTAGTTTTTGTCATTTTCATACATTAACTCTGAAACGTGTTTATCCCAAAGTTCTTCAGTAGATGCAATTTTATATTCAATAAATACTTGCAAGGAAATATCTTCTTGAAAGTCAATTATTTCCATTTGAAGTGAAGGCTTTGACAGACTGAACAACTTGATACATCATATTGTCGATCAAGCTTGCTTAAAGCTTAAAGATCAACCCTTAAATCGTTATTATATTATTTATTGTAAATTAACGTTATTATATTGTAATATTTAAATATTATATTTCTTGTAATTATTTTTTTTATCAACTGAGAAAGGAAGTTTTGAATAAATATATATAATAATAATAATAATAATATATTTATTGATCATTAACAAGTTTACAATTTTGTTTCACTGCCTGCCGAACTAGGTCGAACCCTGTACTACGGCAGACAGTTCCCGTCTATGACACATTTATGTATTACATATATTATTCTAATTACCATACTTAATATAATTTTACAAAAGAATGAAGAACGAATTAGAAACTATAAACCAAATTATACAACCAAAAAGAAATATAGTTTACAATAATAAAAATAAAAATTACATTACAAATCACGATTGGCGCGGCGCTTTTGTGTTTTGTGTTAGTATGTGTAGGTGTGTGCGTGTATCTAAGAGTATGTTTAATTGAATATAATATGAACAATCACTTCGGATTTATATACTACTAGCTTTTGTCCGCGGCGTCGCTCGTGTGGAATTTGGTCTGCCACATTAAGTTTCGTGACAGATCATTTTAAATAAATATATTTTTTTTTACTTAATTCATGGTTCACAATTTTGGTCATAGTGGCTTCCACATAAAAGTTGGATATATGCTGTCGCGGACTTTTATTTAGAACTATTGAAGACAAACAATCTTACGGTACATCATCTTTATGTAACTCCATTGGTTTAGGCAGCGTACGCCAAGATAGCCCTCAGAGGGCGGTTTTTTTCCGACTTAATTGACATATATCGTTATATTACGACCAAAAAAATTACATAAAATCATTACAAATTGTAGCATATATGTTATTCCGATGTATAACCTATATTACTGTAAAGTTTCATCCAAATCTCACATCCATACTCACAAACATTCGCATTTATAATATTAGTAGGTTAAATAAATGTGCTGTGCACACTTTATGTCCGTGTGTAGTCCATCTCGGCAAGTCGCGTCTCAGAGCATTAACTTACAATAGAGGTGGACGTTCTATTCATCGACGCCACAATGCGCCATGATCGTTCGATCGGCTTCGATCGGCTAGCTGAAGACCGCGCGTGATACCAATGCGAATCGTATGGAAATTCTGCACCAGATTATTCCACTTCTTATCCCTGACACTCCCTTCCTGCTTTAAGATTTTCGCAGAACCGTTGAAGCTCAAGGAAAACGGTATCAAGTAAATATTTTATCGATATTGCTTTTCGAGTATCGATAGACTTTTGTATGTATTTATGTCCAAGAATCATTTCTCATTGTTACACAAATATCTGAATGACTGTTTGTTTTAGCTCGTAAAACAGTTTACAAATAAATAATTTATAGAGCCCTAGTCTGAATTAAGGTAGGTACTGTAGTGATACATTGATAAATGTATCACTAATGTAATAAAACTTTTTATTTGAATATATACTTCTTTTCATATAGGTAAATTTAAAATTTATAATAAAAAAGAAATAGATTTATAAAATCAAACGAGATTAGTACGACTGACGTAGATACCCATGTCACCTTTTCCGGAATAAAAAAATCAGATTATATATATTGAGATATAAAATGTAAATTGATAAAGTGTGAATATAGTATGAATAAGATATATATGTATAGCGAACAGAAAAATAAATTAATTTCACTTGGAAAAGTTTCATTTTATAGAAGATAAAAACCCTCTAAAGATCTCGGGAGTCACCGTAAGCAGTACGGCAGGCATGTTACAGTACCTAATACTGTCATCAGTCCGCTGTAACGGTTCTTTCAATCTTTCATAATGAATCATGTGTAGGTAGGGTTGTCAGTTAAAGCAATAAGTTATGTTTATTGTATATTAATCATACATACACATATCATATTTTCTTTCTACTACAATAATCACATTATATGGAGCGGTACGTGTTTTCAAGTGGTTGGATATAATTTAATGCCGATACCAAAACAAATCAATGTGACATGCTAACCGCAGCCTGCTTATAAAATTATTGATGACTACGTATCAATGAATTGGTTCTTCTGTTTTTCTTTATGTACCTACTGCTATATTATACATAAATATAGTACCTACTATAGTAATACATTCGTAAATGTATCACTAAAGTGATACAAAAACCTTTTATATTATATTACTTTTTTTTAACATTCGTAATATTCAAATTTAAAATGAAAAATAAATAAAAGGCATTAGTTCAACTGACGTCTTTCTGGATACACATGTCATGACAGGCACGCTATAGTACACAGCTCATTTACATATATCTCACAATTGGGTTATGGGATTTCTCATTTCTAAAGAATAAGACTTTAACCTTATCCAAGGCGAATTAAGAGGACATCCAGACTGCCTATAAATAATATAATACCTGTAAGTCTTGAGTACTATGTATTTATCTCGATGTATGTATGTACGTGTATTTATCCCGTTGCAGCTAATAAACCAGCAGACATTTACTGCAAAAGCGGTAACTTCGCCACTGACTCAGTGTGTTTATAATGCTAGTGGTAAATCGCTGTCAAAAATTTTACAAAAATTAACTTTTTAAAATAAGTTAAAATTGTTTGCGGAAGTTTCTAAACCTCATGTAAGCCTCTTTTTATCGGTAAAGCATTCTAGCAAAATACCAAGGCGCAGTAAAGTGTTTGATTTTTTGTTTGTTCAGAAGAGTAGTCTAAAGCATTTTTATCACATTATGCGTAGAACAAAGTTTGTGCACCTTTATTATATAGCATATTGCTCGGAGGGGTGTAAAATTTGGCATAGTTAAAGTTCATATGAAAAAGAAGTGTACAAATATAAATATAGGTAGTGGTAGAGCCACGCTGCAGACGAATACTTTGTCAAGAATGGCGTAATATTTGTCTATAGCATGAATGGGCCGGCTCGCCCAGGGAAATACCACACTCCCGCAGATAAACCGGCGCCTCAGTGGTAGTTTTGCTACGGCGTAGTAGGTAGTTTTTCTTCGTACGGTGAGCGGCCTGAGATCCGGAGGCCCATCAGCGCGTGTTGGGCCTCCGGAACTCAGGCCGCTCCCATAATGACACTTTTCTTAAAAGTCGACAACGCTTTCGCACTGCCTATGACGCTGCGGATGTCTATGCGCCGCGTTGATTGCAAATACAAATTTCGGTTTTGCAGTTTAAAATTGGGTTATCAATAATAAATTATATTTGTTTATTCATAATAAATAATAATTTTGATTTGTCCATAATAATATTAATAGTTTTCAACATGATGTCTCTTTTGTATGTTTTACGTTAGTTGTTAATAAAATGATAATATTTTAATACCGAACTAATTGACTTAGTTGTGAAGTAACCTAACGCTTTCGGAGTCAATGGTCATTCGTTCGATTCCCGCATCATTATAAATATATATATATGGCCTACAGCTGTTTACCCCATAAAAATATTGTATAGTGTTGTTTGTAAAGTTCAAATTCAAAACTTTAATGAATCACGGTAATTTCGAACATGAATGACCACTACCAGTTCTTTAGCTATACAGCTTCGACGTTGATGTCGGTTGATAAAATAAATCAAAAAGATATTGTTACGAAAAACAAAACAGAGCCGAAAGACGTACAATCGGCGTGAGAGCGTGCAACAGCGCTGTATTAACGAGCGATGCGCCCGCGCATTTGTCAAAAGAAAACACAATAACTGTAATGGATAACCGATAGTTTGTTGCTTAGTTAGGCGTAACGACTGCGCGTAGTATGTATTGGGTTCAGACAGTGATACACTTAGAGAAACAAATAAGTACTAATATAATTATGGTTCGATTTTCTAATTCCATTCCAAGTTTTATGATGTAACTAACTATAGATTTTGATTCAAATTTCTTGGTAAGTTTCAAAAAATAGTTTTACAGTCTGCAGCAGTCTGCGTCAGTACACTGCTGCAAAAGGGCCTCCCCAAGAAGCAAGTAATTTTATATTTCTTTCCACGATTTACAAGGTTCGCCAATGACAGTATATATATCTATATATATATATATATATATATATATATATATATATATATATATATATATATATATATATATATATATATATATATATATATATATATATATATATATATATATATATATATATATATATATATACTTCTACTTCTTCAGAATTCTCCCATATAAAACTAATATTAAGTAATTAAATGTAATTAATTAATATTTGAAAAACTGTAATAATATCAAATGCCATCCACTACAAGTTTAAAAAATAACTATTTCAACTTGAGTAGGTGAATAAAAAACATTTTACTAACGAAATTGCACTGCAAATTTGAACAAAATATATAAATATATTAATATGTATATACATATAGGGAGAGTAAACTAATAGTAGGAATTGAAAAAAGAGATTTAAAAGTCCTTACACAGTTAAGGAAGTTCTCCGACGTGTGTTGGAGGATACCTTGGCGTTGCATACAAAAAAAAACGGAATGAGAAATTGGTGTGCCACTCGGTGTGCTACTGTCATTATGCTAGCGCGAGGCATGCGCCCGCGCAGTACAAATGCGCACCGGCAGGGGGCGCGCGACCGGAACGCGGCATTGTTGCTCGTTACCACTGACCAGCGACAAATCGCCGTGACCTGCCCTGTCGCACGAGACCACCATTACCCACCACCATCACCAACTTTATCAATCTCCTTTATTGCTGAGGAAGTACTAATTAGTGAATTGTATATAATAATAATAAAAACAACGAGACACTATTCTAATTCGTAAAGCTATATCCTTGCCAAATATAAACTACTTTGCAAAAAAATGGACACCTTACAATCATTGGCTTTTCTTTTGTAGAATTTTGTTCTAACACTTAAATCCTAGAATCGGTGTTTTAGTCAATAAAAAGAGAAATCTGTGTGAAAATGGACATTTTTATGGGTATAGTGAAATTAAGGCTACGAGGATTTTTATGGAACTATAATAAAACAAATTAAAATTAATAGCGAGTATGACCTCCCCTTTTGAGGTTTTTGATGGTGTCCTGTGGAATGCGTTCCCACTCAGCCCAGATCGCACGTTTAAGCTCCCTGATGATTTGTGGAGGTGGTTTGACAGATCGTACTCAACCTTTTAGAAGTTCTCAGATGTGCTCAATGGGGTTAAGGTCGGGGCTTCGTCCGTTTCTTTTTGCAAAGGAGTATTATATTTAGTGAATAAACCTACAGTCCCTGGCCAAATTATTAGACGCACTGTATTTCTTTTTTAGTAATTTTATGTTTCTTAAGAGTTATTATGCAATAATGGTATATTAAAAATACAATATTATTGATTTTTATTTAAAAGAATTGTTGTACACTACATATTTGTATTTATTTTTAACATATGTGTGGGAGCTGATGAAAAGATTTTAAAATTGGGTAAAGATGAGATTACCAACAAAACCCAGCTCCTAGAAAAGATTATTTATGTATGGAATCATCCTCAAATGCAGGAGACAGTACAGTCTTGCATTAATAGCATACCGAGCAGAATTAAAGCTTTGATAGCGGCTAAAGGTGGCTCAACTAAATATTGACTTTTACTAAAATTAATTTCACTTTTCTTTAAAACTTAATAAACTTATTCTTTTCTAAATTAATATTGTTTTATTTATGTCAAATAAATCGGTAATTGATTGGATAATATAAAAATAAAAAACAAATCAATTTAAAATAATAAAACGGTACAATATCACTCTACTACACTAATTAATATTTTACATAAAATCTTGCAGTGCGTCTAATAATTTGGCCAGGGACTGTAACTCATTGTGTCAAACATTATAAATAAGTCTTATTGTTATTCTGGTCGCTTACTCACACGAACTTGGCTTACAGTGTAAAAAATAATTGCATAAGTAAAATATCTGCACATACATATTTCAAAACGAGGCAAATATTTTTTCCCAGTTATCATAAATGGCAGCAATTACTACTGCAACCTATTGTTTGCTATATAGAGTCATAAAAATCATCCGAGGCACCAAATAATTCAAATAATAATACCTTTTGGATATCCAAATAATACGTGATCAGAAATGCCAAAATCAAAATAAAGAACACTAACGTTTTTTAGCTCGCATTCCAGAAAACAATGTTTCAGCCGCAAGCCTTAAGGCTGCGAATGCTTTAACGAACTACACCTTTGATATGAAGCATATTATTTTTAATTTTTTTCTCTCTTTATCTTTGTGCGACGGTACTGGTAGCTCTCAAAGTCGCCTGAAGCAAATCGCGGTTTATTACCCACCGCCTGGTAATTTATTATTGCATTTTTTGTATTATCAATACCCCGTGCTCTTATACTTTTTTCGATATTAAACTTGCTATTGTTTATGAAAAAATCACCGGGAGATCTTATCAAGTATGGATGCGCATTTGAGCTTCTTTAAAATATGTTCATAAAAATAGGTGTGTAGGCTTCTGCAATTTTGTTTTTATATTTTGATAGTCAAATGTTTGCAAATTTCTGTTTTAAATTTCAGATGTAGAAAGATACGATGGTAAATTGACGCTTTATCTAATGTTCACTTTTTGCATTCTGATAATCTGTAGACACGAGTCCTACGAATAACTAACAGTGGTATAATTACCGCAATATCAAAATAAAAGCATTTAAAAATTCCTATGTGGTTTGCGGAAACTCATGACTTAACGGGTGTCTTCCGTAGAGTATACCTTCCGTATACCTGACGATGCCTTGTGTTGAGGCGAAACACGTGTCGTTTAGAGAAGAATTAAGATAACTACGAAACAAATTACAAATGCACACACTAAATCCGGGAACCTTGAACAGTAATAAGTGTTGATTAGATCATTTTGTAAAAATAATAAACTATATTCAAAGAAGCACCTGAACAACAAAAAACTTGACCAAAAATAAATCAGTCCGCTTTACAATTTTACAATACGAGCTAAAAAATTGCTTATCGATTTGAATCGATGAAAAACGTCTTAAAGTAATAATGACGGCGCTGTCTACAATTTTCGCAATTTGCCAACGACGAAAACAAGCGAAAAAAAAAGCAGTCTACGTAACGAATTGTTCTCTTCAACCATATTAGGAATGAGTGGAGCCCACGACAAAAGTCGTTTGATGCCTCGACTACTGGTCTTCACTTACGTGACAAACTGCTTGCATAACTTAACTGGCCCAATTTGGGGTGAGCCTGAGGAAAAAATATGAGTCTGGGGATAAAATAAGAGCCCGAGAAAAGCAATGGCCATTGTCTGTTCCAAATTCAAAATGAGGAAGACGCAGGAATAATGGCGCAGGTTCTTGAAACAGGAACGTCAAGTTTTAAAAAAGGAATCGGTTAAACGGAGGCCGTTCGCAGGTAATCACAGGCGACGTGTACTAAAACTACGGACGCGTCCACATAGAAACTATTTCAATTTAATATATAAATGATACTTTTAAGAAAGGTCAGGTCAAGAGTACCCTTAACCGGCGGGCTTGCATGAGGAGAATAATGAGTGTGGAGGAAGCAAGGGGAGTATGCCGAGATCGTAGCAGATGGAGATCTGTGGTCTCAGCCTACCCCTACGAGAGACAGGCGGGACAATATGTATATATGTATGTATGTATGTATGAAACTTTTTAATCATAATTACATCAAAATGATTTATCAGGCACAATGAAAGGAAGTTATCACTTACAGTTTTTTTGTCTTTTTGTCTATTAGGTTCTAATTTTGCTGTCGATTATAAAATAAAACCCCGATGATCTGGAGCCATTTTTAAGTTCGCTTCAAATTTTACTTAGTTAGCGCTCTTTTTGCTCTAGTAGTTATGTGTGTGTGTGTGTGCGCGCATCGTTAAGAAAGATTTCATTCATTCATTATTAAAATAATATAAATGATTTACTAACATAATTTTGTAAGGTGTACATAATTAATGACACAAATGTAAAAATGTAAAATGTATGGACCAAAAAATAAATTGGTCTGAAATAAAGATTATTATCCTACATCTCCAGTCCGAAGGTCGGTGACCTTTTGCCTGTATTAATTCCAATCCTCAGTCATGCGTTAAACTTTTCTGTGTTTTCCACCTTTCTCGTTTGCTTATGTCTTTCATAAAAGACAATTGTGCACACGCCTTTACATCGCGTGCATTAAGTTACAGGTGCGCGCGGCCCGGAGCGACGCCCCCGTACTTTTCATTCATTGTTGCTTGCGTTAGCTGCCTCTGCCGCCTGACCGCTCGCTGATGCGCACACATTGTTCCTTTTAATTCCTTCAGTTCAACGTTCCGTAAAAAATTCTAGAAGCGATCTTGTTTATTTCGCATTATTTATCACATGTTTTCTCTTTAAAAAATAAGATTTTTAAAAAAATTATAAGCGTTTATCATACTAGAGGCATTTAATAAAATGCGTCACGTGTCACGTTAAACTTACTAGACATTGTGACATATGTATAAATATAACTAAACCAACTTTGTTGGCGCAGCGACCCAAAATGGATCTTGGCCTCCGAACAGATCTTACGCCACTTTGCTCTGTCCTGCGCCACCTCCTGCCAGTTATAGACTTGAAGGTTGCGCAAGTCATCTTCAATTATGTCTCTCCAGCGGTACCTGGGGCGTATAAAGTAAAAAGATATTTTTAAAATGCATTTAAATTAATTACCTTAGATAATTATATGCTACCGAACTATTATATAATTAATTAATAGAAATGTATTAAATATAAAATTCATGTACGTACTGAAGATGTTCCAAGCGCAAAACTGAGATGAATCTGACCAGTAAAGTAGTTTAATAGCCCCGCCTTAGACATGAGTGATGTCCTACATTTTCCACGCATCCGACGCCGCTCTGACGTTGTAATTATTTTATTTATGTTACTAATAGTTTCCTCTCGAAGCGTGACATCGTAGGATGCTACGCAATTGCTATTTAATATCGATTTAAAAGCGATGCTACTCTCATTTGACGTGGTGGAAGGAATGATTATCTATCACATAAGTACTTTTAATGAACAATGAATACAACTACGATGACTTAATCGGCTTAGAAGGCAATAGTCACACGTTAAATTCCTGCATTGGAATAAATAAATTGTAACCTTCCTCCCCCTTGCTCCTCCTTGCTCCTCCTTCATTTGAAAATATATCAAACTTTCAAGTAATTAATAAAATTAATTACATATTTATGTGTGTGACCAAGAAAGTGATATTTTTTTGTACATTCTACTACTCATCCATAAGCCCAATAAATTATTATTTTAATTCTAGCTTGTATAGTTTTACAACTGTAAAACTATTATTAAAATAAAAAAAATATTTAATTTTTTTTATTTTTAATAATAACTATTATTAAAAATAAAAAAAATTATACAATACACGAACTACTTACAACTTATTGCCATATACAATTTTTACCTATTATTTAAAACTTTATTCCTTATAATAAATTATATATTATGTATACTTAATAAATATTGTTCAATTTTACTTTTTAATGAATTTTATTGTATTTTCGAATATTTAATAAAGCCTTTATAAATGACTTATATTTCGATTTTATGATTCTTACTAAACTTGATATCTTATTGTTTAATGTTCATATATGGGTTCTATTGACTCCAAATATAACGTTTATTATATTATTTGTTTATATTTTATATATGTGTTTTAAATTAAGACTGGCTCGATCTCTGGCTCATCACAATATGATCATCCTACATTTATTTATTTGGAGTCTGGGAGTCTTTCCAATCTGCCTTTGACAATTGTCAATTCCTTTGGAAATAGGTTCTATTTCTAGATGTCCTATGTACTATGTATGACATAATTGGACTTTAAAAAGAACTTATTTTTGGTTCCTCTTTATCATTTTTAATATATATAAAATAATGCAACAGTGAAACATAAAGAGCCAAGTTAATATTAGTACAGAAAATCTAATTATTCGGATATTCGTCCTCAGCGATATTTATACTTATTCAAACAGTATTTTGCCGTCGAATGGATCTGATAAAACAGCAATTGAAACGTCAATAATTACAGGTAACGTTACAGGTCAGGAGGCTCCACTGATAACGTAGACCAATAAATTTTATTACGGCGGATTGGAGAAATCTTTTGATTAATGAGTATAGGTACTCATGGGTAAATTTCAACTAATTTGCCAAGTGTTAGATGTTACTTTAATATATACATCCATATTTCTTCTGGCTCATGATTTTCCGCTCGTGACCTTTGGGTTTTTAATACATAGAATCGAAGTATTTATACCATTGTAATTTTTTTAAACAAAATTAGATGTAAATAAATATTTAAACTTTTTAATTCACAAAGTTCGTTATTTTTTTTTACGTTTAAAATATCACAATAAATTAATGACTATTAAAGATTTTATGATAACTTCAATATAAATAAATCATATTACTTACATATTTTTTAAAGAAGATTTCTTCTATGTCGTCATGCTCTTGGCAGAGCAATCGTAGTCGTTATTATTCATCCCTCATGGCTGCCTTCTTCGTGCATTCATGTAGGGGGGGGCCTATTGAGAGCGGTCATTATCTGGTCCGACCACCGCATCGGAAATCTGCCACGCCCTCGGGTTCCTAAATAGGACTAGCAATATTTTTAATATTATTATAATTCTTATTAACCATTCCAACTATGCTAATAACGGTTATGCTAGGATATGGCTCACATAAATAGTCCAGTGTAAGATACGAACTCACTACATTCCGATCGTAAGACCGAGCCTTACCGACTGAGCTATTACTACTTCAAGAAACTGTTTCCTGTAACTTCGTTCCAATGGTTATTTTGATTCTTATATATTTTAGGGATCACAAATCATTCTGAGCTTCAAATTTCACTAAGTAAGAACTTATGGAAAGCCTTACATAATATTTTCTTTTCTTGCTAAATGACACAAAAGAAAAGCAATTATTTTTAATATCGTAGATAGATACTTCAATTTAATTTCTATTATTGTTAAATGTTTAGAAAAAAAATTATTAAATTCATCGTATTAAGATGAAAAAAAAATGACATATTCTTTTTAATCAAAAGCTTTTGATAAATTGAGGCCATTATTTCAATATTCAAATACAATATGCATTGTATACGAAGCCAAACCAGAAACCCCCGCGGACCATAATTAATACTGGTGGGGCATTACTGCGCGCGCCGAAGCCATTACTTTAAATTTACAGCGATAGGAAATTGCCAAAGTGCGACCGCAAAGCGTGCGCTTGCGCACTACGTGTTCGCGTGGCAGTTACTTTATGAACTTATTACTTTATTGTCAGACGTATTTTATACGCGAATTATGCTCACACGCTGATTTTTAACATTTATAATGGAAAAGGCAAAAGAGCGTCACCTGATGTTTAGCTACCAGGGCCACTTATGGACATTCGCTATACTGACAATACCTACTGTAAATGCATTGCATACCTAAGGGTAAGTATGTAAATAATAAGAAGGTAACAAATATTTAAAGAGGGGAGGAAGAAGAAATAGAAGTAGAAGTAGAAGCAATAAAGTAAGCATAAAGTACCAGTTGACGATATTCTCTGAGGGTATCCCTCCTCATCAAGCTGCCTCTTTTATGCTAGCATGACTACAGCAATCACGTATAAATTTAAACGGTCAATCATGCAATAACAATATTCAGGGAGGTAAGCGTGGCTAATGCTGACGATTTTTAAAATCCTCATTACTGTAGGTACGTGATTTGTTCCACCAATCTGTCTCGCGACCACTGGGATGCCAAAACGTTTATTTACATACATCAAAGACCATATATAATTACTCACTTGCAACTATATTCTATATTGTATTAGGATAGTGATGTGGAAAAGTATTATACAGTCCGTGGGCAAATTATTAGACGCATTGTATTTTTTTAGTAATTATGTTTCTTAAGAGTTTTTATTCAATAATGGTATATTTAAACTACAATTTTTTTTACCAACAAATTTATTTAAATTACCTTAAAAACTCAGCTCCTAGAAAAGATTATTTATGTGTGGAATCATCATCCTCAAATGCAGGAGATAGTACAGTCTTGCATTGATAGCATGCCGCACAGAATTAAAGCTTTGATAGCGGCTAAAAGTGGCTAAATATTGACTTTTAATAACATTAATTTCACTTGTCTTTAGAACTTAATGAACTTATGCTTTGCTAAATTAATGCTGTTTTATTTATGTCGAATAAATCGGTAATTCATTGAATAATATAAAAATAAAAAACAAATCAATTTAAAATAATAAAACGGTACAATATCACTCGGTAATTAATATTTTACATCAAATCTTGCAGTGCGTCTAATAATTTGGCCAGGGACTGTATATACTTATACCGCAATGAAAAATAACGTTTCAGTTCTACCATCCGAATGAGTGATCTAGTACAATGCGTTTTTCCCAAAACTTCTATAGCTAGTATTAGCAACACTGCTTCATGAATTGTATAAGTATTGTCGAATTAATGAAATAGCATTTCTAAATGCTGTCCCTAACGAATATCAATTATCAATTACTCTGTATTCGTCCTTCTTCATCAAAATCACGTAACTAATAGCAACTATTATGAAATAAATTAACTTTAATTTTATTAATCACAAAGAGCATTGACACACCAATTGCAGGTACTTAATAAAACCAAGGTGTATTTAAGTAAACCTTCAGTGTTACAATTTATTGTGAGTCTTGGTTTCCTCTACAATTTTTTCCCATCTTCAATATCATGATCTTTTTCCGAGATAGTCCTTCCACCGCGTCTTGAAACAGTCTTATCTCTTCTGGTGATTTCTTGTTATTTAATAGTTTTAGTGTTATCCGCTCTTTACAAGTCGCACTGACTTGATAATCATTTTTTATAATACTTACGTTATACATTACCGATACATTCCTAACAAAAATATTTTAAAATATATATAATACATTAAGCTGTATGATGAAGCATCAATATATGTTTAGGTATTTTAAAACCGGATTTGCTATACCAATTAAGCACGTCACTATTTGGCCAACGAAATGTATTAAATAAAAGATGGCCGCCTAGCGTCCGCGCAACTAATGCTAATGTCTAGTGGGAGATATGATATATTGACAGCAACGGACAGACAGATACATGAACGTCTCGCGTATGTGTAACCAGTAAGTTAGTACAGTAACTAGCGTGTTATTATTCTACAATTTGCAACGCTGGAAAGTAGGAGCTAGTTTCGCAGTCGGCATTAAATTGTATTATATTGCTCATTTTATTTACAGTACATACGTATGTTTTATATTAAATACAAGTATGTGGACAGTCAGAATTTTGAATATGCTAAGACATCTGTTATTTTTTATTTTCCATAGAGTTTACTATACCTGATGAAGCCTCGTGTTGAGGCGAAACACGTGTTGTGTACACTGTGGAAGAGTGATGTCATGAGTTTGGTGTTATTAATAGTCGTTGGGAAGTGGAGGGTTGCTGTCGGCCGTTTTTCGGTAAGATTTAGTTTAAGTTCCCCGTAAATCCACTTCTTCTAATAAAACACATATTATAATTTTTCCATTTTTGTTTGCTTTGGTCCTTAGCCTAGTAACAATCCAGATTGTCCACATACTAATGGATTGCTGCAAAGTAACGTCTGACTCCATTAATCATATTAAACATAAGTTTTTACTACTCTAATAGGAGGGGACGTGGACAGCAATGAAGGGAGAAGGAAATAAAGAAATTGGATCCCTGCAGTTACCGTACGCAACGCGATGCTACCACTACCACCCTACACTGGGGGGTGTGCTACTTCAACAGTTGAGCCAGCCAAAGGGCCGGCTCGAGTGTGGAAGTACCACAACACACCAATGGATGACGCCATAGCTCTGTAATCTATCATCACCACTATCAGCTTGCTTAAAAAAGTACCACACTCGTAGAAAACCCACTACCACACTCGCAATACCTTGTAGGTTTCCGAATTATTTATATAGATATAGTCATAACTTAACCTGACTTAAATTTTAGATGTTTCATTCTTAAATGGTGACAACTAAACCTCCCAATATCGGATACGAGCTTCCAGATTTCTGGGAGAATTAACAATTAACCCACATACAACAAACCCACAAAGCCAAACGTATATTTATACCGCGGGAATTTAATCCACAAGTAAGCGTATAACCACACCTAACATATAACAATAAACAATAAGGCGGGATGATGTGACAAACATAAATTGTTTCACTAGAAATAACAAAAAGTTAGTTTTAGTTGCCTGATAATCTTCCAACAACTAATCCGAAAAAGTAAGTAAAAAGACATAAACTAAAAATGGGATTATTTTTAAAAAAAAAAACAAAGCTTCGAATTTGGAATTACCCTTTTTTCATACACATACTCTTTATTAAGTGCCAGTAACATGGTTTAGCTACTGAAACCTCTTTAGAACTAAATTATTACCAATAATGTAGAAAAATCAAAACTGCCTGATTTTTTCTTGTAAATATATTGCCGCACTCCTTCTTGATATCAACTTTATTTATGTCAAACTTTTTGACAGCTCCGAGCATGCAATATGCTTAGAGTGGGATACAAAATTATTTCTTAATATATTAACATATAATTTTTTTTATATATTCACGCCCATCCCCCGCAGGGGTTGGCAGAGACCACAGCGCTCCATCCACTACTATTCATCGCAGCGAAACGGCTCTTCATTAGTCGCTTTTCGCCCTCGTGAAAATCGCCGTCAGGACGTGACGGGTGGCGAACCACGTCGCCGTCATTTTTCATATAAATTTTATATACATATAAATTTTATTGACTTTTAATACAATGTAATACAGTAGATGGGTACATTGACTCTTATATCAAATAGAATACGAATCGAATAACAGGTTTCAAAGACACATCCGAAGAACGTGGTTAATTTATTCAACGATATGACATGTCACACAAATCTTAGCAGCCATCATTATTTCGCATTCATGCCATGACGGCCAATGGGGGACGAGAAGGCGCCTCCCGCGCATTAGTTAGCCAATGGCGTTGCGACGTTTGAAAAACAATAGAACGTAAAAAGTTTCGTCACACCGTTATGCGCACGAGTCGAACCTCTAATTCGTGACGGTTCGAATAACTTGAAATTAACATCGGCAAGACGCACCCATCGGTGTGAGTTCGCGCCGCCACACTGATGAATATGCAAGCATGCTATTGCATTTATTTATTGCTGTAACTAATGTATTTACAATTGATTGCCCGATTCGCTATGACATGTTATTAATCATGTTGAGATATTTATCAAGTTATTCATCATGCAGTTATTAAAAATAAACATGATTTTCCGAGGTAAATATAGATATTATTTACATATAACATACATTAAACCAAGTGAGAAAATGTTATATGAAGAATTGACCTAAAATATGCACCCATACTTAGTAGGTCATGTTTGTCGGGAAACCGACATTCGCGCGACTTTTCGAACGTAGTGTGGGTTGCCCTTTGGTGGAAATCGGTTTCTCAGGGATCGAAATAAGCGGAAACTTATTTTGATGGTCGACGAGGTCTATAAATCGACCCTATTATATTTTATATTTATTTGAAGCTTTTAAGATACGTGAAACAAGAATTTTATTGTTTATATAAAATATAAACTGATATTTTAACTAAAACTTCTGTAGACCCATATTCTTAATAAGTATATAATTCTAAAATAAGTATCAATTAAAATTTATCATTCAGAACCTGCTTCATTTCGTGTTCCCATAATCAGCAGAAACAAACGGCATAGAGGCTGGTTGGACAAAAGGGTTTTCTGTACGTGTTACAGAATGGAAAGCGTACAGGGATTCCAACACCTAAGCGTTCCTAATTAGGAATGGGAACAACACCTGAAGGGCTCTCCTAACGCCTCGGCGTTACCTTGCAGGGCTGCCAACGTAATTTTGCCTGAACTAATAGCTTGAAGGGTTCATAATTCTAACTGTAGTATTATGGTATTTGCCATAGGATATACGTTAATATATAATAATAAAATTATTATACATTATTTTTTAATATAGTACATTGTCTAAAAAATTGTCTCCTTTGCTGAGAAGCAATCAACGCCGTCCATAAATAATGCAATTATATACCAAAGAATTATGTGAAAAGTATAAGTATAATAAAATATTTTTGATTCAATCGTCATTATTATCATCACTTCAATTCACTCCATTTCTGGACACAGGTCTTTCCCAAGGTACGTCACTAAGCCCGATCTTTGACTACACGAATTCCCTACCCTACCGTGGTAGCGTCCCACTCTACGTTCGCTAAGACGCGGTCTCTACTCTGACTCCTCTACTAGATACGTGTAGACAAATATCAGGTAATGTGATGCCCTTAAAAGCTAAACAAAAATCCGACTTTACTGAATGAAATTTACTGAACTAATGAATGTGATAGTTTGAACGATCGAAAAAGAGTTTTGCACTCTAATATACTTTGACCATATCATTCGTAAAGAGCTCGAAAAACTAGAAAGCATATAACTTTGTCCCATCCCTATTATAGTGGAAGGCGTTGCGTGTAATTAGAGATTGTATACATTAGCAAATACAAATAAAGCACAAT
This sequence comes from Baronia brevicornis, assembly GCA_031353405.1. Lineage (NCBI taxonomy): Eukaryota > Metazoa > Arthropoda > Insecta > Lepidoptera > Papilionidae > Baronia > Baronia brevicornis. The sequence goes on from JASFAT010000727.1 coordinate 113,107, forward strand.
GCTGCGAGCAGGTCCCGTCGCGAACATTAGTCTTGTGAGAGGTCGAGGAGTTGCCCCTTGTGTCGATGTCAGTGGCACCGTATATTTAACTAAAGTTTAATTAATTAAGATAGCAATTAAGTAAGGTTGTTTTCTACAAATGCTAACTCTAAAATAAACTTTTATAATAGATACAATTTAAATAATCAAACCGTATTTTCAACTTATTAATAATCGAGGAGCTAAATACGAAATAAAAATCTTTCTTAACAACCTGTCTATTAATGATAAAGGTCAAAGACTTTTTTATGACATTATTTGTAACTTTTCGTTTAAAAGAAAGTACAAAAATAAACAAGGTAATGCAAAAGTTCCTGTAAATACTTATCCTACAAATATAAATCCAAATATCTTCTGTCAATAATTATAATACAATTGATCATAACAAAAATTAAAGTTTTATAAAAAATCTATTCATGTGTATTAAATAAATTTTAACTTAATCCGACATATAAGTAAACGATTATACATGTAATTGTATACTGCATTTTTCATTAATTCGAAATACCTTTAATTTAAAGTTAAATTATTAGGTGGCACTGGGCCTATCAGTTTGCCACAGTGGCACGGACCCACTCCAATTAACATAAACACCAACTCGCCAGTTGTTTATATCTATGGCTCTTATATGTTTTCGTAAACCAACAACGGCTAGCGCAAAGTAATTATTCACGCTGGGAAATTGTTGCTAAATTGATCTAGATTTTATCTTAGATTGAGTGATAGTGTACGATTTTTTTTTATTATTGTCTACAACCGAAGAAAACGATAATAAAATTCATGACTTAGTTTTAGCTGATCTAAAAGCTCTCTTTAATAAAAATTAAAAATAATGTATTCGTAGTAATTTGTAGAGTTCTACTTAAGGGATTAGAAATGATTTACAATTCGAATGCCTCCTCTTTATTTATTTATGTAATAAGTGTATAAAATATTCTGTGTTCAGAAATCTAATTACATATATTTTATTCTTGATTTTGAATTTAACTCCTCTTTGCCTTAACTGTTTGTTATAACTAACTAACCCTGTTGGCGCAGCGACCCAAAATGGATCTTGGCCTCCTTACGCCACCGTACCCTGTCCTGCACCACCTCCTACCAGTTGCAGACTTGAAGATTGTGCAAATCATTCTCGACCAAGTATCTCCAGCGGTACCTGGGTCGCCCCACAGGACTTTGTCCAGTTGGGCGACCCACATACGCTCTCTTGACTGCACGATCCTCCCCAATCCTCATCGTCAACGTGGCCCAGCCAACGAATTCAGTGAACTTTAGTCTCTCCTATTACATTGCGTTGGGCCACCAGATGCTAAATTTCGGCATTTTTTTTTTCAAAAAAAAATAAATAAAGCTAATAACTTTATTATTAGCTTTATTTAATCTGTAAAAATATTATTTCTTTGATTATTTTTTACAGCCCTTATATCTATATCAGCTGTAGGGCACGGGGGCTCTCGATTTTTGAGTAACTGTTACGTGAAATCGCAGTTCAGGTTCAATTTCCGCATCTCCGCATTCCGTATTTATTCCGAATCAGCAAGTGCGGTGGGTCTATTCCTTCAAGAATCGGGGAGATCCGTGCCCAGCTTATATGAAAAAAAAAATGTTTCAGAAATAATACCCACCTCCATAAATAAACATTCAACCACAATTGCGTAATCATTTTCATCCACATACATAGGACTTAAACCATCCTCCGGCTAAAATACAGTAGCGGCGTCTAATCACGCGAGTCTAATTAAATATGCTGATACCGGCGCACTGGAGAATTTATTGTATCCGGTGTTTAATGGAAGGTGTCTTGTTTTTGTCTTGAGCGAGAAAATTGCCTTCAACTGAGGGCCATGTCTATTGTTACGCAAGTTGTTGGTCTCTTTTTAACTGGTGTTATTTAGATTGCAAAACATGCTAGAAATTCGATCGTTCGCACTGGGAAAAAAGTTTGAGATTTTGAAGTGTCTTTTCTGTTCAGCAGTTGAGATAATTAATTTCAAAAAATTTTCAATGTTACGATGCGCTTTGGGAAAGAAGCAATTTAAAGAAAACATTTTATTTTTCAAACATGTAAATTTTTAGCCCCATAAATTGCCACCGATGCAGGTGTCCCGGTTTGCCCACCTAAGATCCAGGGCTGCGAAAACATAATAATGTATAATTATAATATGTATAGGGTATCCAGTGGCAGAATTAGGTTTGAAATGAAGAATATAAGTAAAATTCAATACATTTTACGACTATGAGAAGTGCGGGTTTTATTTATATTTTTTTCTGTTTTGTTTCCTTGTCACAGATCTTAGCTAAGTAGAAGTTCTGACTGTCCACATAGTAATGGATTTCCGCAAAGTAACGCCTGACTCCATTAATCATCTTAAAAAGTAATCACTAAAATGTATATGACACATACAAAAATATTTCCTTCAAAAGGATTCATCATGATATATAAGTCGTTTATTGATAAACTTTATGTTAATTTTGAAACCCTTTATTTCGAAATCGAATTCCCATGCATTAAAATACAACAGGTTCAATATATTATTGGTATCCACAATACGAGAACGCTCAGATTTATTGAGTGGTTATGTACTGCCCCGAGCTCACACGCAACCTCTAGTATTCGTAGCTCAATGGCACAACAACAAGCGAGTGTATTTTTCATAAATAAATTTAATGTCCTTCTACAAACAATAAATCTTGCACGATAGAGTGTACAGTAGCGTGGCTCTCACGCGAGCTAATTAATATGGAGTAAGCATCGATTTATTGGCGATTGACTTGGAGTTACGCGATGTGTTGTATTTATACATACGGGCATCTGTAGAGATAAACATAAAAGTTCATAGATATTTTCTTTTTTTAACAGCCCATAAATGTCCCACTGCTGAGCACGGGCTTCTCCATTTCTGGAGGAACGGACGTTGTTCAATGCGGATTGACGAGGTTACCAGACTCGGAATAAATATTTGTAATCCATACATATTTATTCCGATACGGGTATCGAACCTGCGACCATTGACTCCACAGGCGGAAGGCCCCGCCACTAAGCCAATAGGTCGTCTTAAATACACTATAGCACAGCAGGTTTTATTTAAGTATATGTAAGATATGTAAGTACATACACTTAAATAAAACCTGCTGTACTTTTAGTTTTACTTTATTTATTTAATAATTGACAGTCTCTTATATTAAATTCTGAGTTATTTATTTATCAGAACAGTTTACACTGAAATTACACTGTTTCGGAAGATACTATTGTAACCCCTAACTCTTCACTTGTAAAATCAAACAACTAATACGTAAATGTGACTACTACACGAAGTAAACCTTTTGCTATAAAACAATTTTACAAAAGATCATAAAAAGTAGTCATCATAAGCATTTTAAAAGTTTTTAAATCAGTCCAAGGCAATAGAATGAAATTGTTAGAATCGTGAATTAAAAATTGTTATACACTGAGTCCGAAGAACCGGCTAAAGGGGTCACCCTTTAGGGTTCTCTTTTTAGGGACTGATGATAAAAAACGCTGTATCCTACTGTACGTACAAAAACACAGAAAATTTTACACGAATTCTATTTAATATAGCTAGAAATTCAACAAGTTTAGAAAATAATTCACATACAGACTTGTACGATAGTATTTGTTTTTTTTTTAATTGACTTGAATTGTGGCTAGAAACTTTAAATCAGAAAAATGTAAAATTCTTAATCCATTTTTTTTAAATTAATTTGTTTATCGTTTTACTTGACCGTGTGTATCGGCAGTTAAGCATAAACAGTCTCACATTACACCCTTGTCTACATGGACCATAGATACAAGCCATAGATAACATCGATAGGTAGTCCTTGTACTTGAAATTGAATCCGTTGCATTGACGATTCTAATAGGTCTTATTAGAAAAGGGCCAGTGTGTAAAGCTCTCCGAAATCCTATAATGTTTATAAGTACCGTATAAATAAATTTTAGATACTTTAGTTTGACCAATTATTTTTTATGGGTTAGGAATGGAAAGCAATCAATACAACCCATGAATGTCTGCAACAGTATCGGCATGATGGTAGTACAAGCGTGCCCGGTTCTTTAGATATGTGTAGGTAAGTTTGCTTTTTAAAAATTCCAATGTTCTAATGTACCCTCTTATTTATGTGTATATCAAATGAAGATAAGTTAACGTTTAATTTTACACGGACATACACATATATGAAATTTATAATATACGCCACCAAATATAGTATACAATATATAAATATAGTATACCAAATGCTTTAGACTTTAAGAAGACTGAAGTGGACTATGATTGGAAATCTTTTAGGAATGATTTGGAATGAAAAATTTTGACGTTGCATAAAAATCAAGTTAAGAAACATAATTTGTTTTTATGAGATAGAAAGGCAAACAAGCAGACTGCTTACTGCAGACAAGCAAAGCAAGCAGAGAAGCTGACCATAGACTTCCGCAGTGCCATAGGCAGTGCGGAAGTCTATGGGAAGTATATGCCGATCTCTAAGGAAAGTGTCATTATGGGAGGGGCAGAGGGAGGGGGGAGGGTGTTCGGCCTCCGGAACTCGGCCGCTCTCCGTACGAAGCGCGGTAGGTAAGCTACCACTCAGACGCCGGTTATCTGCGGGAGTGTGGTACTTTCCCGGGCGAGCCGGCCCATTCATGCTACAGACAAATATTAGGCCATTCTTGACAAAGTATACGTCTGCAGCGTGGCTCTACCACAATTAAACTTAAGTTACGTTGTTAGAGAACGATAATCGTTGGAGCAAAGGAATGCTGGAGAGGAGACCGCGACGAACGTACATGGTTGTTGGCAAACATAGGCGAAGATGTCCTCGAGCTGGATTCGCCGATCCGGAGAGTAGCTGGTAGAACTAAGTACGTTTAGAAGATAATGATAACTACAAAAATAATGAACAAATATTATAGTTATTGTGTATTAAAAGTAAATTATTAATGTATATTTTCTTAAATATGTTTATATATATTTTTTTTATATATTCACGCCTATCCCCCGCAGGGGTTGGCAGAGACCACAGAGCTCCATTCGATGTTATTCATCGCAGCGAAACGGCTCGTCAGTGGTCGCTTTTCGCCCTCGTGAGAATCAGGACTCGACGGGTGGCTGGTTGCCACACGTCGCCGTCATTTTCGACAAATTAGGTATATTAAATTCGTTTTAGTGAATCCCACGAGCCGCAAAGGTGGATGGAGGTCAGCCCCAGCAGAGCCCTGCATGCTGAGGTAAGGCACCATAGTCCTCGGGGGATGTTTATATACCTACTTAAAACAAATTGATAAAATTAAAAATAAAACCCATAATAAAACATGCATTACGCCAACATAAACTGTTTGGTGTCGTCCAAACGTGATGAAATCGTAAATATATTTAACAGTTACCTTTCCTATTGACATATTCACTAGTGAACGAGGTATAGACGCGATAAGATTTTCAAACAAGTATATGTAATCCCTTCCGATTTGATGTATAACAATTCGATAAGAGACTAATAATATATTTACGAGCGTTACAAGCGCGGGAAAAATCTGTTGTTTTTTTTTATCGAACATTCCAACTTTTTTCCTGGAGTCTTTCTTACAATACAAAATGACACAGACTGTTACAAAATGATTTTACTAAACTATTTATTACTAATAACTTATTTTAAACTCTCGGGTATTATAGTGCCTTACCTCAGTCTATAGTACCTCGGGTATTATAGGGCTGACCTCTATCCTCCCTGGCGGCTCGTGGGATTCACTTTGACGAATCATAATATACCTAATTCGTTAAAAAATGACGACGAAGTGGTTCCCCACCCATCATGTCCGGATTACCACGAGGGCGAGAAGCGACCAACGGAGAGCCGTTTCGCTACGATGAATGTGAGGGGAAGAATGGATGAAAAGATGGATGTGTGTGAAGGAAGCGAGGAAGGTGTGTCGGGATCGTAGCGCATGGAGATCTGTGGTCTCTGCCTAACCCTACAGGGAGACAGGCGTGGCTATGTGTGGATGTATGTATTTTAAAAAATTACACTTAACCTTGTTAGATTAACTGACTGCCAAGCCAAAGACTTGACTTTTGACTCGGATTAACTAGCATTCTTACTTAGTAAAATTAATTATGAGTTATACTTACATATTCATCATCAGCAGCCTGCGGCAGTCCACTGCTGGACCTAGGCCTCCCCCATGGAGCGCCACCTAGCCCGATCTTCGGCTACACGCATCCATGTTCTGCCAGCCGCCCTGCGCAGATCGTCGCACCATCTAGCCGGGGGGCGTCCCACACTACGTATTATTATTATACTTACATATTATTTTATGTTAACCTATAACCTATTTATACCTATTGCTATTTTTTTTCTGTTCACCGAATTCAGTCGACTGTCTAATTGGCTCAGCGATTAACCGCTTTCATTATCAATACTCGCTCAAGTTTCTATATATCGACGTCAGAAAAAGTATTTTTTTTGATGTTATAAAAATACCGAAATTAAGCCGACGATATATGGGTTGTAAAAAAGGCTGTTTACTAATATTCCATAGAAAGAGAGACACTAAAAAGAGAATGGACAATTATTTCCTTATTTGGTCTTATTTTTTAGGCTTAGTCTTTTTAAAATAAATATCATCTGTAACGGAAATAATATTCAGAATGCGGTGCACTGCGATATCATATTCAATTGGATTGCTCGAGTGTCGCAATTTTATCAATTTATTACTCTCCCGGCGTACAATACGATCGCGAAGCCGATCTCACTCGCTAATGGGGATTTTTCCGCTCATAATTTAATGCGTAAATTTGATACTACATTACAAAAAATGAATTTTAAGTACTTATTGAATTTTAAGTTACAAATATTAAAACAAATAATAGTATAACAATTAATAGTCGATAATTTATAGATGTCTTCCATAGAGTCAACTATGCCTGAGGATGCCTCGTGTTGAGGCGAAACACGTGTGGAAAAGTGATGATGTGTGTTTGGTGTTGTGTAAAGTGGTTGGTGGGTAAAGAGTTGATGGCCGATTTTCGGTACGATTTTGGTTTAAGTTCCAAATAAATCCACTTCATCCAGCAGGAAAACACACATTATTAATTTCTGTTATTGTTTTGCTTGTCGCGGATCTTAGCTAAGTAAAACTTTTGACTGTCTACATAGTGATGGATTTCCGTAAAGTAACGCCTCCATTAATAATACTGTGATAATGTTGTATACATTTGATTTGCCGATCAAAAGAATAATATTATAACTCTTAGAAACAAAAACTTTGAATACCTTCTACAAAGTAATTTTAGTAATTGCCATAAATCCAGTATCCGAATGATATCAAAGAGCTCAAACGCGATACCTGCTTCAATATTAATAAAAATAAGGTTGTATTAACAGATAAAGTTATAGAGCGACTCCCAGTCAGCTGCATTTTCTTAAAGGAGCCAAGAAAATGATGTCCGCTCATACGACAGAATAACATGGATCTAACAATATTTAGCTCTTTAAGAATTCTACGATCAAAACTGGTCAATGATATAATATATACAGTAGTATATACATATATGTAAAAAAGTACGTCACACTTTATTTAAATTTGAATTTGCCTTTCGAACGCCAGCGTGATTGTCATTGAAAATATTTTAATGTTACTTTTTTTCATGTCAGATGTGTGTTTTTTTTTAACAGCCCTTATATATGTCACACTGCTGAGCACGGGCTTTTCCATTTCTGGAGGAACGGACGTTAAACCCACCACGCTTGTCCAATGCGGATTGGCGGGGTTACCAGACTCGGAATAAATATTTGTAATTCATATGTATAATTATTCCGATGCGGGGATCGAACTGAGCCAATTGGTCGTCGTTGTTATATGTGTGTTACATATAGTATAATAGATTAGTAAATAATTGTTTACATGTTGTTTCTCTTTTCGGGTAGGTTAGATTGTTTTGCGAACACATACGTTCGTCTCTTGAATCTCTCGCAGGTGGTACATTTGCACAGTTCGTGCCAGAAATCGCAACTAAAACGCACGGTCATGTCCATATTATGCCTTTATTGCAAGTTCATAACGTCAGCGTCGGATAAAATTGCACGTTACATAAAGGAAAGCGGGCGGATATAGAAAATCTCTCAATACCAGCCGTTGGATTGAAGCTCAAAGCCGTGACTGGTGTCCGTGTTGTAATAACTTGGCTTAGATCGAGTTTTGCTTGTTTGACATAATCCTTAATGAAAATTTACACAGTTTATGTGATTAAAATACAAGTTTATATTAATTGAGCAGCAGTTTCCATTCGATCTCTATTTTGGCCCGAGGATCTTTCTTATAACTTTCCTTTTACCACGACTAGAGAGAAAGCATAGTTTCCGTTAGCTCGCTCATCTGGAGAGGACGGAAGAGGATCGCGCGGACGAAAGGGCATGCACGACAATGCTGTACTGTCAACGTCTTGTCGGTCGCCCTAAGTACCGACGGACCGACGCCGTGATCGCTGATCTGGGCTTGCTTTGGGCAAAATATTGGCAAAGGCGCAACCCAACATCATGACCAATGGCAAGTTCTCGTATCGGAGGCAAAGACACACTTTGAGTAGTTGTGTAGGCGAAGTAAGCAATAAAGAAATTGGTTTGATTTTAAAAAAATATTTTTTTAAATCAAACCACGATACAAAAAATAACAAATAAATTTTTAATACTTCGGTTTCAATGTAGAAAAACATTGAAAATTTTAATAACACTAAAAGAAGCATTTTTTTTAAAGAATTGGTAGGCAAACGGGTATGCATATTGCCTGCTAAAAGCAATCAACCCACCCGAAAAATCCGCAGTGCCATAGGCAGTGCAGAAGCGTTGGCGGCCTTTGAGAAATGTGTACGCGTGTTTTTAAAGGTTCTAATGTCGTATAGGTTCACTACTGAAAGTCACTACAGAGTGGTGCTGCAAGGAGAGAAGTTTCGGGAAAGGTACCTTAATAGATCGCCACTCATCCAAAAAGTAGAAACGAAGCTTTTAATGGAACAACACTAAAAACTGGGTGCTAGAATTTGCGAGTTGGATAAAATGCGAGCATACACTATTGATGCATTTCGCTCTCGGTTTATGCCATTCAAATTATAGTTTAGTTTAGTTAATTAAATCAGATGATTGTAATTTGGTGATCCTTGATTACTATTTATCATTAAGCGATCGGAATTCGACTGTAGTTCACTAACTTTTTTTTAGAAAGAAAGAAATTGTTGTTATTACTTTTTTTACTATTATATATTACTACTAGGTAGGATATTTCTTTTTTGACATTAAGAAAAGAAATTAAAGTTTCACAGACAGCGCACAAAATGTACTAAAAAAGTATAATATGAAGAGAAATTCTATCTATGAGAAATTCTATTTGCCTAAACATATTATATGAAATATTAAAAATTACGCTAATACAATAATATGTAGGTAAAATAATTCATACGAAAAAGGCAATCATTCAAAAGTTATTTCGTAAAACAATCAATTACATCGGAACTGTCAAAGCGAAAAGTTCCGGCAGCGAAACAGGTAGAGCACGAAATATAAAACAGCCGAACGTCGAAACGGGAACAAAGCTGTGATTAATGACGAAATGCACTCGAAAACAAACTGTCGAACTTCTTCAAATTCGCGATACAAATGCCTTCGGTATAACCCCTCGGAAATAATGGTTTCCTTTATGGAGGCACTCGTGCTAATTGTAATAACAGCCTGGAACGAAACATACAAAACTCAACATTAAAACGTAAAGTATAAGGCTAAAAATTAAACGACAAGTGATTTAGGGTAAAAACTCCGAAGTTGACACAGGATTTTCGTGGAAAAGTTTTTGTTCCTTTTTTTTTGTTGTGGCGCGGAAACGGAAGTGGCGTGTAGGGACGTGTGTTTCCTCCTTTTTTGTTGGAAAATTGTTTCGGTGCCATTAAGCCGTTGACAGATCACCGTCTTTGAGTAATGCCTTCGAATTGTTTGCGTTGATCGTCGCACTGGGGCTGTGAGCGCGTTTGAATCGAAATGAATATAAAAACGATTACACTAAGTACCTCTGTTTTGTGCATGTGTGTGGTAGTTCGGTTAGTAGTGTTCAGAAAAATTCAATCCGTTCAATTAAGACTCCATTGAATGCGGGAATACCGTATTTGTTACTTGGTTATTTTTTTATGGGATAGGAAGGCAAACGAGCAAGCGTGTCACCTGATGGAAAGCAATCAACGCCGCCCATAGACATCCGCAGCGCCCTAGGCAGTGCGGAAGGGGGAGGAAGAGAGGGGATGGTGTTGGGTGTGGGGTGGAACTCAGCCGGCTCTTTCATGCTATAGACAAATATAATATGATGCCATTCTTGACAACGTATTCGTCTGCAGCTTGGCTCTCCACCTACCTTAATTTTAGAGTTATCAATTATACACAAATATTTCTTCACAGACCATATAACATAAATGCTAAAGTCGGAGCAATGAAACTCTGACTAAGTACTTGTAGGTCATACATTTATTTCAATGCGGAAATCAAACTCATGGCTAGGAACTTAGGGAGCAGAAGTAGCTTTACCAGTAAGTCAAATAAGTTTTCATTTATTTGGCTTACTGGTAAATCTTTATCGTAAGATTTAATCAAGTTATAGAATGGACAAAAAATTTGTAGTGAAATAATTCTGAAAATGTATAAATAATACGCACATTTATTTCAGTTCCTTAATTAGCTTACTTCTACTATTTCACTTATTTTTCTTTATTCATTAATCTATAATTAAATTGTATATAGTAATTTGAAATATAATATATAAAGGTAATTATGGACCAACATCGTACAGAATTTTTGACTAAACACGTTCACTTCGTTGAGGAATCTAAAAGATATTTTTCGTTCGGTCCGATGACAAAATTGTGTTTCCTCTTTCTGTGCTAGAAGCCACACAATTTAATATTTTTCAATACAAAAGATATCTTATATTTTATTTATATTTGCTATTTGTTTGTACGTCGTAACTGTGTACGTACGTACGGAATGATATAAAAAATACATTTATATTTACTCCTAGAAAACCTACATACCTACTGTAATAATTTTATTACAGTAGGTAGATAGGTTTTCTAAGAGATTCGTCAGGTCTCATATGAATTGTAGTAAACATCTTTTAATAGTTCTCATAGAGGTTAATGTACGCAGCGTAGTAACGTGTTTAAATATAAATTAAAATAAAATATAAAATATTCTACGTCTCAGTTCACAAATATTTAAATCTAAAATAAAGTACACGAGAAATTTATGCTAGAGAAATATTGCTCACTCATAAATATGTTCAGATGTTGTTGCATCTAACACTCTAACATTTAAAAGGAAATCGATTTCTCACGGGACCGTATACCCTACAACAAGTGACGACTCATTCGAAAATAAATGTTTAAACCTAATATATTAATTGTGTCCCCGAGTTTAAGATTCAATTTCGTTTACACGGCTGCGGTAATATTAAAAATAACGATGGGCCAGATTGTACTAATAATAAAATCAAACATGTAATATATCACCAAATCATGTTCACAAGTGATGATCCTGAATCTCAATAACTCTTTACTAACATCTATAGTACGGTTTGTGCAGCAACTAAAATCAAGCGTATAAAGTGCCTATAATTTGTAAAATACTTATGAATATTAAGAAAAATTTTTTATCAATAAATTAAACATTTAGACCTAATCACTTCCCCTTCCTTTATTTCGTACTCCCCCTCCACTTACTTCCTTCTTCCTCTAAGGTAGTGACAAAGTGTGAATAAAGTATGAATAAGATATAAATATACGGTGAATAGAAAAATAAATTTATTTCATTTGGAAGAATTTCATTACATCTAAGATATAAACCCGAAGATCTCGTGTGTCACCGTAAGCAGTACGGCTGGCACGCTACAGTAGATGACTCCATTTGTGGTACTCGTAATACTATAAATATTCATTGACTGTGGTGGTTGTATTCTATCAGATTACCAGCTTGCTCGTTTGCCTATCGCTTCCATAAAACTGCATTACAGCTCATATATGTCCCAATGCTGGGCACTGGCCGCCCTATTAGTAGAGGAACGGTCATTAAACCCACCACGCTTGTCCAATGCGGATTGGTGGGGTAACCAGTCTCAGAATAAATATTTGTACATATATACATATCGTCACGCCTGTCTACGGTAGGGTTAGGCAAAGATCCACTACAGATCTCCATATGCTACGATCTCGGCATACTTCCCTTGCTTCGTCCACACTCATTATTCTCCTCATGCAAGCCCGCCGGTTAAGTGTACTCTTGACCTGGCCTTTCTTTAAAACTTCAGCAATTTGGTCAAGGTATGTTTTCCCATGTCTTTTTCTACCGACTTTTACATAAATATATATTTATTCCTGATGCGGGGATCGAACACGCGACCATTGACTTCGCAAAACTTTATTAATTATAATTAATACAGTTGCATCCATTGTTGGATATTGGCTTCTCTTAAATTTGACTACTACTACACTAGGCGGGCAACTTAAATTAATACTCACAAATTATTATTATTGAGTTGCCGCTTCTCCTATGACTACGAACGTTACCTTACGCTAAGGAGTCACAGCTCGTGTAATTCCAAACGAATTTTATCTCAACTGTAATCTTGTTAAGTGACTGCTTGAATGCTTCATAAGATATACTGCACTATTGATATCATTTCCAATACGTTACGGATTATTTAGTATGCGCCCGTGTTCAAGATTCCCTTAACAGTTACAGTGGAAAATGTTTCTACTATTTCATTGAAATTCATTACACGTTTTAAATAGGCATCGATTATTTCAGACGATACTGTAAAATGCACATTACGTATACTGTGGGAAAGTCATTAATTACCATATGTAAATTGAAATTACACAGCGTTGAAAGCATCTATCGTTTCTAAATTAGCCCTTAAATAAATAATTGTAATGAATAGTAATCAGATTTTTCCTTAATATTTGTGGGAAACAAAATGTTCCAGATTGATAAATACATAGTTTAGACGATGCCGCCGCCCATGGGCACATCTCTAATATCTACTAAAGGTATTGTAGATGGAAGTCTTATCTTAAAGTGAGGATGATAAAAAGGTGAATAAAGAAGTAAATGTAGGAGAACGGAGTTAGACCTTCGGATTCCTGTACATTCGTCATATGACTGCAAAACGTTTATGCTCTTTAAGAGCAAACACGATTGCCTCTTTACTGATTTAAATATATACCTTTTTTTACTGATTTAAAAAAAGGTTCAGAACTAATCGAGAAGTAGTGTGGTAAATTCTTTCTAATAATGCGCATGTACAAAGAGAGTTTATTGAATATAGTTATATTTCAATAAAATGATTAATAAGACCTAAGGTAATTAAAGTCAGGATGATAAAAATATAATTAAAGAGGAAGAGAGAAGTAAATATAGGGGAAAGGAGTTAGACCTTCGGATTCCTGTACATTTGTCATATGACTACAAAACGTTTATGCTCTCTAAGGGCTATATAGCAAATACGATTGCCTCTACACCTATATACCTTTTTTTACTGATTTAAAAAAAGGTTCAGAACGAATCGAGAAGTAGTGTGGAAAACAATAAACCATTCTTCCTAATAATGCGCATGTACAAAGAGATATTATTAAATATCTTTATATATTAATAATATAATTAATAAGACGTGTGATAATTACATACGTGAAGAAAAATACTTTCTGTTTTTATTAATATATTCAACTGTTTAAATTCTAAATTTAATTTTCAAATTAAAGTTACAGTTAAATGTATTAATAGTAGATTTAAGAAATAACACTTCAATAAAGCTTAGAGTAAAATTGCAAGGTACAAACATTACGTAAAAAATACAAAAACATGACGGGAAATAGGGTTGCCAACGAGGACGAAAGCGTGATCGCTTATAATTGGCGTGGACTGATGGATGAGATGATCCGTTTCTCATTACATTCAAACCAATCAGCGAATGCGGCTTCTAAAACAGATTTGAACTTTAAATATAAAGGGTTAAAGTTTAAAATTGTAAGATGACTGTATTAGTATTTTTGGTGTAAACGATAAGCAGTCGGTAATTATTGCCAACCCTACGAAGTACTAGCATATCTAACTGTGAAACAGCATTATGTTATACATTGACTTTTTATTTAGTATTTTCTTTTAATATTTATGAAATGCTTGTTATTAATAAAGTAAAAATAAAGTCATTAGTTTGAGTTAGGTACATAAAAATGTAATTGTTTATATTATTTGTTACATTGTAGCTATTACATTTTATTCAATGACATGAATATTTACCGTATATTGAGACTTTAGAATATTAAATACGACCTAAAGAAATATTTTTATTTTCATATTTGTCATATTATATTAGGTTTACTACACATTATCTAAATATTCATAGAAAATAATTTTTTTTCTATTTAATTTTGTACTTGCATCTTTCTTTAATTATTTGCTTTCTGAATTAAATAAATAAGAAAAAAAATAAGAAAATCCATTGTTTTCAAGAATTGTTTTGAAACTGAATTAGATTCAAAATAATCGAAACAATAATATTAAACGGTTCGAATGAAACAATAGCAAATTATACTAGTATACTCAGAATAAATACCTTTAGGTATTACAAATGTTCTTTTTAATACGGGATTGGAACTCATGTTAAAAAAGAAATACTGTATTAGACTCGTCAAGTGCATAAAAAGTGAGTGTAAATTTTCACATTTTCATTTGCCTTTTGTAACTGTTTTTGCCCATGTATGTACTAGCTACTACTAGGCACGATGTTTCTCTATTACTGAAATGAACATTAACCCATGACGCTGGTCCATGGCTTAATGATGGAAAACTCTGTTTTTCTCTTATGTTCACAGTGTGGCCGATTACCCATAAAATCGCATCTTTTACATGATAATCATACATATAATTTACCTCGAAGGAGCAATCGAACCCGAGACCACTGACTCCAAAAGCAGTTACATCACTTATTATTCGATGATTAAGTGGGGGAAAGTACAATTTCTTCTTCTTTTTCATTTGCCATCTTCATTTCGCAGGACGGCGACCATCTGTCTGTTTTTATTCCTATGCTGTCATGCAAATCAAGTTTTCTGTGCTTTCTACCCTCAACCAGTCTTATATATTTTTAGTCCATGAAATTCTACCCTACGTCTACCGCGGCATCTTTTACCTTTAATTCTGCCCTTAATAGTAACTCTTAATTAATAGTATTACTTGTTTCGATACATATGTCTTATATATACTGCTTTGCTTTTTTTTGATCGTTGTAACTACCTCTAAATTTTTGTTTAATAATTCCAAAACTCTGTCATTTATAATTCTATCTATCCATTTAATTATAAACAATGTCTAGTACATCCACATATCAAAAATCTCAATTTACTATTTAGATTTTGTTTCAATACCCAACTTTCGGAAGGGAAGAATGTAACATTTTACCATCCACCACTTCAGTTTTAGATTAATGTTTCTGTTAGAAAACAGTTTCTTCATTATCTGAAAGGCTTCTCTAGTTATTTCGATTCTGATTTTTATATCCCTTTTTGGTACCCAATTTTTATTCAACCCACTACCAAGATATAGAGCTAGATAGATATTAGAGTTTAGTTTAACTTTATTATTAAGACTATTGTTTTAAACATGTACTGTTTATTAAATGTTTTTTTTATGGCATAGGAAGGCAAACGAGCAGGCGTGTCACCTGATGGAAAGCATCCAACGCCGTCCATAGACATCCGCAACGCCATAGGCAGTGCGGAAGCGTTGCCGACCTTAAAGGAAAGTGAAAATCTGGGAGTGGGAGCGGGAAGGGGAGGGTGTTGGGCCTCCGGAACTCTGACCGCTCACCGTACGAAGCACGGTAGACAAACTACCACTCAGACGCCGGTTTTCTGCGGGTTGTAAATGTAATTAAATTATATGTTGTTAGCCCTTACATGACTCAGTTGTTTTTAACGTTCGCTATAAGCTGACACATAGACAGTTCTGACTAATTAATTTCCTGCAGATTTTAAGAAAGTGAAATCTACTTAGCTGGCCACACCTTATAGGTACGTGTTCACCACTTAATATGTTCACAGTTGCCTACTTTAGATGCTAATCTTGTCTATATCTGGTCTATATTTCCTTCGCTCTCGTATATATCATGAATAATCCGGTTGCAATAAAATAGCATAGCCATAAAGAATTGTGTGAGTGAATCAATATTTATTACACATGCATTTCTATGTAAATTATTACGAAAGAAATAAAAATGAATAAAACAATTGGATCTATTTCTTTTATTTGTATGCAATACCGTTGTGGGCCCTAGGGCCTTCACAATTTCGTCGGAAGGACTTTGAAGGTCGTCGGAAGGTCGATGTATACTTATGAAAACTCTCGTTCTATAGTTATGAAAATCTCTCTTAGAGTTATGAAAATACGTTACACTACCTTAATTTTTTTTGCAACGTAATGGACGTGACGGACTATAAGGTAAGTATCACACTCAAATACTTCTTTTCAAATTACGTAAACGACATCTCATTTTATTTCATTATACGTTAAAGGTTGGAAATTCCAAAACTTGATTTAAATTTAGCCAGGTGGTTATTCCGTGGCAAGTGAGGACAGACAAAGTGTGTTGTAATTGGTGATTGATGTGTGAGAGCTTCCTGATTGGTGGCTTGCCCGATTGAGGTTAAAGTATTAGAAAATTTTTAGATCTGAACAAAATTGCCTATTGTTGGATATGTAAATTTAACAATTATGAATAATTTAAATATTATTATAATGCTTCAAATGTTAATATCATCGTAATTTAACATAAGGTTAAGTACATTTTATTTTTATTTATTGTACTATTTTAATAAAGGTAAGTATTTGAAATTCATAAATTAACAAGAATTATATTATTTTAGGCCAAAGTAAAACTAGTAATACAAGAAGTTATTACAAAAGTGACTGGCGCTATCAAAAGGACATTTATACATGAGATTACTATTCGGTCAAAGTCCAGTTGGTCACCCCATGCATCAGTTGGTGTGATAGAGTAAATGTGGATTGAATAAGCTTCAAACTAACAGCTGCGTGAAACCTCAGACTATGATCATTAGCGAGTTCCTGTATCGAAGACCAATACACAGCTGAGATAGTATTTTAGAAACTAATATACTGATTTTTTTAAATATTTACCGCCTCTACAAAGTTTCTATGCCTATAGCAATATCACTAAAATGGTCATATCGTTATATTCAGTCGGAGTAGACATCCAATCGGGTTCTCTGTTTAAGGCGAAATAATAGCGAACGGGGATTGAAGTCGATCGCCTAAACACGTCGTCTAATTACGAGCATAGACGTAGCTTCGAACAGCGTGATGGATCACTTAGTTGACAAATAAAAAGTCTAACGCTAAGTTATTTACTTTAGGTCTATAGACATAAAGCACGTAGAACGAGAACAAACAAAAAAACAGCTAGTTTGTTCCACTTCAGCATTATAAGGAATGGCGGACTTATTTGGAAAATAAACGCTAAGTGTGTTTCGTTGTTTATATTTGTTTAATTCGCATTTGAAACTAACACTGGCTGGTCTGATTTTTTCTCATTATTTTTCATCGTATTGCCACACTATGTATCTATTATACGTGTATAAAAACTGAAAGTCTGTATACGTGTATATACATATGTATATATTTATTCCCTACTTATAAACCAATGTCGTTGCAAGAGATTTCTGTGGTGGTACAAC
This sequence comes from Baronia brevicornis, assembly GCA_031353405.1. Taxonomy (NCBI): domain Eukaryota; kingdom Metazoa; phylum Arthropoda; class Insecta; order Lepidoptera; family Papilionidae; genus Baronia; species Baronia brevicornis. The sequence goes on from JASFAT010000727.1 coordinate 130,938, forward strand.
CATGTTTTAGCATGAAAACGGTATGACTAGTAAAGTATCATACTTGACAGAATATCGGCGTTAATTAGAAGTATTTTTCTTTCACCGTGTTTCGTAGCTTTACATCCTTCTTCCTCTATAATAAAATCTTTTTTCGCAAAGTAGGCATTGTAACCTTAGTATTGCAGATATCCATGGGCGGCAATGATTATTTGCCGTCAGCAAAACTTATTCTATAAGAAAAACAAAAACAGTGTTCATACTTAAATTATTTAAAAAGAGTACATCACAAAATTTAATATTTTGATTTGATTCGCATAATTAAATACATTCTAATACAGATTTTATAAGAATCTTTAGGTCTGAGTTGTGGATGACGAAAAACTTGACGTATGTAGCTTTCTTAATGCCACCCAGCTCTTAAATGAAACCGAAGACATAAGAAGATGATATCATAGTTTGTGTAGGCTAAGACTGAAATTTGAATGATATTACAACATGTCAGAAACAGGTCATATATCATGGGATTCGTTTCAGTATTGTAATTTAGAGTAGAGTCAATCTTATTTGAAGATACAAAGAACTCAAAATCAAAAACGACGATATGCACCCTTAAATAAATATGTGCATTATTAAACAGCGATTTTGTGACCCCATTCGAAAAGCATTAGACAGGGCATAATGTCTAATTTGCTTGTTTTAATTCAGTTTTGATTACAACAAAGTTTACTGTTTAATTATTCAATAAAAGCTGCGAGGGTCTCGGTGGGGTACAATTTAATTGTAAGTATGAGCATCGAGAGTACTTTAAAATTATTTTGAAACATTATCACTTAATAAAAGATGAGAGGGACACAAAGGTTGTTTACTGAATACAAACTATAACACGATATATTGATGCCGGGGATTTTAGAAACCCAAACGATTTCTTGGTCCTATATGATTAGGACCAAGAAATCATTTGGGGTGCTAAAATCCCGCCGCAAAAAAATGAAAACGCTGTAAATGACAGATGCCAAAAAAAAATATTGCATATTCGGATCAAAACAAAATACTGCGTCGATTGGTCTGAGTCTCACACCCCTACGACCCATAGGAAATTTTGTACCTACAGCATTAAAACTATGTCTTAGAGTGATCAGATACAATTTTAAAAAAATTTTTGGCTCTGGTGGTAAGTTTTGATTTTGCGGTTTACAACGTTTTCACGTTTTTGTTTCGTCCATATGCACCAAAGAAACTCCGAGCACAGTACTCTGTGCTCCAATGCTCTCTGAGCGACTGATTTGCGAAGCAGATAAACTGTCAGTTTCTACATTTCGTGACACTCCGTTCGAAGACTTTCATCAAACTCTGAGCTATTATATTTCCTCGAGTTAGCAAACTGAAGTGGCAATGGATTGATCACTTTTGTTCGTAGACGACGAATGTTGGAGTGGAGATCGCGGCTTGATAAACGTAGTATGGTATTTCCTCCGTTTAGATAAAGCGACGATCTGAATGATCTGAGACTGAATGCATGCATCCGATGGTCAAGTTAGACAGCGTGTCATAGGAAAAGCTAGCAGTAGAATGATTAGATGGGGAAAACGTGATATGATAATGGGGTGTTATTACATCCTATCTCCTAAGACCTAAACTTTAGCTTCATCTTTAATAGGCCCCTCATTACTGAGGATCGTGGTTAATAGTACCTCTCAAAGTCTCCATCAGTTCCGGTCGAAAGTACCTGACTACCTGCTAAAATTTGGAAGAGGATGCGGTTTCTTTCACTTGTGGGCAGTATTGTCCGAATTATTTGAATTGTAAAGACGGAAAAACTATGTTTCCAATAGCAACCGAAAAACAATCAAGATAGATGTAATAAAAAATGACTTATGCGTATTTTTGTTACGCCACACACTTGATCTAACCATCTTGTTGGTAACCGTCCTCGAGCTCTTTTTTCTTCGGTATTACCAACAATGAACAGCTTTTCCAGGTAACCATCTCCTCTTCGGAAGAACTATACACCTAACCGAGCAACTAGTTAGAGGAGACTACAGTGGCCTTGGAATCTAAATTAACCTTGAAATGTCTCATGCAGAGGGTAATGGGAAGCCACTGTCCTATCTTCCTATGAGAGTTACAATGGAATCAACTTTAACACGCGACCTATTTGGCTATGCAAAAGAAATAACGCTATAATTTAAAAACAAGAACAACCATAAACGCATATTAAAAACGTAGGGCATAATAATTCCTTAAAAGAATTTTAAAAGATCTCTAAAAATAGTCGTGCTAGTGCTCGTGATTGATTCCAATATAATCGGAAAAATAGAATGAAAAAGAATCCGTTGACTCGGGTACCTAGAGATGATGAAGAAACTGGCACTGCCGAAAGTATAGATAAAGCGATACAGTGATCGCATTTTTACTTCTAAGCTTCATCTAACCAGCTGGCGAAATGTTCTTATATTGAAAGCCAACACTCACTTTGGGTCGCTTAGCTAGTGGAGTAAATAAGCAATAAAGAATACACTAATGTTTAAAATGTTCAAATTAATGTTAGCATTTTCATGTCTGTAGCATGAATGGGCCGGCTCGCCCTGGGAAGTACAACACTCCCGCAGAAAACCGGCGTCTGAGTGGTAGCTTAGCTACCGCGCTTCGTACGGTGAACAGCCGAGTTCCGGAGGCCCAACACACTCCCCCCTCCTTCTACCCCCTCCCATTCCCACTCCCATAATGACGTTTTCCTTAAAGGTCGGCAACGCTTCCGCACTGCCTATAGCGTGGCGGATGTCTATGGGCGGCGTTGATTGCTTTCCATCAGGTGGCATGCATGTTCGTTTGCCTTCCTATCCCATAAAAAAACTTGTTTTTCCGAAGAATATGGTGCTTTCCGGACGACATTTTCGGTGGATAAGTGCCAATTGTTTATATCACAATCTAAATCTTGATACGTGATAGCCACAGATATATTTTAATACCAACATAATCCCCTCACAATGTGTCATCAAGCGTTTGTCAAAACAAACGTCACTTTCGCTTCACCTCCGGTGGGGTTTAACCCTTGCTATGAGATATCAATTAATCGGCTCAATTTATGAATTATTGCTTGCGAACGACCCTCGCGATAAACGGAATAAGTAATCAGTGGATGCATGGCGTTGTGTAATGGAATTTGTGCAACTGGTGCTTAACTTAAAACTTAGAAAATTATTTTATTTTATTTATTTAAAGACAAACTAAACATCATTAATCAATAAGTAAATATAATTAAGATAAATAAAAATATATTTATATCTATAAATTACTTTTATAACAAATTAATTATGAAAAAATTAGGAATTGAAATGGAAAAACCTTCATTTATAACATTTTTTCTAACTAAAATTACATCATTAATAATAATATAATATACAAATAAATACACAAAAAGAAAATAATTTTAATCTAACAAGTGTCATAAAATGGTTCTTGTTGAGCATATACCAGGCGTTCTATTGGAGGACCTGGCGCTGGATATTAGGTAAGAAATGAACAGCTTTCTCTCCCTCTGGTCGATCCTTCATATCTGAAGATCGCCATCACCAGACTTCACTCAGCGGTTCATTAGGCTCTTCCATTTATTACAGTCGGCAGCCAATCGGACTACTTCCACGACACTGGAGGTCTTATTCTGCTTCAGTTGGTCGGACCATCTCATCGGTGATTTACCCCTGGATCTTTTCCCCTCAACATTTGCCCAGACAATCAATGGCGGCGGATAATTTGTCCAAAATAACTGAGGATACGGCGTCTGCATATCGTGGACAGACGGTCTTTTATTCCAAGTTCTTTAATTCGGAGCATGCATTGCCAACACCTTAAAAAGCTTACCAAAAGCTTGAAAAGATACCAAAACTTTCGTTAAGAATGTGTAAACTACAACTAAATGGAATCATATAAAATAATAATGAATTGAAATAATATTATTATATGGTTGTTGTTTTTTTTTATTAACCAATAGCATAAGTAAAGAAAAACAATTAAAATACAAAGATCATTAACGAAAATATACGAGTACTTACATAAAATAAAAAAACCTTGAAATCAGTAATAACTAAAACAACAAAACCCAAGGTAACTGGACAGTAGCCCTGCCATTTTGGTAGCACGCTCTTCGCTCGTTCTCCAGTAATCTTCACCTTCGATCTAGCTTCTTCTTTATATCGAGAATTATCAGGAAACAGTATGATAAGATTTAAATATTTCAACATATAAGCGATCAAAATGAAAGTTTCTGTTACAAACACATAAATAAAGTAGCGATCGTTTCCATACGCATATTTGATGCATATAAATCATGCGGTACTGTAATCTGCGGCCATTTTGATGTACAACAGCGCCATCTGTGTCAACTGAATGAGTTATTATCTTACCATTTCAGGGCTGATACGCGAGCAACAAATTATAATTAAAATATGCAAAAATTTAATCTATTTTTTCGGCATTCACGATATAATCTGAGACAAAAACAGTAAAATTTATTAATCAACAGAGATTACATAATTTTATATAAATTTTAAAAAATAAATCACCTGGAAAATGTTAAATAGTACACAGAGCAAGGATCCAGAGGATTTTTTTTCACCTCCCTTATTTCCTTATTAATAAACAAGTAAAATAAAAGAAAATTATCTTATACAAGTTATTTTTTTTCTTCTATATAAAACTAAAATTTATGTAATTAATTTGGAATTAAAAAATGACAGTCGTATACGCGCATATACAATGTGCAAATATCTGGTTTATTTTACTTTAGTTTTTTTTCAAGTTTGTGTATGGTATAGAATAGTATAGTTTAAAAAGTGTCAGTGTCAGTGTCAAGAGAGAAAAAAATTAAATGAAAGTGTTTCCAACTAAAAATATTGTTTTGAGCCACATCCCATATATATATATATATATATATATATATATATATATATATATATATATATATATATATAATATTTTTTTAAAAATATGTTTTTTTTTTAAAAAGAAAGTCAGTTTCTATTGAAATTAAATAGAAACGAAATAAATGAAATAAACTAGTTTACAGTTATGAAATTAGCCATCCCTATATGGTTGAGCATAACATGATTTATAGGCCAACCCTTTGGCAGGATTAACCCTTTATCGCGGGTCATGTGACACAAGGCGCGTGGGGTCACATGCACCCCGGACATTCACAATTTAATTTTGTAATTTATTGTCTTTCTTTATGCTTCAAAGTGCTTAGGAATCCTAGTGTTACATACATATGCATTCCTTGAATTCTTGTTAATGAACCATGTAAACTGTTTATGTTATTCTGGCATTTGCGATATTCCATTAATTTTGAATGAAAAACCTCTGAATATCTTAATGACACCTCTTAATCTAAAGCTCGACTTCTTTCTTCTTCTTTTATTTCCTTCTTTCACTCACATTACTTACTTTCTCTTCCCTTATAAATCCTTTCCCCCAATTTTTACTTTAACGTGGGCAATGTATCCGCGGTTGAAAAAAGGCATTGGTGTTTCAAATGCACATGAGCGTTATTGATTACACGTGTATGTCTGTACTGTATGCGGTTTCACAATTGTAAAAATATGTATCACTATCAATACATATTTTTTTCTGGCGGCCAACTGGCAGGACGTGGCGCAGGACAGGGCACGGTGGCGTAAGATGTTCGGAGGCCAAAATTCATTTTGGGTCGCTGCGCCAACAAAGTTAGTTAGTTGGTTCACATTTTTTTGTAAATGAAATTAAAAAACAATCAAAATGACTTCTATGGGCAACCTGTGTTTAGAACATATCCGTAGAATTTGGAAACTTTAAAAAACAACTACACAATGGAAACAAATGCTTTTAATAAAAATTGAGACATCTCACATGATGTATATAAAGATTCAAATTATGTATGTATGCAAATTCTTATATAACATACATTTGATAAAGCTTATAATGAAATAAATGAAAGTTATACTTCAAACAGATAAAACTAACTATAAGGTACAGTTCTGCCAATGTTCAGGACATTAACTATGAAGGTGGATTCTTTTAATAACCATTTTCACTCAATGTGCTGCACATGTAACTAAAAGATTGAGCGTAACATACCGTCAGCAAAAAAAACATAATATCATATTATAAACATACTTAGTGATCAAGAAATATATTTGCTTTATGAGTAATTTATTTATTTATATACTTAATCAATTTTTATAATATATGTACTGTTATGGTAAGAATGTTAACACAATTATATAATAATATTTATTACTTAAATCGTATTATTATCATAAATAAATAATCATCATAAATTAATAAAATTATGTATTTTATTATTTAATCATTAATCATCAGTACGGTCGTAACAGTCCAGTTCAATCCAGTGCAATAAACCTTGACCTTCCCTTGAAATGATTGTTTTGCTGTAATCCCCATGCTTGGTGATGGATTAGCAAGTAAGTGTTCAAACTCTTTGGCAATTGTAGTTTTTCTCTCAATATTTTGAGATAGCGATCCTAAGAACAAGTTAAGACAAAATTGACCAATTTATGTCAATAATAATTAAATGAATAAAATTGGACCATATTTGTGGAAGTTTATAAAATATACAAGTTATTTATATCTTAATAGGGGAAAACCGAAATACAATATTCTGATAGTTTAAGTTTTAATATGACTAAATTGTATAATTTCACTTCACTTAGGGCAAGCGTGTCCACAGAAGGAATACTTTACGCCCATTAGTCGTGGCAATTAAAAAGTTAGCCTACAAGAGCATGGCGCACAAATTTAAGAAAGTGCCTTAATATTTTTGTATATAACAGTGAATTTTGTTTATAAATTGCTTTTATATAGTACATAAATTAACAGCTCATTTATTTATTTATTTATTCGTTTACAGAGAGTAAACTGCATAAAAAATTTATTGCCCAAAAAGGCGAGGATATTTCCATTGGATATTCTTTATAGTAAAACCTGTAGAAGTTAAAAGGGTATATAAGCGCATACGACTACGAGACACCATTAATATTAAATACATAGTACATATTTAAAGATCCATACAGCGACACGCTCGCTTATTTGCCTTCCTGTCATCAAGAAAAAAACCTTAAATAAACCTACTCCCTGACTACAACGACTTCAATCTTTTTTATAGACACTTAATTTATACAGATATTATTTAAAATATTGCAGAAATAACATTAAAATATTTGAAATGACTCATTGTTTTTTTGTTTGTGTCTTGAAAGTCAATTGTTTGCAATAATTTTCCTATTTTGCTAACGCTACAGTGCCATGTCGTGGGAGGACTGCGCGAGCGCATCTCAGGTAGCCTGATTTACTGCTGTCTTAATGAAACCTGTTATATAACTGGAATTATTTATTATTTCGTCCTCTGAACGAGTCTGCTGGAAATTACGAGCTACTACTGTATTAGATAATAATTAACTTTATGTAACTAGTCACAACTACTTGGAACTTCAAGTGCTTTCAATTTAAAATAGTTTAATAAAGTTTTATTAACGAGAACTTAATATAATTTTATTATATATGTTTTTCATTAGCACAATCACAATCATATTCTACTCACTCAATAGTGTGTAAAATAAAGGTGTGTAAGGATACGAAAATAATTTGTATATTTGTTGTATACGTTACACGTGAGGCAGCGAAAAGAGACTGGATGCGTGTAGCCGAGGATTGGGCTAGGTTCGCCTTGCGGGAGACCGATGTCCAGCGGTGGACTGCCATAAGCTGAAAAAAAAAACGATATGGACACGAATGTTTTTAAAATTGCCTATATAAATAGTATACAAATGGATTGTATTTCAATAACCTTTAGCAATTTTCTATCAACCTATTATCTTATGTTTTGTGCTACACGATTCAATAGAACATACGAATTGAACGAACGTGTGAAAAAATAATGTGTGTATAATATATCACTCACATATTTTTTTAACCAAAAATGTAACAAAACCTCAGATTAACTGTTCACAGACTTTTTTCTTTTCACAGTCCACTTCAGTCACACGTCAGATATTCACTCTCTTTCTTCTTATCCATTCCAGATTACCCACGATGCATGTCCTAGGTGAATACGCATTGCAAGATTACCGAGGTTACCTGTAGAAAGAAATTGAACCCACGACTATTAACTTCGAAAGCAGTAACTTCGCCTTTGAGCCAATTAGGCCGGTATCTTTCTTCAATTAAGTAAAAATGTAACAAAACGTAAGATAACTGTTCATTATATTATTGAAAGAAGTAAGGTGTTTTTTATTGACATTTTGTTGGCTGTTAATTTTATAGTGGCCATTAAAAACACGTAGCTAAATATCTAAAAATCTATCGCGTGTACAAGTAAAGAACCGTAATTAATTTTGTTTAAATATTCAACTTAAAAATTCGAAGCATTCGCGACTTTGGTTTAACGAATGTGAGGGATATATATAGAGTTGATATTTTAATTTTAGAACCCAGAGTGCATTTTCAACAAGGTATTTATACAGAAACGGTTGCAAAAACAACTAATAACTTATGATTGAATCAAATGCAATTTATTCTAAAATTCAAACTTTAAAAAAATATTGAAACATCATCTGATTTCTAAAAGTTAAATTTTATTATAAAAATAAAATAAAATAAAATAATAAAAATAAATATAAAAAAAAATATTTTTATTTTATTAACCTATAGTAATTGTAGAAACCATACTTTTCGTTGCTATATGTGTGCGTGCGATTGTGAGTGTGTATAAAGAAAGAAAGAATGTTTTTTAGAAGAAATTTAAATACATATTTTATAATTTCTCCATAAAATAAATATGTTACAAGTGTTTCATTATTTTAAGATTATTTATCAGCTTTGTGTAAATACCTTAAAGTGCATTGTTTCCCGTAAAGCAAATCGAATGCCGTGTCGACAGCGATCATTTTTTTCAAGGCGGTTGCATCCAGAGAAACCCGTCGGTATTTCTTTATTGTACGACACCACTACACTTTTTACATTTATTAAAGAAGCAATTTATTAATGAAACAATTAATCAAGTTTATCGAATCGGCCTCATCATCGGGATTTTTTCGATTTCTTTTTATTTTTGTGTCGAAAGGAATGTTGTAGTCATTTCCACATAAACACGATGCTTACCTGTGACACGACTATTTATTAAATTCGTGACTTGAGCTAATAAAACGATAAAGTCATAATTTACTGCTGGACATTGGACTCCCCAAAATTGAGGGGTGTCGCCGTAATCCCCACATTTTGGCAGCCGGATTAGGGGTTCGCATATGATTTTTATTTTCAATTAGACGCTTTTAAATAGCTACCTGCTCTGCACTAGTATTTGCTCGCATAGTTTCCTTGTAAGACTTCCAAAGGAAAAAGTGGACTGACCTTATTGTGTAACGGGAACCACACTATATTATCAATTCTATATGCTTGCAAGTGTTAGTGTATTAAAAACGTTTAAACAATTTAACACGAAAACATCATCTAGCCATAAACGTAGTGAAGTCTAAAAATATTAAAAATATTAGCGTTTTGAGATATGACATTTCTGTATTTCGTAATGTAAGTGGAGGGTTTATGAAATATAACTCTTTTTCCTTTTTGCATTTCTGCCTTCTTTCCCTTTCCTAGTTTCCACCTACCCCTATGGGCAATGGGTATGTATGTATATTTTTCTTCCGTATTCTCATCATTAAAATAAATGATTTTTTTGTTAGGCAACGCGTTTGCAGTCCTTTAAAATAGCCACTATCCATTGGCCACGGTGATTACTTACCATCAGATGAATCGTTAACACATTTGCCTACATCTTCCGTAATAAAGCCAAGAAACCATTTGTCTAGTTGTTTATCCATTACTTATTATATTATATTATATTATATTATATTGTATTATATTATATTATATTATATTATATTGTATTATATTATATTATATTATATTATATTATATTATATTATATTATATTATATTATATTATATTATATTATATTTTATTATATTATATTATATTATATTATATTATATTATATTATATTATATTATATTATATTATATTATATTATATTATATTACATTACATTATATTATATTATATTATATTACAATGATTGATTTAATATCTGCATAATTTAACTTTAACAAGAATGACTTTACCGCCAATGCTCCAGAACTCCTTAGTAAATTTTATAAAAAACCTATTCCTAGTCCAAGAGAAAACTAGTTAGAAGAAAGACAACAAAGGCACATCTTGAATAACCCAGGTCGCAACAAAAACTAGTTCGTCCACCGACCACCACCGTGCCGTATTCCAAACAAGTTGAGAAGATCTCGTTGAGGACATTCCCACATCTAGCTAACTTTGGTGTCGTTCTCCACTGTTTTCGACACAACCACATATATTAATAATAGAAAAGTTAGAATGTAAATAAATATTATATTAGGTGTATATGCAAAATTTAGTAAGACTGACACTTATTCAAAGTTCAAGTTAAGAAAGTTTTAAAACAACTTAATCGTTTATCCTTACGTGTAGAAATTAGAGAGAAATTATGTTCTCTAACTCTGTCAAAGTGAAACTCGTGATCTCTCACTTTGTTACGTTTTTTCATATTTGATAAACATATAATTTACTTAAATAACATCTACAATAAAATAGATTATCATCGTACGTACTTTATTTAATTCATTTATTATCATCTAACCGTGATGTAAAAAATATATACAATTAATCTAAAAGAATTTTTACTTTCGATGGTCATCACAGATTCTTATATATTTTTATTATCAATAAGCATTGACAAACTCAGTGGCGGGGCCCTCCGCACCCGGAGTCAATGGTCACGGGTTCGATCCCCGCATCGGAATAAATATTTGTATGAATTACAAATATTTATTCCGAGTATGGTAACCCCGCCAATCCTCATTAGGCAAGCGTGGTGGGTTAACGTCCGTTCCTCCAGAAATGGAGAGGTCCGTGCTTATGTTTTTGCATTAGTAGATTACATCCAGGAATTTGTTAAATATTATTACTAAACTTTAGTATATAATTTGTATTTGAAGTCCTACTCCTTCATCAGAAAAAAGTAACCCAATTGACCCTATATCACCGGATCAAACATATCAAAAGTATTAATATTTATCGACCAATTACAGTGTGTTAACAATCTTAACCTTTGTTTCTTAATCTTAATATTTGTGATGACGTTGTTTATAATAAAGGAATCAGTATCACCTTTTTGTTGCATTTTCATTCAATACATTGAAATTAATACAGTATTCAATTGCGCACATTTTAAGATTACACTTTCAAAAAAATCTGTGTCTAATGCAAAAGTTATTTCACTACTGTTATTGTAAAATAACGCTTATTAGATAATTCTGCTCTCAAGACCCTTACATGATTTCATTTGATTTAAAAAAAACTTCTCAAAATTTTATTTTATTAAACCTCACCTAAATTATTAACATATATACGAATTTTCTGTCATAGGACTGGTAATCATTGAAGCCAATAAATAATTTAAACATTTTTTAAACATTAATAAATTTGACGTGTGTCGACAACAATGGACAAACACTTTATCAAGACTTTCTCCTGGTATCAAACTACATCGGCGATCGATATATGTAGATCTTTCTTACTATTTACATATGCCACGTCTATTATTTCAGGAATTTAGCGTGCGTCCTGTCCTGTTCTTGTTATCACAATTCTACAATAGTGAATTCAAATAATATATGTATATTTAAACTTGAATGTTCGCATTTAATAAATTAGATTTTTTTTTATATAATCACGCCTATCCCCCGCAGGGGTTGGCAGAGACCACGAGCTCCATCCGTTGCCATTCATCGCAGCGAAACGGCTCGTCATTGGTCACTTTTCGCCCTCGTGAGAATCAGGACGTGACGGGTGGCGAACCACGTCGCTGTCATTTTTCGACAAATTAGGTATATTAAATTCGTCTTTAGTGAATCCCACGAGCCGCAAGGGAGGATGGAGGTCAGCACTAGCAGAGCCCTGCATGCTGAGGTAAGGCACCATAGTCCCCGGGGGAGCCCGACCCCGGGACGATCAGCACGCTTACGACTAGGCTCGCCCCTAGCCACGCATTCATTGGCACGGCAGACCGTGGATTGGCGGAGAGGAAGGGAAAGGATAGAGAAGAAAGGAAGGGGCAGGAAAGGAAATGTGGATTGGGGGGGTTACCAGACTCGGAATAAACATTTAAAAATCCATATAAATATTTATTCCGATGCGGGAATCGAACCCGCGATCTACAAGTATTTCTTTTGAAAAAGGAACATTTGGAAATATTTTGTGTTAAGCACTGAAATTTATATTCATTGCAGTTAACGCTCTGGAGGCTTCTACGATGTTACTATAGCCAAATCGGCTATAAGAACATTATGATTACACAAATTATCAAAGTGGGAAAGAAAGAAGAATCTTGGAAACACCAGTTTCAAAGCATACCCAGTACCTTAACCAGTGCAATGAGTTTTAAGAACTAAAAACAGTTTCATTAGCTAAGTCCGTGATCGAAAGACTGAAGAGTTCATTATAAAATGGAGATGACCAAGTCCTACCCATATCATATATTTAAACATCAAAAAGCCGATCGTGGCATGCGTTATTCACAACACTACGCAATTCCTATTGTATTATTATCTGTAATATCTGTCTATGGGCGCCTTCTTTGATTAACATCAGGTGACACGCTTTCTCGTAGTGTTTCAGTCTCATACAAAACCTAGTTTTATATATAAATATAATTTTCGATGCATTCTCGCAAACATTAAAGTTCACTTTAATCACTTGTAAACACCGCCAAGAGGTATTAGGTTTGGAAAGTTGAATGTTGTAAGCACTAAGTGTGTGTTCCCGTTTCTAAAGGAAATCATATGCTGCTGGTTATCACCCTATCACTCATGTCTTCTGTCACACTTTCCTATGCATATGCATTTATACGCCATATTATTTCGTTACACATTTATGTGTTCTTGTATATATATGACTATGAAGCCAATTGAATAACCTTTTTATACTGTATATGAGTATATACGGACATTTTTATGCAGATAAATGTTGTTTATTTCTTTCTCAAAAAATATATAATTAACCCTTTCGCGACGTGCTATTTTCCTATTAAGACGGGCTGTTTTCAAGGCTTGCGGAATAGTATGGTCTTCGTCGTTATAGCATTCATTTACCGGAAAAGCATGGTAATCGGCGTCTACAACAATATTGTACTAAATTAAAAATATAAATTTGGTAATTATATACTTGTAAAAAAGTAAATACATACGGGAATATACGGTCTTCGGCACGAAAAAATTGACAACGAAACAGTTTTGAATACCGTTATCGTTAAAGTAAACAGTCTTAGGTAATCAAAAGCATTAATTTTTAGATCTTAGTTGGACATTTCAACTTTATTTACAAGTATTAGACTAACTCGTTCAATTACTTCGTAAGTAGTAGATCTTATTAGTTGAATTTATTAGTTTCTATAATGAATATGATTCGAATTGAAAAACTTTTTTCAAGAATTTTTTTTGAAGAATTGGTAGAGCCACGCTGCAGACGAATACTTTGTCGAGAATGGCGTAATATTTGTCTGTAGCATGAATGGGCCGACTCGCCCGGGGAATGACCACACTACCGTAGAAAAGCGGCGTATAAGTGGTAGCTTAGCTACCGCGCTTCGTGAGGTGAGCGGCTGAGTTCCGGAGGCCCAATAGAGACCACGTCATGAGAAAAGTAGTATTACATGCTCCAGGTAGATAAAGCTTTGATTTGCGTATGGCAGCTGAAAGAGATTATGTACCAAAGAGTGTCATAGGTAACGTATTTTAGAAGAGATCTATATCCAGCTGTAGATTGTCCAAAACTAATGATGTTGAGGATGACTTTTTATAGCACAGTAGACAAACAAGAATGCAGGTTATCTGATGGAAATTGATAACTGCCGCCCGTAGATATTCATAATGCTGGAAACGTCACAAATTCATAACCGATCTTTCACGAAAAAATGCATGTCTAATGATTTTTGGATTACTATGAATATTTTTACTAAATATTTTTCATTTTGCACCGATCAATTATGATTATCTGCAAACTGATTAGATCTCAATTCCTAGACAACAGGAAATAATCAATCTAAAAGCATTTTCTCTCCACCACACCCAGTTGTATTGATATTATCATTAAACGCAACAAGTGTTTAAGAGGATATATCGTTCATACGTGTCGACGGCAATTTCTGCCGCGTGTAAAATAGTCCAACTTTCTACTGGAACAAGTCCAGCGTGCTAACAACGCTGTCTCGCTATTATTCTCAATTGTGTTCGATATTTCAATGGGAACGCGCCAAGTTTACTTGTACCCCGGCTCCCTAAAGACAAAGACAGTAATGATCTCGTTTCCTATCTCAGAGATAGTGTTAGTGGTTTATGAATTATGCATAGCTTCGTTACCGTCCACTACTTAAAACGGTTAGTTAATCTCATTAGAAATGATCTCGGTTTAATCTGGAAATTAAATATCATTGATATTTATAGACAATACGATATGCAGAGATCTATATTAGCTGAATTAAAAAAAAAACAAAGTGTAATTTTAACAGCTTGTCTTTTACCTACCGTTAAAACTAATTGTTTCACCACTCATGCCGTTGTAAAACTCTGCGACATAAAATACGTACTAGAAATTTTCACAGTTAGGTATTATATTAAAGAACGACGACCGATTGGCTCAGTGAGGAGGGTCCCCTCCACCCACGGAGTCAATGGTCGCATGTTCGATTCCCGCATCGGAATAAATATATATATGTATATATATATATATATATATATATATATATATATATATATATATATATATATATATATATATATATATATATATATATATGGATTTATAAATATTTATTCCGAGTCTGGTAACCTCCCCAATCCGCATTTCTGTTCCGGCCCTTTCCTTTCTTCTCTATCCTTTCCCTTCCTCTTCGCCAATCCACGGTCTGCCGCGCTAAAGGATGCGTGGCTCGGGGCGATAAAAAGATGAATGATTGTGAAGGAGGCGAGGAAGGTGTGCCGGGATCGTAGCGGATGGAGATTTGTGGTCTCTGCCTAACCGAGACTATATGTATGTATGTAACATAAAGTAAAGGTCTGTGATTGGGTGGTGTAAGTAATAAAAATAAAAGTGGTGTAAATTATAAAAATTATAAAGTTAGGAGAATAATGGTGCTGATGGTACCACTGCACACGTTACGTGGAATTACTTCAAGTTATTTTATGAAATACTTAGTGAATTTATAGAATATTATATTAAGTTGTCAATAAGTTGAGTTCTAAGTGATTGTAGTTGAAGATGCGAGAGTACTCATATAATTAAAAGCCAGCAAGAGTTACTCAGCGTGGGGAACGTGGTTAATTACTGTTCGTTCGAAAACCAATCTGTTATAAAGCATACACGTTGTAATCTATCATCGGCTGCGCTAACGGAAAATTTTCAATCTTCGTACTTGCTTACACACCAATAACCTTATTTAGAATAATATGTAGACATAAATTATATGTTAGCAATCCAATATTTACCTACTGGATCTTTGTCACGAACCGCCGATTGGATTTCAAATCTTGTGCCAGTGCAAGTGGACTTCGATAGACCATACTCTCCGAAGGAACCCTAATCACATTCCCAGACAGGCGCTGGAACGAACTCCTCAAAGTAAAAAGAAGCAAGGCCGACCCAAACACACCTGGAAGCGCTCCGTAGAGGCCGAGATGAAATCCATTGGGTTGATGGGGCTTGAAGTGAAGCGCGTCGCTCAAGAGCGATCCCAATGGAGAAGCACTGTGGACACCCTCTGCCCCACCTCGGGCACATAGTGGTCCTATGTGCCCGAGTGCTATAAAACGAAGAAGAATCCAATATTCTTTTTTTTATGGGAATGGACGACAAACGAGCAAGCGTGCCGCCTAATGGAAAGCAATCAACGCCGCCTATAGACAACCGCAACACCGCAGAAGTTACAGAAGCGTTGCCGGCCTTTTAAATTTTATTTTCATTTTATATATATATATATATATATATATATATATATATATATATATATATATATATATATATATATATATATATATATATATAACATTAAATTAGATGTTCAAATAAAATTAATTCTTCCGATAAAATTCCGCTACCTTCATGTGTA
This sequence comes from Baronia brevicornis, assembly GCA_031353405.1. NCBI lineage: Eukaryota > Metazoa > Arthropoda > Insecta > Lepidoptera > Papilionidae > Baronia > Baronia brevicornis. The sequence goes on from JASFAT010000727.1 coordinate 147,164, forward strand.
TTTCCCAACCGATTGGACACAGGAACGTTAAAAAAACTAACTAACACACTTTTTAAAGAACGGCACGCTTCTGCAATGACAGGTATTAGAAACATCTATATATAGGCGGCGTTGTTTGATCTCATAAAAAGGATTACACTTAACTTTTTAAACTCTGCATTAAGCGACAATTTGTAGTGTCTGGCAAAAACTGGAAAAAAATGAAACTGAATGATGTTGATGATCTTCCTATGCCCATGATGATATTTGAACACAAACATAGTCGAGTCGGTAAATAAAAAAATATTTTTTTTTATATATTCACGCCTATCCCCCGCAGGGGTTGGCAGAGACCACAGAGCTTCATCCGCATCATTCATCGCAGCGAAACGGCTCTCTATTAGTCGCATTTCGCCCTCGTGACACTCAGGACGTGACGGGTGGCAAACCACGTCACCGTCATTTTCAACAAATTAGGTATATTACATTTGTCTTAGTGACTCCCACGAACCGCAAGGGAGGATGGAGGTCAGCCCCAGCAGAGCTCTGCATGATGAAGTAAGGCACCCGGGGTTAGTACACGGGGGAGCCCGATTCCGGGACGATCTGCACGCTTGCGACTAAGCTTGCCCCTAGCCACGCATCCATTGGCACGGCAGACCGTGGATTGGCGGAGAGGAAGTGGCGTGGATTTAGTGGGTACCAGCTTGAACGAGAGGATAGTTAGTTTTACGATAGGTGACGCTGGTATTCGAATCTCATTTTTTCTACAAAAATTTTAATTTTAATTTAAATTTTTTAGTTTTGTGGCAAGGTGACATCAACGCGGGCCCACTGATATCTTAAGAAAAGGAAGAAGAACTAATATTTAAAATATTTTTTGACTTTTCTAACCAAGCTACGTTGAGTTTTTATTTAATCGTTTAAATAAAAAATCAACGTAGCAACTTTTTTATATATCGTTTAATTCCGGTTGCTTACTCCTCAATATAGTTTGATTAAGGCATCAATTGGCTCAGTGGCGTGGCCCTCCGCCCGTGGTCAATGGTCGCGGGTTCGATCCCTGCACCGGAATAAATATATGTATGGATTACAAATATTTATTCCGAGCCTGGTAACCCCGCCAATCCGCATTGGACAAGCGTGGTGGGTTAATGTCCGTTCCTTCAGAAATGGAGAGACTCGTGCCCCATCATCAGTGGGACATATATGGACTGTTAAAAAAAAGAAGTCAAAATAAGTGAAATGAAATAAATGCGTGTGCCATATCTTTTAACTTGATTGCAAAAATTCATACAAATTTTGGTAGAACGGCCGCCATTTATATTATATTTAAAATACTTGAATTGTTTTAATTGACACTGGCATCATCAAAGAAAATAAAAGAAAAAAATATATATTTCTTCTTCTTCTATTTATATGTATGACGGGACTTTTCCCGCCAACTTACATCATTGACGTTGTGTTTTTATTTAATTTTCATAATCTTATATTATTATCAGTTATATTGTTTAATTATGGTGGTGTTTTATACAATATAGTTCAATTAAGGCGTATATGTGAAGTGATATGAAATAAATGCGTGTAGTGTAACTTTTTAAGTTGACCGAAAAATTCCATAGAAGGTTTTGGTAAAATAGCTACTATTTTAACAACACGTAACGTGACAAGCTTCAAACATAACAATGTGCATTTCAAAAGATTTGATACTGTTGTGTTTTACTCGACACTAGCACAATAGTTATAACTAATTGCCATCAAAGAAATGTCATATGTATGACGTAACTTTCCTCCAAACTGTTGAAGTTTTTTATCGGTCAGTCACTTACATACATGTAATTTACAGATTTAATTATCCAATCCAAGCGCAAACAAGTCAGTTGAATTCTTGATGCCGACAATAGAGCCATCTCTCTCACGTGTCTACACGGTACATCGTCAGCGTGTTTCGGAATGCTAACACCTCGCGACCATAATGAGTCACGTCAAGGTTGTCAAAAAAATATTTTATTTACTTTCCTATGGAATTTATAACATAGTATCTTAGTAACAAAAGCTTCAATCAGTGCTGAAAACTTGAACCTCACCCAAACTGTATAATTTAGTGTTTAGCTAAATTTTTTTTCTACTATTTTGATATTTATGTTATAACATTTATGTATGTATTATTAACGAAGAGAAGAGCCTAGTTTCCCACAACACAGGGAATCCTAGTGTGAGATCTAGTGTCCTGTAATATATGTAAACATTTTGAAAATAAAGATATTATTATTATATATATTATGTTATAATGCTGCATAATTTAGTTATGTAGGTTTACATACATACATATATATTGTCTTGCCTTTTTCCCGTGGTGGATAGGTGACCGTAGCAGATGGAGACCACAGATCTCCATCTGCTACGATCCCAGCACACCTTCTTTACTTCCTCCACACTCATCCATCTTTTCATCCATCCTTCCTCTCACATTGATCTTAGCGAAACGGTTCTCCGTTAGTCGCTTCTCACCCTCGTGGGAATTAGGATATGACGGGTAGCGAACCACGTCGTCATCATTTTTTAACAAATAAGGTATATTAGATTCGATAAAGTGAATCCCACGAGCCGCAAGGGAGGATTAACGTCAGCCCCAGCAGAGCCCCGCATGCTGAGGTAAGCTGCTGAGTGACTGTAGTACTCTGGAGAGCCCGATCCCGGGACGGTCGGCACGCTTGCGACTAAGTTCGCTCCTAGCCACGCATCCATGTAGGTTTCATTTTAGTAATGAGGGTGCATATCCCACAGTCAAACTGTGCAAACAGTTTTTTTCAAAAGTGCAACACACCTTATATTATATATATCTCAATCTGTAATTAATCTTATTAAAAAAATAAAAACCGGGTAGAAGTAGGCTATAATCATTTTACTGAACATAATAATCCCCACGCTTGGAGTGTGGGTTAAGGATTGCAGATTGTTCTCCTGAGATTGCAGATTGTTATACTCAATGAGACAGGGTGAGGTTACTCTCATAGTTACCTTTTCTTTGTGGTCCTATTCTATTCCCGAAACCACACAACAAACTTAATAATCAAGTTGTTATATACAAATTTTAGTGCAAAATGTGTGCACCAATTTTTTTACACTTAACATGTGTTCAGGCATTCAATCCCGTTGACATTTTTGTAAGCTTTGACATCCCTGTACAGGACAAGTATAAACAGTATTTAAATCGACAAACATTCGCTTAACAACCTGATAAATCGATTCGATTGACAATCACTATAGCGGGAACAAGGCTGTAACGACGCCCAGGGTTGTGCAGTACAATTGCCGCCACTAATTTAAAACGCGGCGCCTTATAAAGTGACTGGAGTGTTAAGAATCCACACTTGATCGGCGTTTGTATGACTGCAACTTAAGAGTGTCCCTTTGATGAATACACGTAAACCAAATAGGGTTGGCTGGGCATTGAAAAATTTGCTCTTCAACCCTCCTTAATTGGGTGTCTTCTAGTTTTCTGCGACACATTTTGTTGTATTTAGCAATTTTTGATAATACATTTCTTTGAAAATTATTTGGAATACAGAAGTAAATTTAATTTTTATTTCAGATTCTAGTAATAAGTCAATTAACAGACATTGTTCTGCTTATTCTTCTAAGAGTGTCTCTCCGACTTGCGAAAGTTATCAGCCAATTCAGCACAACTTTCTTCCTCCTTCGCGAGGATCAGCAGTTCTGGAGCACTCGCACTCCCTGATATTACGTAGCCAAAATTTTCTTTTTCGACCAACTTGTCTTTATCCCGTGGTTTTTCCCTTCATGGTCAGTTGCAGCAATTTGTCCCTGTCATGTGTCATGATATGACCCAGGTCAGCAACTTTTCTACCTTTGACGGTCTGCAAAAGTTCACGTTTTTGCTTAACTTGTCGGAGAACGTCGTCATTGGCCACTCTTTGATTGTTCTGCATAAGTTCTTAAATATTTCTCGTTCTTAAACAAAGGCCATTTGGCTAAGTAAATAACGAAGGTACCTGTGCGGTACACCTTTTTCTGAGCAAATAGTTGAATTTTTTTTTAATTATATTAAATAAGACAAATAATAATTTAGAAATTTACATTTACAGGCACAATTTTACAGCCAGGGGGCTGTAATTTGTGCCTGTTAATTATATCACTAAGCATTAATTTCAAGTTAGCCTCTAGTCGTATCGAGTTAAGAATAGTTCAGTTCGATAAAGAAGGATTCGGACGAGATAGTGGGTCAATATGCAGGATATTTTTTAAAACTCTTGAATATATCTTGCATAGTTGATGCAGGAGTTAAACCATTAAAATCATCAAATATACTTTGTGATCTCTAGAAAAAAAAACATAATCACCAATTGACCTCACTATAAATTACGTGTCATATGAATGTATATACGAAAGTCATATGTCTATTTATTTGTGTTCCCCATAATTATTTTTATTTTAAAAAAAAATATTGTTCGTTTTTTATCTTTTTTAATGTAGGCTACCACGTTGATAAAAGACAAAAAAATATTATAAATATGTATTTATTTTCGGGAGCATAACAATCTATGTTGGTAAGGAATGTATAAATAAGTTAGGTTCTTATGCACACTACCTTTTTTTAGTATGTTAATAAAACCTTTCTCTAATTTTAAACTTAATTTCTTGTATTGGTTTTCAATCTTTTTTTGTTTTTTTTTTCACAGCCCATATATGTTCCATTGCTGAGCACGGGCCTCTCCATTTCTGGAGCAACGGACGTTAACCCACCACGCTTATCCAATGCAAATTGGTCAGAGTCGGAATAAATATTTGTAGCCCATACAAATATTTATTCTGATGCGGGGATCGAACCCGCGACCATTGACTCCGAGGGTGGGGGCCCCGCCATTAAGCCAATTGATCGTCCAGCCCTTAAATGAGCCCAATATATATATATATATATATATATATATAGTTAGTAGAAGAAAATGAAAAAGCCGTCGTAGGATTTAAAACAAACAAATATACGGGGTTAAGATAAAAAATACAGGTTTAAAAATAAACAACACTGTATCTAAATAATCCCATTTCAAAGTTAATGTCAATCAGGAAGGCTTGCAACTAGCATCCTTCATTGGCTACCGCATACACATAGAATTAGATGCATTGAAACGCAATACCTAGGCCTGTGAGCTTAAGAACTAGAACTGGACATAATCCCCGATTATAATGCCACGAGATAACCACCTTATATCCTTTGATTTTAATTGGCGTACTTAAGTGGAAAAGTAAACGAGTGGACCTCTCGCGTACCTACGGTTGTTTTGTAATGGATAACTTGATTAGGGTTTGAATAAATTTTATTGCAAACGCAAGTATTCGTGTATAGTAATTATTACGTACTATGTCCTCAAATGAAGTTATTTGCAGCTCTCTTTATAAAAAATGACCTTCGCTTCAGTATAGCCCATATATGTATGTCCCATTGCGAGGCACGGACCTCCCCAATTCTAGAGGAATAGTCATTAGCCTACCACGGTTATCCAAAGCGGATTAACAAGTATTCGTGTATAGTAATTATTATTCAATGTCTAGTATTTGTGTTGGTACTATGCCCTCAAATAAAGTAATTTGCAGCTCTCTAAAACTCAGTATTGAATTATGTTGGAATCGAACCCAATGAGTTCGTAAACGGTACCCCGACACAAAATTTGCCTGTTAGTTATTCATAATTTTATTTCTGAATTACAACATCGTAAACATTAGTACACACACACAAACACAGACAAACATTGGCCCTAAATAAAAGCGCGTTCACGCGAACAAATTGACGAGCGGTATCACACCTAAATACACCGACATGTTAATCTTGATAATATTCATTTTTATAAAATATTTTATTCATTATTTGCTTAAAACTGCCATTCAAATTTATTTGGTTTTTACTTCAAACCAAGCTATGAACAGTGAAAATCATATCATAATTAATAATTGTAATATGATAATTAAAAATAGTTTGTGCGGTCATTGTTTAAATTAAAAAGGACCTGTAAACTAATTTGTACCATAATCCAAATAAAAATAATGTCAAGAGATTTTAAATGCCTTTAAAAATATCTTAAAAATTTTATTAACATTTAATTACAGTAGGTATAGGCATATAAAATTCTATTAAACGTTTTACCTTGATGGTATGGTAAAATAATAAAAATTAAAAAGTACCCTTCTGGATGTCATAACCCAAACACGCTATGAAAGGTAAGAGAGAGATATTGCAATATTTACAAACAATGACTACAGGAATTGTATTAAAATTTATTACAGTAGGTATATATAATTTATTTATTTATTTTTTCATGCAATTAAGCTAAAATAATGTAAATTACATTTGTTTTAAAACATATAGTAAGGGGAAGGGGGTCACTTTTTACTTATATGCTGCAAATGTTTGTTCATAAAACATTACTTCTGGTAAATGAGTGATTGTAATACGTTTAAGTTCTCAAATTAAAAAAATGGCCAAAAATGGAAGTATTATACTTTAAAGTACGCAAAGTAAAAACTCCTTTCCTTTACTATCATCACATGTGACAAGGCACTAATTTATTAACACATGGTTGTTATGAAGATTGATGTCCATAGCAACAGTTGCTATAGAGATCGTTTATCATAGCAACGGTTGTTAACATAACTAAAAAAAATAATATTATCCGGGAAGCTCCGTATACCACAGCCAGTAATTTATAAATACAGAAACAACCCATTAAGATATAACACGTCTCCTGTAAAGTTCTTTGATATATCTAATAGGTTTGACATGAACTTACGTTCTGTAACATCACTGTAGCGTGTGGAAAGATTTCCGCGTAGAAAGCGGCGCTGTCCTATGCGGACAAGTACGCCGACTGGTGTATGAAGTTATTATCGTATTGGAAGTAATCGTGTAGGTATGTGTTGCATAACATAAGGACCGGTGGAACAGGACGTTTTGTACTTAAATTAGACGCAAATAACAGTTTTCCAGTACATTCACATAACATTCGAAGGGAACAAAATGCAGACTATTCATATATTTATAGGAAGGTTGTTAAGCAGGAAATGGCTTTTGTTTGGAATTATTAATCATATTATGTACAAGAATAGTTTAGGATACAATAAGCATATGGTGTTATAAAAAGCTTATATTAAAAAATGTAAGCTTATAGTAATTTTTAAGAACATTATTTGAAACATATTATTAATTATTGGATGAAAAGAAGAATAAAAATAATTAGTTAAAAAAGCGCTAATAATATTTATATTCATTGATAATCCATCAAGTGTTTTAAAAAACATTAAAACTTTCATGTAATTTGGTATGATTGATATGGTATCAGTTACACACAACTAAATTGTGAATTTTATTTATATAAACTTCTGCGCAATTTTAAAATCACGCTAGTACAATAAATTAATGGAATATTATTTGAACATATATTGTAAAATACTTGTCCAAATCCTCCTTATCTAGAAGGAAGAGAAATCCATAAAGATGTAGAATTTATCTTCGGCGTGTTACAAAATATATTATATTATATTTTTGTACACATTACTTCAGGCCTTTCCTCAGAAGTAAGTTAATGGGGTTACGAACAAACTATAAATAAAGAATTATACATAAATATTTGAATCATAGAGCAAAGTATTTTAACGCGTTCACGAAGCGTTTAAATTAGTCTTAGCAAAAATCTCTGAGACAAAGAAAAAACTACTGAATTATCAACACAGATGACTAGAGATGATCAATCAAAAATAATTCTGCAAGATGATAAACAAAATAATTCTAGTGATGGTAGTGATATTCAAGTCTTGCGAAAACGTATGGTTTTATTGTCAGAAAGCGACAATACATAAAATTGTGTTATGTTTAGATTATACTTTTTATATTAATAAATTCCAGTTATTATTTTCTTTCTTTCAAATGATAATTAATTTTTTATAATTTATTTAATGAATTAAAATGTGTAAGCATATATAATTTCTTAAAGGAAATCAAACATACATTGGTATGCATGTGTCCATTTTTGTTTATATATTAGAAAAATATGTCAAGTGTCAAAACGATTGCATCCTGTCTCGTGTCGCATGCGGAAACAATAGGGGAGATCAAGTTTACAAGCGGCTCAATTGGCCGGTTGTAATTTCGTCCCATTGTCTCTATTTATCCCCTGTTCCCATCCGTCCTGAGCCCCACTTCCCCAGTCGACCCGGGGGACGTCGTTACGTCCTTTGTGCTAACATATTTATGAGCGCGATGAAAGAAAATGGCGATTATTGTTGCTAAATTGATGGGGACATCTTGCAGAGGAGTTTCTCTTTATTATTTCTACTTACTATTTCCTTCGGATATTATGCAGTTATTTTACCTTGAAGTCAATAACCTTTGAAATTACACTTAACTCTTAAATGATCAATAATTATATATAATTAAACACAAATATTTTCCATCGAATTATATCGAATAATTTTACTTTGAAACCAATAACATTTGAAATTACTATTAAATCTTAAATTATCAATAATTATATATAATTAAAGGCAATAGATATTCCTTTCTCTATTAGACTAACAATTTTACTTCCAATTTCGGCTAAAATTAGGTAGTTTTAAGTTTTCTGTCTTTTTTCCTGCTTTGTGAAGACTTGATTAAAAGGTAACTAAGATTAATATTTTATAAGTCATGTCTTATTTAGATGATTTGTTCGATAATCAATTCATTGCGAACTCAATCAGATATAACTGAAGAAGAAACTGGATGCAGTGTCTCAAAGATATTTTGAACAAATACAATAAACATCCAGGCAGGAGTTTTAATCAAGGTTTTGAATCCAAAGCCCTTGATTCAGAAATCAGGTATTAAAATCACTCGAATTACCGTTCAATAGTTGAAAAATAATAAAATAAATATTGTAAGAAATTGAAGCATAGGTCTACATATTTTAGGAATAAGCGAATATTCATAATAACTATATTATAATAACTCAACATATAAACTAAAGTCAAAAATTTTACATAGATGTAGCCAACAATTTATGAAATATTACTCAATTATTTTCTGCTATATAACCTAATTGGCTTAGTGACGAAGCTACCACCTTCAAAAACAATGGTCGCGGGTTCAATTTACGCATCGGGATAAAAATATATATAGTTTACAGATATTCATTCCGAGTACGGATACCCCGTTAATCCACCTTGGACAAGCGCGGTGGATGGATGTTGAACCCAACACCAAGAATGGTGAGATCGTCAATAAAAGTAAATTGCTTAATTTTTATTAATTATAAACATAATTTGAGAAAGAGAAAATCGTAAGCAACTCACAAAGGCTTAGATGGCCAGGCCACCTGAGCTGTTAAATCTATCACCAAGTGATCACGCAGCACAAAAGACCCAGAGTGTTGAGTGTGGGGATTTAAAGAGGATTGGCAAGAAAACATCTTAGAGAAGAGAAACCAGAGGTAGAACGAAGTGGAAGAAGATCGTTGAAGTGGCCAAGACTCATAAAAGGCCAAATAAAAAGAAAGTAAGTAAATATAAACATAATTTATATTACACACAATAAACTTTAACTATAACAGAAATCGTTAACAGATTAAATTTAACTACAGTATTAGAAAAATACAAGAATTTTTATGCAATAAATAATCATTAGCAATTCCGCAAATCACCTGCAGAGGGTAACAGGTTTAAGACTAGTCTATATTTAGACGCTTCGTTTATTAACTGATTAAAATACCCAGTGTAGTCACATCGTGACAATAACAAATCTATACACGCGACCACTCTCAAACTGGACACAGACAAAAGTTGCCGCGTTTCTAAAAACCAAAAGACAAAGGAGTGTTTCAGCATGTAAGTCAGATACTAATGGAGAGTCGAGTTGGTAATCGCACGGAGAGATCTCCGCTTGAGAGCAATTAAAGCATACGAGATTCCTCGGAGGACAGCCACCGGAGGCAATCAAAATAATCGCGGCGATTTAACACTTTCCTACCTCAAGATACGCGATAACTCCGACTTGTTACGGTTAAGATGGGATTAGTGCAATTTAAGACGTTTTGTCACTGGATACGAGTGAAGTGTGTTTTTTTTTATGTTTATATTATAACATTTACATTTCTTATAATTAGTTTTTATTTATTTAACGACGCCAATGATGCTTACATGGTTTGGGCACTTTTTTATCGATTTATTTATTTTATAATAACAATACAATACATTTCATTTGCAAAAATAACATTTACAAAACCACAAAGGTTTGTCGAGAATGTTATTTGACAACAAAAATTACAATATTATAGATTGTTGAGCAACATCATGCCAGATTAATGTACGTAACATTAATAATTAAAAATATAAAACAAAAAGAGGTTCATAATTTACAAACAGCGATAAATAAAATATAAAAAAAATCTGGCCCATAGAAATCTGCGAAACCACTGGAATTACGGAAGCATTGCCGGCCTTTAAGATATGAGGCTTATTTTTTTATGCTTGTAGGGTTGATAGTGTAAGACCAAGAATTTTTTTTTTACTTTTGTACTTCTATAATATTAAATACAGATTTTTTATTTCTTTAAAGAAGACCATGGAAGATTTTTTTTATATTCTAGAATTTTTATTAACTTTTGCTTAATAAAGCTAATAAATACTTTTTGTTTCTTCAACGGAGTCCTTTAGAATGAATAAATGCATGGAGTTGAATGCACATCTTTAAATAGTAAGCTCAACCCTTATCGGTTGAAATATGGCACTTAAATACAGGAATAATGTTTGGAAAGGTTGATATTTTGGGATATACATAAAAAGGAACCAATTCCCAAATATAATTCCCAATTCCTTCCCAATGTGTAATATAATTCCCCAAATGCATTAACTGCGGCTAATCGACCGCGCAGATAATTAATATTTGATAAAATACGTTTATTTCCTTTTATTACAAAGGCACCTTTTACCGAGCAGTAGCCAAAAATGCAAATCGGCACCGGTGCCAGCGCTCTCATGTGCCGTTTGCGTTCTCTTATTCCTTTTATATCTTTATTCTTTTAAAGCAGTCTTTATTTATCTTTTAAGTCCCCATCCCGATGTCGTGCGGGTTGATTGCTTTCGTGAGTGGCGCGAGATATTGTTCTTTTAAAGGACACCGCTGATGGAAAGCTTTTAAAAGTTAAGTAAAACGCGAATGTATAGTGAATAGTTGCTATTGTTTTGAATGAAGACCAAAACAGACCCAATAAAAAATACACAATTCACACACGTAACATAAAACGTTTCCTGATTCCCTGTATTGTACCATTCAAACTAAGAGTGAAATCGTGTTTATTTTGCAGAAACTTGCAGACTTTTTTATATCAATATTAAAACTAATAAGCCACCTCTAATCGGAAATAAAGTGGCACTCAGAGAGAGAAGAAAAAGTATAAAAAACTATCATCTTTTTCTGTTTTTTAAAATATCATATCTATTTGATAACTAGATATTATATTATCATCATCATCATCATCAACAACAGCCTGCAGACGTCCACTGCTGGACATATACTTATTATAAACTCATAAATGACAAGGACAACATCCAGTCCAATAATTAATATCTGTAGGCCATACAAATATTATTTTGATGTTGGAATCGAACCCACAACCAGGAAAAGAAGAAGCGAACAGTTCGTGATGTAACACACAAACATTCAGGTAGTCTGTAGTAGTTATTCAAAGTGTATGCTATAGAAGTTATTTAAAGTGGTTGCCTGTACTATCAACTGCGTCAGTAACCTACCAGACTGAATTCTCTTTAATTGTGAAAATTTCTGTATGAAATGAAGAAGTAAAAAGTTGTAGTACCATGCTATACTACACGAATATGCTAGCTCAACCTGGAAGGTACCAGGTCCTTAAAGAATTTTCTTTATCACCGCGATTCATACGGTGACTGTCTAGTTCCTCCAGAAGCCAAATTCCTTTTCTTCGCCGATATTTCCTCCTATTAAGATAGGGTCTTAATACTGCCTTCTTTTCCTCCCCTTAAATACGTTTCTCTCGCCAATTATTCACATCATTACCCTAAGGTAAACAACGCAGTACTCTTTATACTCCGGATGTCTATGAATGGCGTTGATTGCTTACCATAAGGTGACCGGTTTGTTCGTTTATCTATCTATTGTATTGTAATTTACTTATTTATTTTTGCCCGAACTGTCTTACTGCAGGACAAAAGCCTCCCTTCCTTCTTATAAAAAATAATAATGTAAATAGAAATAATAGTTTTACTTTTAGTTAATCATCGCTCCAACTGTCGCAAGGAGTTGACCGTTTAAAAGTTGTGTAACTTAAAGTGAGTATAATCTAAATTCTAGGTCTTCTCCAATTAAAATGCGTAAATCCAAACGACCTACCGTTGAAGTAAAATGTCGCGTATTGCCAAACGCATGCGACAGTGCAACGACCTGCATACCGACAACTTGATCTATGTGATGACAGAGTTGTTGTTACCTTACTTATTGTGTGTTAAGTCATAAGCTTCTAGCGGGAGTGTAAATCTTACTTTAATATTTTTATGGAATAAATAGCCAGATAAACAAGCGACGTACGGAAGGTGTGATGACAGGAGAGAAATTTCGGTTCTCAACATTATATGTTGGTCTTCTGCGAGAATATGGTTCTTCCATGCATGTGCCGGCCTACCCATGTCAAAAACAAAAATTAACCCAAAATGTTGAATAATTATTGTCAAACATTTTTATGAAAATTTATATAAAGAGCGTTAGAGCCACTCTTAATCTAAGTTTAACTCTTAACCACATAAAAAAATATAAATAAGTTATAGGATAGAAAATTTCTTCAATAGGTTTTGAAGTCCACAAACTTACCCAAGCATCATTCATGTTTCATACTATACTTGAAATTAACGTTTTAATTTTACTAAAAACATATAAAAAATTAATTAAAAAAAGCTAATGTCTCATAACTTTCACCACCGATACATAAAAATACAGACCGTTCATTTTTAAGACGGATAAAAGCCATAAAATCTATTTCATCACATATGTCTCTCAACTCGTAACATATACAATTTCGACCACTTCAAATACAAAATGAGTCCATTGAATCGAGAGATTCTTTCAAAAGTATAAAACAGAGCAAATCATTATACGCTGAGATATAAAATGTAATAAATATATAAAGCTATTCCAGAACACAGGCTTCTATATTAGCACCTTTTATATGAAAAACCAAAAGAACTTGAAGGTTACTACTTACTTACCTGAAGGTTAAAGCTACATGATGAAGACGAAGACAATGATAAATCAATATCCTAATCAACAGCCTGAGGCATTACACTACAGGACACAGGCGTTTTCAAGACGCCACTTAGCCTGATCTTTGACTTCACGCTTCCAGTTATGGTTCTGCGTAGCCAGAAACCCGGTCCCGACCTAGGAACCGTAGTAACAAATGATTTTTACGTTCTTTTATTATCCATAAATGCCTATGTAAAATAATAAAAATAAATATCATATTATATAATATATATGATATTTATTATATACAAATATCTAAGTGATGAAGCGAACAATTCTGATAGGCACATTTATTAATATGTGTGTTTTATTAAAAATAAATACCACTCCACTGCACCCAAGTCAAAGTAATTAGCGTGAAACAGAACGTGTATATACACGCTTTCCGCTTGGAAGCAATATTTACATGGGGCACAACAATAAATCATTCGGTTCACTTTCCTAAATTGATATTGTAATCCGTTTCGATTCCTTTTTGTTTTTGTTTCTTATTGAATAAATGAAGACGTTGCCGTGATGCGGCTTCGTTAAATTGCTATCTCCTGTTATTACGTGGAATGGAGCGTATGTTACTTTACAATTTTTTAAAAATATATTTTCTAGTTTAGCAAAAATTTGTGAATTAACCACTTTTAACAATCTGAATGTCAATAATATTTAACAAACTTGTTTTTTTTTAATGAAAAGAACACCAGCAATATTATTTTTAATGGAAGATTTAAACGAGCAAGCGGTTCACCTGATAGTAATTAATCACCATCTGCGATAATAAAAGCACTACAAATGCGCTGCCTACCTTAGGATAAGGATATGGACAATGGAAGGGCCAGAAATAATTAATTAAAGAGGAAAAAGAAATTAATATAAGAGGAAGAAGGCAATAATGTAAGGAGAAGAAGAAGGCAGAGAAAAAGTTCCTTTTTTTCCAGAGGCTTTCAAATTCCCACACTCAACAACGTACGACACACTTAACACCAATGCTCTGTTAGGGTGTGGGATTTGTCCGATCAAGCCGACACATTCATGCTGCTATGGCTCTTCCACTTTTTATTAAAGTTTTTATTATTCACAAGAAGGAGAGGATGGAAGAGGATCGTACGATCAAAAGTGCATACATGGCTACCGTTCGGTTGACGTTGGGTCGGTCGCCCTAGGTACCGATGGAGCGACCGATCGCTGATCTAAGCGCGCTTCGGACAAACGATTGATGAGAGGCTACCCAGCATCGTGACAGGTGGCAAATTCTCGTTTCGGAGGCCGAGAAATATTTTGGGTCATTGTGCCATAGTAGTCTTAGTAGCAATAGTCGCGGGTTCGATCCCCGCATCGGAATAAATATATGTACTACCTACAAATATTTATTCCGAGTCTGACAACACCGCCAATCCGCATTGGACAAGCGTGGTGGGTTAACGACCGTTCCCCCAAAAATGGGGAGGCTCGTGCTCAGCAGTGGGACATAAATATGGGCTGTAAAAAAATCTTAATTATTAATATTATGCCTAGAAATACTTTTATGATACCTCTGATCATGCATATGTCTAAAGAAAGCGTTGATTGCTTTCTAGCATAAACAGCTCGTTTGCCTTTCTATACCATAAAAATAAATATTTGCATTCTACTCCACAGACTCCGTATTCCAAGTTATCGTATACACCGATACAAAATGGAGAATCACGATGAACAGAAGCGGCTGACTTATGTCCTGGTCCCATTCCCCGTGATATGTTCATCTTAACAATAAATATCGGTGGCCAATTAAAGGCACCTGGGCTACAGTAGCATGCCGATGCGGGGTGGTTATGACACATTACCATATATGGCTGTGGGTGATTGTTTATTATTAAATGAAAGTTAATGTTTTATTATAACTTTATTACATTTTAAAGACTTATAGCACTATATTTATTACAATATATATCTTTATTTTATTTTTTTTCAAAATGTTTACATATGTTACAAGACACTAGATCCTATGCTAGGATTCCCTGTGATATAGGAAACTAGGCTCTACCCTTCATAAATAATACATAAATGTTATAACATAAATATCAAAGCATTATAAAAAAAATGGATTAAGTAAGATTAAATTATTAAAGATGTGATCTGTATCTGTGCAGATGTGCGTGTTTATATATATATATATATATATATATATATATATATATATATATATATATATATATATATATATATATATATATATATATATATATATATATATATATAGTATATAGACTGCAGATAAATAAAATATAAGATAACGAATATGCCACAGAATTTAAGGTAAACTGAAATACACAACAATAACAATATGAGGGACTTATGATTTCATTTATATGTATAAATAGTTATTACTGATATTTGCATGAAGATTTCTGACATATGTATTACCAAAACGTAACCGCTTGCAAACGCATTAACCCGTAATTATTATAAAGATTGTTTTCCAACAGTTTCCATAGAGATCATCGTTTATAGCAATGGTTGCTATGGATATCGTTGCTCATATAAATGAATACAACCCGGTTATCGGCGTGTATAACAGTTAGTTTATAATAAAAAAAAACTGCTCAAAATCAAACTTAAAATATTTATCATTATATGATTAAATCACGGACTTTAATCTTTATTATGCCATTACCAAATAATTTTGAGAAAGTAAGAACATAAATATCTAACAACACCATTTAATATCAATGCTAGATCTATTTATTATCTATTATTTTTTATTAAGCTTTCCCTGTTTCTATTTCGCAGGCTATGAATGTCTTTATTATCTATTTGCATGGATGTTTTACGACCATGTCTTGTTTATTGTACACTTCAATATCGGTGGAGAACATAGTTTTTAATTTGAATATAGTTTTAAACTCTCAAACGACTTTTGATATGAAACATGTATTACGGTTTTCATTTTCTAATTATTTTAGAATAAATAAATGATATACTATACTTTAATCGCATTAAGATAAAAAAATCTAGGTTATAAGAATTCCTCCTTTATCAATTTATTTTTATACTTTTGGAGGAGAAGATGATCCTTAGTTTGGTTCTTAGGTATGTGTACTACCTAAAAACAAAAGTTTTTTCTTAGCCAAAATTTACTCATACTCAAATTTTGAAATTTTGTTTCCTAAACAAATCCTAAAGTTTTGATTAATTCCTCAAAATTATGATTAACTTGAGAGCCAAATGATCCGATAATATAAAAACTAATGCTGGAAAATTTTGGATAAGAAAGGCCGGGGACAGGACACTGTAAAAACAAATTGGGGAGACATATCCTCTGCAGTGGGCAAACACATGCTGAAGAAGAAGATGATGATTAACTTCTAGATATAATAGATATATTATACTATTTTACATTAAATTTGACAACAAATGTTACCAGTACACATTTACACACAAGCCGTCACCGAAACTTGATGCATATAGCGAACGGATAAACAAATTATAAAATGTTAATAGAATCGAACCTTTGACTCTCGGCTACAATACATCATTGTCAGGCCGTTAGTGCGGCTGGACTTTTAGAGTGCAAAGCACGACGTATACTAAATCATCTCATTTTTTTTTACTTATAAGATATGTCAAATTATAAGATGTAAAATATTAGATACTTCATTTTAGAAATATTTAACTAGTGTCACATCAGTGATAACGAGTATGGAGCTAGCCACTATTTCCCATACTAACTTTATGGGAACTATACGTTTTTAATATTACGACAGTAAAGGAGAAGTATTTTTTTAGTTATTTTTCAACTAATATGGTTTACGGGCTTTTCGGTTACAAATTAAAGGATTGTAAGTTCAATAAACAAAATAAAATAATAGATATAACGACTAACATTTATTCTGAGTCTGATTACTGAGTCCAGTTAATGTTCGTTGCTCAAGAAATGGGGACTCCCGTACTTAACAGTGGGACATATACGGGCTGTGAAAGAAACATCGTTTGAATTACAATTATTTTATATAAACCTTTGTATTATTTTTCATATTTCCTTTTTTTAATATTTAGTTGTAACAATTTCTTATATTATTCAATCAATCATAATTTAAAGAAGTAAGTTTTAAACTTTCTTTTTTTTTTCAGTTGGAAAATTTCTCGAATTGATAGCGAATTAACCTGTTATACACGATGCGTTATTATAATGGCTTTCACGAATTTCCTCTTTCTGAACGGTGTGGCACTATAGTGGCTTTCGCGAATGCTCTGTTTCTGAACGATATGCCACTATAGTGGCTTTCGCGAACGTTCTCTTTCTGAACGATACGCCTGTCTACATAAACTATAGAGGCTTTAGCGGGACATATATGTTGGCTGTGAGAAATACTTATATAATAACACGGTAATGGAAAGGGTAGATATACATTTTCCTGTTTTGTTTTTTTTTTTTTAGAGAAAGAAACTAAAAATATATTTTAATTACCTTACAACCATTAAGAGTTTTCTTCAAATGTATTATTTAGAACAAATGCTATCGCAATAACTTTATTTCAAAATTACTAATTATAAAATATTATAAACCGGTCAGGTGTGCGTCGAGCATTATTTTCTATTACCGGTGCTCCATCGCTCAGTTCCCACATTAGAGTGAGACATCACACAGAGAGTACGAAAAGATGATGCTGCTCTTTAATAGCCCGACCTCTTTTTATTCTCGTATGCTAATTGATCACAATTAATTCTTTCAGTTCATTTACGTCTAGCTAAAGATATAAAAACTTATCTCACAATCTCCGTATATGTTTTAATACGTTCATTTATATGCACGATTAATCAATAGAAATAATGTAATTAAATTCAAAACATAATGTTTTTGTATTATTACAATAAATTAGAATGACATCATAAGCTTATCATAAAATATAATTTTTCAAAATGTTTAGTTTTTTATCTGTATATTTTAAATTCAATCGTTTTAAAACGAAATCAAATGATTAAAGCTTTACCATGATCATTATCACAACCATGCTTCAATCGATTGCTGGATATAGGACTCTACAGTACAACTCAGTTGAAAATAAAAATCACAATTATACAAAAATACACTAGCATTTTTTTCCTCTAAATATCACAGTGGCGTGCGTTTACTATCGGAGGCAAAAGTTTTGGTTTTATATCCTGCTTTGTGGTAAATTTTCCAAGCCTATTTTGTTCATATTATTTGGACGCTGTAATTGCTAATACGACATAGAATTATAGAATATCCTTTATTAAATTTATTAACTCTTCATGTTTAATAAAATGTTAAATAACTTTAAGCATGAAGTTTATGGTAATTAAAGTAAATCTTCCGACATTTTACAAAACATAACCTGAATATAACCCGTTTACAATAATCCCAGAGCCACGCTTTCCCGCCACTACCCCGACGAGCTGCCAGATATTGCCCTCGAGGAGATGGAGTTGGCCCTCGGACAACTTAAAAATGGAAAAGCCCCGGGCGAAGACGGGATTACTGTGGAGCTCTTAAAAGCAGGAGGTCGACCCGTGCTTAAAGAGCTCTGCAGAATATTCAATTCTGTCGTGCAGAATGGGAGAACTCCTCGGGCATGGAACAGGAGCATAGTCGTCTTATTCCACAAAAAAGGGGATAGGACGCTACTTAGCAACTATAGGCCCATCTCGCTCCTGAGCCATGTCTATAAGTTGTTTTCGAGGGTCATCACCAATCGACTCGCACGAAGACTTGACGAGTTTCAACCCCCAGAGCAGGCTGGGTTTCGAGGAGGATTGGGCACCATAGACCACATTCACACAGTGCGGCAAATTATACAGAAAACAAACGAGTATAATCAGCCCCTGTGCTTAGCATTTGTGGATTATGAGAAGGCCTTTGACTCCATTGAGACCTGGGCTCTCATGGAAGCCTTGCAGCGGTGCCAGGTAGATCATCGATACATCGAGGTATTGAGATGTCTTTACAATGCCGCCACGATGTCCGTTCGAGTACAGGGCAGTCAAACAAAACAAATCCAGTTGTATCGCGGTGTGAGACAGGGGGATGTCATATCCCCGAAACTGTTCACTAATGCACTGGAAGACGTTTTCAAGACGCTAGACTGGAAAGGACGAGGCATAAACGTAAACGGTAAGTACATCTCACACCTGCGTTTTGCCGATGATATCGTGATCTTGGCAGAATCGCTAGAGGAACTGCAAGGGATGCTGAACAGCCTAAATGAATCCTCTCGACGAGTCGGTTTGACCATGAACTTTGATAAAACTAAAGTCATGGTCAATGATCATCTGGATCCACAACCGACCGTCGTCAGTGGTAAAACTCTCGAAGTTGTCCAGGAGTATATCTACCTCGGGCAAGTCTTGCCCGAGGTAGATATACTCCTGGGCAATTGGGTGGAGACAACTTCGAGAAAGAAGCCGATAGAAGGATTCAGTTAGGCTGGGCAGCATTTAGGAAACTCCGTCCGGTCTTCTCGTCGCCCATACCTCAGAGCCTGAAGACGAAAGTTTTCGACCAGTGTGTCCTACCCGTACTCTCCTACGGCGCCGAAACGTGGACGCTGACAGTCCGTCTGCTTCATTAGCTCAGAGTCGCTCAGAGAGCTATGGAGAGAGCTATGCTCGGAGTTTCTCTGGTAAATATGTTTCGGAATGAACAAATCCGTCAGAGAACTAAAGTCACCGACATAGCCTTTCGAATTAGCAAACTTAAGTGGCAATGGGCTGGTCACGTCTGTCGGAGATCCGACGATCGTTGGAGCAGACGAGTGCTGGAGTGGAGACTGCGTCTCGATAAACGTGGTGTAGGACGCCCCCCGGCTAGATGGTGCGACGATCTGCGCAGGGCGGCTGGCAGAAACTGGATGCGTGTAGCCGAAGATCGGGCTAGGTGGCGCTCCATGGGGGAGGCCTATATCCAGCAGTGGACTGCCGCAGGCTGCTGATGAACCTGAATATATAAGCAGTCATTGCCAAATTTGTAAGAGTTGTGATTACAAGATGATGCGAAGAAGAGATGGTAAACTGGAAAAGCTGGTCATTGTTGGTAAAAAGGTAAGCTAGCGCGAGGACGATCGCCACCAAAATACTCCGACCAAGTGAAGGACGCCATATCCTCTTCAAAATTTCAACTAGTTGTGAGAGCTAGTTTGGACGGGAACCATTGGTGACAAATTGTCCGTTTAAGGAGTTCTAATGACCATGATCCTCAATAATGAGGGACCGATTAAATGATTACGAGGCAAGGTCGTAAGTTCGATTCTACCATCAGAATATTAATAAGAATCATGTTTTTCTAAGAAAAGCAAGCTAGCTTAGTTGGTATGGTTAACATGAATAATAGTTATTAGTAGTATTTTTAAAAAAAATTGAGAGTGGAGGGAAAAGTTCTATACTTTTCCCTCCAGTTTACCTCAGTTGTGTTGTGTTCTTATTTAATTTTCATGACTTTATTATTATTTAAATTATTTCACTAAGCTACTATTAAGGCAGCGTAACAAGCTGACTAGACAAACTAGAGAAGATACTCGTTGTTGTTATACTTTACTTGACACTGGCATAATATTCATACCTAATTGCAATCAAGAAAGAAAAAGGTGAAGAAATGTGAGATAACACCGAATCGTCTACGAGAATGCCACCACTATATTCATCAATAGTAATTTACTCTATAATACAATTACCTAAGAAACAGACAAAAAAGAGCTTTAAGTTAATATTTATGTTGTAAAGATAATGTATAAAGTATTATTCACATCGACTAATTGGGCATTTATCACGATATTATAAACTGGTAGCTGTGTCCCGTAGTATGGGACGCAATAAATTCGATGATTTAATTGCTTCTGGTATACCGCCATGGGAACAGCCACGCTGGGACTGCTTCCAGAAGCATGTCGTTAGACTACCGTCTTAAGTAACGAGTCACATAAATTTAATTATTTCTTCGATTAAAATTAATAATATTTTCCTGCACAGACTTTCAATGACGAAGATAAAATCAAGATCATGAGTTGTGATTTATATGAGTGTCAATGTCTACATTTTTTATTTTGAAATGTTAATAATATGTATTAAATAAAGTTAAAAGTGTTTGGAATCCCTGACAATCTGCTTTGGAAAAGCTTCATAAGTTAATGTTAGTTCCTCCTTAAATGGAGAGGCTGTGCCCAGCAATGGCACATATATGGGCTGTGAAAAATAAATTACGAATATTATTCGAACGAATATTATTCAATCTAATAGGCTGCTTGAAAAAGTTAATTACTTTTCAACCCCAACGACAAAATTTCATTTCCATGACCATGTGATTTCATGACCCAAAGTGAGTCTTGGCCTCCGATACGAAACTTGCCACTGGTCACGATGTTGGACTGCTTCTCGCTAATCACTCGCTCAGTTCAGCAATCACTGCGTTGCTCTATCAGGAGCTAGGAAAGCAACTGGACGTCCACCGGACGGGATTACCATGTATGCCTTTTTGTTTACACGACCCTCTCCCATCCTCATTATGCGACCGAGCCAACAGAATTTATGCACCTTTATCTTTCCCATTATGTTGGCGTCGGTCACATGCTCCAGTCACCACGA
Source organism: Baronia brevicornis (assembly GCA_031353405.1). Taxonomy (NCBI): domain Eukaryota; kingdom Metazoa; phylum Arthropoda; class Insecta; order Lepidoptera; family Papilionidae; genus Baronia; species Baronia brevicornis. The sequence continues at coordinate 169,026 of JASFAT010000727.1, forward strand.
GGAGATTTCGGAAGAAAGAAATTCTTTAGATATCAATTTCCGTAACAAATAAATAGAGCTGTTTTAGTAAAAGATAAATAAATGGAATTATTAATGGAGTCAGGCGTTACTTTACAGAAATCCATCACTATGTGGACAGTCAAAAGTTTTACTTCGATAAGATCCGCAACAAGCAAAACAATAACAGAAAATTAATAATGCTGGATGAAGTGGACTCTACGGAAGACAACCTAAAAGTTTTTGGTTGTCTTCCGTAGAGTCTACTATACCTGAAGATGCCTCGTATTGGGGCGAAACACGTGTCGTTTATAAGGTGGAAAAGTGGTAGTGTGTGTTTGGTGTTGTCTATAGTGGTTGGTGGGTGGACAATTTCGGTAAGTTTTTGGTTTAACTTCCAAATAAAATTACTTCATTCAGCAGACAAACACAGATTATTAATTTTCTGTTATTGTTTTGTTTGTCGCGGATCTTAGCTCAGTAAAACTTTTCACTGTCCACATAAATAAATGGAAAGTGCGTACGTTTAATATTAAGTTTACACCACAGGCGTACTCGTCTGGCAGGCAGCCACACTCGGCGGGACGGCAGCAAGCGCCGCAGGCGCGCGCCACTCTTTATAATTTGATCACATTTGTATCACAGACAATGCCGGCCTAAAGCGCAAGACGACAAATGGACAGAAAAATCAGTAGAGTCGATATCGTATATAAAAAAAATGATATAAAAGTTTATATCTCACGAGGGCGAAAAGCGATGGAGAGCCATTTCGCTGCGATGAATGGTAGCGGATGGAGCTCTGTGGTCTCTGCCAACCCCTGCGGGGGATAGGTATGATAAAAGAAATTAAGTTTATATGACACGATATAAGGTTGAATGAAAGAGATCGATCTCTGGGATAAGTCCACCTTTTATATAACACATTTAATCTTTTTTATAATTTCTTTTTAATATAAAATAAAGATCCTAATTAGAGTGAAAGAAGCTTTCGGTATAAAAATTCATTAAAATAAACTTACACATAAACATGGATTAATACTGACATTTAATTAAGTTTTTTCCCTAACTTTATACAAAATTAAGAGATTAAAATAAATTTACTTTATAATTATCCGTGTAAATTATTTCTATTTGATATCTACCAACCTGTTATTATTGTATTTATTCCTCTTATACCTCAGTTTATTCAGTACTTATTTCTCTTGTTAAAAACATTGAATATCAAGAAAACTTAAAAGATACATAAACCGAACATTTATTCAAAAAAATTGTCTCAAGCATGAGTTTATTTTATTGTACTTCTATCCATTTTATATTATTAACATAGACAATAAAATGGAAAGGTAAAAGAATTAAAAGTATAGGGTGTAATGTATACATCAGCAAATGAATTCTTTAAATAATCCGATTTAAAACTTAATAACAATAAAATATTGTGAGAGTTTGATCTTTTCTCTCTTCGATCTCTTTTATTATTTCTGTTAACTACTATATTATTACTAGTAATTATAATAATAACTTTAACTTAACTATTACTAAATTAAGTATAGTAAATGATCTCCTAAAAGTAATTAAGCAAAATAAATATTTTATAAAGGAGATTAATACAAATAAATAAAGCACATCTCTAATGTTAAGTAAACAAATGTAAAAGAATTGCGACTCCGTGCACGTCGCAGTATATTTCACGGACACGACTCCTTCAGTAAAATCACCCGAGGCGCACCACAATGGCCGCTACTTTTTCCTCCGCCATAATAAACATTTGTATTCATCGCTCATACACCGCGCAAGCGAATTTGGCCCGAGGTATCGTGCTGTATGGCCCACATACATAGATGATATACATTCTGTACCGCATAATTTAAATATATTATAAAATTTCGGGCAGCCAAATCTTTAGTGAAAAAGAAAACTGTTGAATTTTATATGACTTGTGAAAATATACTTTCGAGAGAACGTTCTAATTTATTCTAGTAGTTAGGGAAAGAAAAACAGCGATACATGGACAATATTAAGCATGAATTGAAAATCTAATAACCATTTCACAAGCGTATTTGTCGCATCAACGCCTCGACAATTTTCGACGACGAACGAGTTAGGGATTTAAGAACTAGGTACTTTTAATTACGTTTTACCCGTCAAATGTACTAATAAATATGCATTACATCCTGTTACCTATCTTGACGACTGAATACATAATCAAGACTTTGATGATAATTAATAAATCGAAGATATTGTCACAAACATTGTAAAGAAAAGGTAACACCATGACTCCAGCAGGATGCATGGCTCTGCGTGTACTAAATTAGCCGCTTAACATAATAATTGGCAAAAATTGTATTGTATAGATGTTTATGTCGATAACTAAACTGTTTTATATGGAATCATAACAATTTAAAATTCTGAAGTAGCAACTGCACATTGAAAATTTGTATAATCTTTAAGTCTTAAAGTTAATATAAAAAACTTAATGTTTATTAGGAGTGAAAAACTATAAAAAGAAATGTCAATTCTGAATCTTCACTTTAATTATTATACGCCCCATATCATTGTAACATGGGAATGGGAAGGAAGGCAAACCTAACTAGTTGTTTATTAATGAACTAACTAGTCAACGGTAATAAGTAATCACGGCTGCTCATTGTGATGTGCTATACTAGGAACATTGCAGAGGCATTGCCTGACTTAGGATATGGATGTGAATAATGGGAAAGGAAGATGAACTTAATACGAGGGGAAAAAGGAAATAATAAGGACGAAGAAAGAAAAAAGAAAGGTGTCAAATCCTCTGGATCCCCATACTTAAGGTACGAAATGCGGTGAAACTTTATATATTATACTTTATAAGAAAAATATGTCCGATGTATATAAATTTGCTCAGTTGTTTTTATTTAAAATACTCTTTAATATTCATGAGTATAGCTGTAGAAGTAATAAAATATGTACCTCATTAATCTGTTGATTTTTATCATATATAAAAAGCTATTTAAAAGCAGAGCTTGTCAGTAATATACAATGTTATTTATTATTTTAAAATAAAGACTTAATTTCAAGTTATCTGAAGTTTAGTAAATAATCGACGATATGTTTTATTTATAATATACGATATATTGCTTAAACAAACAACGAAATATATATATTTCGAAGTTTGTTTAAGCAGCACATAATGTATTATTAGTCTCTCAGTCCAATGCAAAAAAATGGTAATAGTTATAGTAAACAATAGTTATAAGGTATATAACATGCGGTAGTATAGAAAATATAATCAAAATAACACACAAACAAAAAATGTGCAAAAACAAACAAATAATTTTATGCCATACTTGACAAATGGCATATTATTTGTCTGGAACAGAAATTTGTATATATATATATATATATATATATATATATATATATATATATATATATATATATATATATATATATATATATATATATATATATATATATATATATATATATATATATATATATATATATATATATATATATATATATATATTACAACTACATATAAATTATGCATTATGTATTTTGCCGAAATGGCATTAATGTTCGTCAGAATCCTTTCTTCCGTGTGGGACCTTACAGTTACAAGGAAAAGTGCTTACGTATTTTCCCTTAATATGACTGAGTTCAATTTAGTATTTTTTTGCATTTGTACCTCGTTGCTTTTTGCTCTGTTTTTTTTATAGAACATTTAACTGAAAGAGCATACGGTTTACCTGATAGTAGTAAATAATCAACACCACCCATAGACGTGGACACCTACACATAATATAGACTAATTTTGATGACATTTTCAAGAGAAGAAAGCGAACTTTCTAAGGCATACAATCCATACATAGATATAGAAACATATCCATATATAGAAAAATCATAAGCATTTTTTTATGAAAATGAGCAAGAGGTAGATGGTAGAACGGACTGATTTCTGCAACTAGACGTCAACATGTGTTGACGTCTAGTTGCAGAAATCAGTCCGTTCTACCATCTACCTCTTTTTGCGTGCTAGAATAACAAGTGAGCAGTCAAGGGTAAATAATCATCGCCACCCATGGACATCTGCACCTTCAAGGACACTACTGATGATGGCTTAACCTAGAGTGAAATGTGATCAATGGAAAGGAAAGAGGGAAGTCTTCTTTCTTTATGGTCCTATTCCCCAAGGTGGAAACCCGATGTATTTTATCTCTGCCGCTACGGAGCGCTTCCAGGTGTGTTTGGGTCGGCCTCGCTTCCTTTTCCCTTGAGGAGTCCATTCCAGCGTCTGCCTGGGAATGTGATCGGGATTCTTACGGAGAGTATGGCCTATCCAAGTGCACTTGCGGCGCAAGATTTAAAGTTCAATCGGCGGTTCGCGACGAAGATCCAGTAGGCATTCGTTGGATATTTTCTCGGGCCAGAAAAGAGGGAAGTACAGAAAGGGAAAATATTTGGGCTTTTGGATGGCAACACTTACTAAACGAAATGCAACAATGAAGTTTCTGCAAGAGCGCGGTACTTATGTACAGTACGAACGAGCTACATGCGGCAAATAAAAGTTTTATAAATCATTTTGATATTTTGAAATTTTGGTTATAGATTTGCCATAGTGTTTTCATCATAAATATTCAAAACAGTTATTGAGTTGAATCATTTAAAAAAAAATATTTTCATTTCAATTCTCGACGAAAACTGCGCAGATCGACCGTGAAAATTACTATTTTTGACATTGATAATTATGTAAAATTTTCCATCGCCAGGAAAGATCTATTCATGGGTAAACAAACCATCTAGAAGATCAATAATACCTTTTAATTAAAATAACCACTTACTATTCGTTAGCATATATTCACCGTTAGATTTATAATCAAAATGGTTTTTCCTCCAAACATATACAAATATTCATACTACGTGACTAAGAGAAAGGAATTCTTGTATTACATGTAATTACTTACGTCCCTGTGGCGCAGAGGATAGCGCGTTGGACTTCTAATCCAAAGGTCGTGGGTTCGATCCCCACCAGGGATGACATAAGTTTTTGTTTCACTATAATACGATGTCACATATAATATACTTTTAGACTATAACTTTTTATATTTATTATTTTATAATATACTTTTAGACTACAACTATATACTATAACTATAACTTTACTTAGACTATAACACATATAATATACTTTTTATTTACATTAACATAGTTACTTAAAAATGTCATAAAAACGCAATTTTGTAAAGAATTTGGTTTTACAAACTTAAACTAAAACACTTATATTTAATATTGTCTAAACTTCAAACTAAAGTTAACAGATAAGGCCATATATAATATCAAAAAAAAATATAGGTTATGTATTTTATAAATATATAATTAAAATATTATATAGTTTGTTTTTTGTATTTTTACAGAAAGTAATTTTTTAAGTTCTCTCCATGTTTAATTTGAACTTGTGAAGCAGATAGACTGTACAGTGTCCATATTTCGGCACCGTAAGTGAACCAGAATGCACCAGTCGAAGACTCAAGCTGTACATCTAGATCATAATAAAAATAGACAATTATTTTTACGATTCATAATATACGGTATTAAGTATGAAAATAATAAGTGTTCAACTACCGGTGCTTGCACCCTGCTGGATTCATAGCCCGCCCATTATACTTCAATTTTATTATGGGAATTCAACTATTAACGGAATCTATAACGCATTAAGTAAGACATTCTCAAACTTAACCTCGTGTTATTGTTACATAATTACAATTTATACGTTAAGTGTTGTAATAACTACATTTTTGTTTGTGAAATTTATGACATGGTTATTTAATTCGTTTTTATGATATGAAAACCTTAATTAACTCGGTCACTTGTCGGAAGAGGGAGACCACGAAAAACATACCTTAACCAAATTGCTAAACTTTTTAGGAAGTGCCAGGTCAAGAGTACCCTCAACCGGCGGGCTTGCATGAGGAGAATAATGAGTGTGGAAGAAGCAAGAGAGGTATGCCGAGATCGTAGCAGATGGATATCTGTAGTCTCTGCCTACCCCTACGGGAGACAGGCGTGACGATATGTATGTATGTACGTGAAACGGTTAATGTTTTAATCTTAAGCAGATAAATGTATATTCATATTTTAAATGTTTTATTTTCGCCAGCCGTGTTTTTTAAACCGACGTGAAATAGTAAGCTTCAAGCCTACACTTTTCTTAAAAGGCAACGCTTCTGCAATGCCTATGGCACTGTGGATGTTTGCTCGTTTGCCTTCTTAACCCATAAAGAAAGCGCATTACCTATCGTCAATATCACATAATGTTACACTGTATGAAGTTTATTTAAAATAAGACTATATAAATGGCTAATAGATGGCAATATTTATACTATTAAGGTGTTTTTTGCTTTAAAATCGATCGAATGTATGTAATAGATAAATCAATTATAATTTTAATGACTATATAATAGTTTAGGTGTATTTAGATCTTTATGTATGTAATTATTAATAAAATTTGTACGCCGTAAGTGCCAATGTGATGGAGCTTTTATACGTCTTTTTTCATCTCGTTATACCTCACATTATACAAATAAAGAACTATTATATTATTACTTTATATCACATATTAAATTTCTGCTAGCCGTCTTGTACAGATCATCGCTCCATCTAGGTGAGAGGTATCCCACATTACGTTTGTCTAGACGTCTTTACTCTAGTCTTCTACCTCAATCTCAACGTCTCGTCTACCTCAACTGTTGTCGGTTCTCCGACCGACGAGCAGCGCATTGCCACTTAAATTTGTTAACAGGAAAGTTATGTACATATTTACATATTTAAGAGAATTTCTTTGACGAGGTTCTTAGTTCTGAATCATATCACTAGCTTTTCAAGCTCTCTGAACAATTTATAATAGGCTTATTATATTATAAAATAGTAGAACATACTTTATTATTATAAAATGACATAGTATAGACCGATAAAACGTACAATTATATATTACAACCCTATAATACATTATTATACGTATTTATACAAGTAAAAACATAAAAAAGTATGTTATCAAAGATAAGAATAGATATGCATAAGCAATAAAAATATAGTAAAAAGCGTATACAACGTCTCTAAAAAAAGAATTAGAGTAAAAAAAAAACATTTATTTCATGTGAGAACAACAGCTTATTCCAAGATAAATTATTATATAAGACGTATATGAAGAGTTGTATAACAATGCAGCCAGTTACTGCGGTCTCATAAGAATGTACTAACAATAGGTTAAGAGCAGCACTTTAAAAAAATTGACAGTGTAAAAGACAAAATAAAATCAATAAACAATAGTAGGGGAGCCCAAAAGGGAATTGGATATATACCTTCAGTACGTTAATCTGACGCGCTGCAGTATTTCAAATGATCAATTTTTTTGAGCATCCTCCCATACTGGCTGAAGTTACTTATCAATGTGTAAGGTATCCTCCCTTATATTCATCTGCCACGCTGTAGTAAATCCCAAAATCCCCTCTTGGGTTCCCCTACTACAAGAGAAAACAAGAAAAAATTAGTATCATCAAATGTTAGCTTTGGTATTTAAGCAAATTGTTTATGTATGCACATGGACGCGTGTATATATAAATGCATGTGATTGTGTGTCTCTATGTGTGGTTTTTGTGGACACTTGCAAGTGTGACGTAGGTTGACAATTATTAAAAATAATATATATTATTGATTTATAAAATCTATTTATTAATGATGATTTAGGATTTCCAAAATGTTTTTAGAAACATGTTTTTAAGAACATTTATAGAAAAGAATGTAATCGATATATATTAATGATAAAATTATATCTGCCACGGTGAATGAACAAATTATTTAAGCTTGCATTCAGTTACATAAAATTATTTTTTCCTTAAAAAAGCCGAGTGATTAATGAAACTTCGAATTTCTCCTGACAGCCATTCTCCCGCCTTGCAATGAAAGAAAATTGCATCGAAGGCATTAAAGAATAATTATCTGCAATTTAATTCGTGGTTTCTCAATTTAGTATCCCATAAGTAACAAAGCATGATAAACCATTCACGGAAGACCAAGTAAATCGAACACCTACTTCGTAGTCGTTACTTAAAATGACAGTAAATGTTTTGGTTTATTTTTAATAAATTTATCACAATGGGATTTAGTCATTATTTTATTTTCGAAAACAAATACAAGCTCTCTAGCATTATTGCTATTAGCTGACGAATAAATTGTATAGGATTCGCAAATAGCCATTCCACGGTTTAGACAATAATAAAACAATAGAAATAATTTTATTTATAAACATGACAACATTGAAGCAGAAATTTGATTTGAAATATTACTATAAAGAAATATTTTACTATACATATACATTATTGTAAGGAACAATAAATTTAATTGAGTATAAACAAAAACAAATTTCAAACAATTTGAAAAATTATATTATAACAAGAAAAACAATTTTTAAACTACAATTAACCTATAAATGAACATAGAACGTAACCACAATACAATTGAAAAGATTTAAAGACTGTACCTACTCCATTTAAAATTAATAACTAACAACAATTAAGATGAACAGGCACTCAGATCAGAAAGCAAATTTTTAATTACTGTTTTCCATACTAAAGCAATTCACAAATTTTGATTTACAAAAACGCAAGCAATTTCTTTTACGTGAAATGGCTTTAAATTATAGCACCCGCATAACCATATCGGACATAATCGATCACATTATAATTTTAAAACCAGGTCAAAAAAGGCAGACAATAAATTTCTCGTACGCATTATAACAGTAATGACTAAAATAATTTAAATTCGGTTTCTGATAATTTCTCTATGTATAATATTCTATATATAACTTTTTATGCAAAAAAAGGCGAATGTGAAAAAGATAAAAGTTCTATTTAGTTTAAAAGGATGACAATATTTAAATTATAATACATTGTTGCTGGATTACTTTGAACAAATAATATAGTTTAATAATAAACAATAGATTGTGATATTCATAAATTACGATACGTACTATGGCACACCGCAGTACTGCTTACGGTGACATGGGATCTTAAGAGGGCTTCTTCAAATAAAATTCTTTCAAATGATATTAATTTATTCTTGCATTTCAAATGATATGTACATTTATATTATATCTCACACTTTATCACATTATTTACTTTACATTTTATATCTCAATATATATAATTTCAATTACTTATGCCGGATGTGTGACATGTCTTTCCAAAAGAGGTCAGTCTAACTAATGTTTTTGTTTTCATAGGCTCAAAGATCTTTCAAAACGGCTCGGAGTTAATCTGGTGGATACGATTCGGAATGAATAAATGCGCAGAAGTACCAAATTTAATAACTTAGCATTTCGATTAAACCTACTCAAATACAGTTACGTTGGAGTAAATCAGTGAAGAGTGGAGATCGCATCTTGATAAAAGTAATATGGCACACCTCCCAGAGAGATTTTTTTATGGGATAGGAGAGCAAAGGAGTAAGCGAGCCGCCTGATGGAAAGCAATCAACGCCGCCTATAGACAACCGTGACACCGCAGGAGCAATAGCAGGGTGGCTGGCAGAAAGTGGATGATGCGCGCTAGTGCAGCAGTATACTGCCAATAAGAATTCCATGCCATGCCAATAAGCCTGCAATTCTTCTTAATCTAACTCAGCTGATACCCATTGTGATCATTTTCCTAAACAAATCTACGCTTGGATACTGGTATTTATCAAATAATTCAATAATATGTTTACTGTATTTTGATATTTGTAAATCATTACACTACCAGCAAACAAACTGCGACAACAACTCGTTAAAGTAAATGCCAAGTCACAACAAAGCGTAATGTTTTAAGTGTGAAACGAAAGGCAACATAAATCTGTAGGCCCTCACTTGCGCCAAATGACGATGCCTGAGGCCACGATATAGTATTAACCTGTTCCAACCAGTAGCCATCAGTGATAAACTATTTAAAATGTAAATTAAGACTTATTGCTTCCTACTTTTGGGTTAATTTCCTTTGTATGTAAATACTGATCAAAATATTTATGATTTAATATAAACACTATTCTATTTCTATCAAACTCAGTGTTGTATAAAGCTCAAATTACTTCAATTCCACGTCCACTCATTCCTTTTGTTCTCGAGCTACCAAGACAGCCTTCACACGGTAAGTTAGTTAAGAATTTATGCCTACAATGGAATCAGCACGAAATGGTTTCTTAGCCTCGGGGAGAATAGTGGTTAAGTTATTGCCTGGTAGCGTTACTCGCTCAGAATCACTCACTATCTTTCCATCTGGTTCGATTCTGACATATTTTACAATCAGGGTTGCGTCTCTGATTTTATTGCCATCGTTTTTTACGATTACTGATTTACGTTTATTCATTTAATATGTTGTTCCTTTAACGTATGACAGCGCAATTTTACAATGTACTTTAATCACTCTTAAGTACACAGGTATAAAAACGTTTTAAATATATAATTTTAAAATTTAATAAGATAAAATTAAATAAATTCATACTGAGGCAAAAAAAAAAAGATTTTGGAATTAATGAGCGAAAATATTTTTTTACAAATATACAATCAACATTTTAAAACTATGATTCTTCTTCTGCTTCTAAGAGTGCTTCTCCGACTTACGAAGGCTGGCAGCCTATTTAGCATAACTCTCCACAGTTCTGGAGCACTCACTATCCTGGTCCACTCCCTGATATTACGTAGCCAAGACTTTATGATTAAAGTAATTCAATTCTACTGTTTTGGTATGTGATTAGGAACCACATACCCAAAAAGTAGCATATCCATTTCTCATTTATTCATATAAGTGTGGTATAAAACGTCTTTGGGGAAATTACCATTAGAATATATACCTTCTGCCATGTTCTTGAATAAGTGAGAGATTGGGGTAATCAAAAGATCCCGAGGATTTGAGATACGTATGTGACCCCAAAAGGGACGCAAACACACTTGTGACACCTCTGCCATTGTAATTGTATATAGACGGTAGTGATCGCGTTCTCGTTTATCTGTCTCTACTGTAAACTGTAACTAAGACGAGCAGTAACGTCTTTCGGAGTAATAAAAACCAATCTGCTATATCTAGGGCTTACAATACCGGGATTCCGAAATCCCGAATACCGGAATACCGGACGATTTTTGTCCGTTATTAAAAACCGGTATTTATGTAAAAATACCGGTATTTTGGTATTACATTAGTTGATAAAAATTGAATTTATGCACAATATAAATCTGATTAAAATAATATTAATTAGAAGATTTTTTTTTGTGAAGATAAACAATTTCATTGTATTAAAATCTATATCAGGCATATTTATTACACATACAAATTTAATATGTACTTTTTTTACTTGTACGTTTTTTTGTATCTGTCTACTCCTACTCTTTATGTTATAAAATAAATAATATCTACTCATTTCAGAACAATTTTTATTGGATTTCATATATTATTTGTTAACAAGTAAATATAACACATAAGATAAGTAAAAATATAACTAGTAAATTTTTTATCAATAATACCGGTTTCAATACCGGTATCCCGATATTTCTAATTTTAAATATAAAATACAGATTTTAGTTCGGTATTGTAAGCCCTATATCCAATCTCATTGCTAAATGTAAGGAATACATCAACACTGTATTTCTCATGGAGACTAATGTCCAGCGGTAGATTGTTACAGGTCTATTGATGACGATGGTTAATTAAATTAATAGTCATAGAAGTATCATTGATTACGTTTACTTCTTTAGTACCAACCCTGCATGCATCGAAGTCATTTCCTGCATTGTGTCTGTAAGCTGACAAAGCCACAGGTTTATGCAACGGATTGATTTGCATAGCAGAGCGCTTATTAGATTTTATTTTAGTGTCTAACAAGGAAATTGCGACAATTCAGCATTGTAAGCGATCGGCTCATGATTATTTATAACGAGGCCAATATTGTAATTATTTGTTGACTAATTTTTGATTGCAGACCTTTTTAAAACTAGTACTCGCGACGTCATTTACTATAATATACTAGAGTTACTTGTTATGTATTATGTGCTTATTAAATTTATAAGACTATAACAATACATTTTACATTTTATAGCCTATTCATAAATTTAAAATTAATTTAATTTATTGTATAAATCAGTTTTTAAAATAATGTAATTTTTTAAATATATAATGTTCTATATTTGACCTATAAAACGCATAATTTTATTCTTACAAACATGTTGTAGTGTGTGTGACCAGCATTGGGACATATATGAACTATGAAAAATATATTTCTATTCTTTATTAACTTATAATTACTAATAACTAAATATAATTTACACACAATATATACTATATTCTTATAGAATATAATTATAGTCTATATAATATATGTATATAAATTCTAACATGAATCTTTAAATAAAGAAGTATATAATGTTTTTTTGTTCCAAAACACCGTTTTAAACAGACACAGAGAGTATCACTTCTTTAATATAGGAGTACTTAATAAAGAACTTTGTGAAATAGTATTATCGTTAGGTATTTAATATAATTATATGGTTCCAAGTTTAGAACCTTATTTCTTCCCATGGATATCATATGAGGCGACTGTTGAAACACTGTTGCTAGCAATACTGGTTTTTTTAATATGTAATCAACGTAATTTTGGTAGTACTGTATCAGAACGAAGAGACACGCGAAAAGGATGTTTTTACATACATGGTCTCATATTATTGATTTAAGAAAAATTACCTGTAGTTAAAAGTCATAAAAACGCCACCAGATTCACCGCCAGGTGAAATTTTTTAATTCACCAACTCAACACAGTCCACTCATGTACCTAAGAAAAACTAAACTCAGATCTCCAGTCTACCCTCCAATCATAGCACCCCTCGATTTTGAGAGGGTTTAATGTCTAGCGGTGTTCTGTTATCACTGTATTGACAATGAAGATATGATACTTTTCAATTTACTTTTATAACTTATTCACCAAATAAAAATTAAGTAGGAATAGAAAATAAATATCAAAAATCGAATGCGAAAAAAATTGCAAATTACAATCTTAAAGACAATGTCGTGTTATATTAAATATAAAAGATGTATAATTTTTTATTTGAGAACTAGGTTTATTTGCTCTGCGTGTTTTTCTAGACGCAATAAATAACAAACTTCATTATTTATCTTTAAAGAGCGAGCTTCTAGACCACATTGGAGATCTAATAATATACAAATTATTGCCAATCAATGTATTTATGACGAACCAGTCGATATTTATTATTTAATGATAATCGATGACATCTAGTATTTAGTCAGAACGCCAGTGATTGGTCTTAAATTCAATTATTATGATTTACATTTTACATCGACCGAAAATAAATTAATCGTTTTTTTGTTTATTTTTTTTTAAGTCTGTAGTGGAAGATTTCTGCATTAAGAGTTCGATTTTCGCAAAATACCTGATAACATTTGACACGCAAATTGTACCAGCCTAAAGATTTATAGAAGGGCTAACAAAATAATATAGATGTACATACGTGTTATTTCAATTAGTTTTTGATGTTACTTCATTATTTCTTTAGTTTATATTAAGAAAGAAAGCATCAAAGTTCACATTTTTCATTATTAAATATTAATAAATATTACATAATATGTTTTTCCCTTAAAACACTTTAATCAAAATAATAAAACAACACAGTTTCTTCCTTTTATACCAACAGTAAGTTTTCACATAAAATGTAGTTATAGAAAGCATACTAAGACAAGTCGCGCTTCCGGTATGTTAATTAAACCCATATAAAATTAATTATCAATTTACGCATTTAACTCTTGATTGAACCCCTTTCTAATAATAAAAGTAATTTGCGAAGAACGGTCAAAAGTATAACCGGGTATGTGTTAGGGCACTTATGTGCTAATCGAGTCCTTGTATGCCGTAAGTTAATACATACATAATAAGTGTGATTAACTAAGGCGGGCGCCCCAAGCAACGGTAGCCGAGATGTGCCAATCTTTTCCTTGTTCCTGTAAGGTTTACATGCTGCCAGTTTTTATACTATTTGCATTTTCATAAGATTATGACGACCAAACTGAAGATCCAAATGATCAAAATGTTTTAGTGCGAAATGTAACTTATCGGATACAAGAGTCGTGGGTTGTTATTTCGAGTCTTTGTATTGGTCATAATCATTTTCAATTTGTATGGTAGTTCTTATGTTAGGCTATGCATGCGTCCCCAGAATTCTAGCTATTTCCTTAACCTTAAATGTAACTTAACCAAAACTTTAGTTACAATTTTTTTAAATAATAAAATTAAACATAGCCTTCCAATTTAATAATTCCTTTATTCTTATATTTTATATAAGTTATTATTTACGAAATCATCATATCAAAATTTATTCCGTTAAGTATTCCAAAATTTTTTCCACAGCTCATGTAATATGTCCCACAAGCCCGAAAAGACTATATTTGGAGAAACAGACACGATTCTACAACACTTAAATTTTATTAAATCCTTGTTAACTGCTACAAGTAATATAGCTCGAATCCAATCGTAATTATAAATAATAAATTTTACTTAACATAATAATCAATTTAAAATAAACTTGTGCTTTTATTAAATAAACAATTTATATCCAACGAGACTTACGAAATTTAGGTATACAAGAGACAAGCGTAATATATATGTACATATACGTCCAGAAACGTCGGCAACCCATTTTAACGTGTCTTGTGTTGCGATGTCTATGGGCGGTGGTAATCATTTACGATCAGGTGATCTATCTGATTTTTGTCAGCTCTGATAATTTCGGTTGTCTTCCGTAGAGTGTACTATACCTGAGGATGCCTCGTGTTGGGGCGAAACACATGTATTTTACAAGCTGGAAAAGTGGTAGTGTGTGTTTGGTGTTGTGTATAGTGATTGGTGAGTGGAGAGTTGATGGCCAATTTTCGGTAAGTTTTTGGTTTAAGTTCCAAATAAGTCCACTTCATCCAGCAGGAAAACACACATTATTAATTTTCTGTTATCGTTTTGTTTGTCGCGAATCTTAGCTAAGTAAAACTTTTGAATGTCCACATAGTGATAGATTTCCGCAAAGTAACGATTTCCATTTATAATCAGCTCTGATATAAAAAATGGTGTTAAGTCAGACGGTTAATTTCAAAAGTAGCTCCAATAATTTTTAATATTACCATATTTCTTATCTTAATATAAATAATATCTCATCTCATAAAATATATATTAAATAAATGAGCAGCATGTGAACTCAGCAGAAACGTTGAGCGTACGCAATATACTATTAAAAGGAGTCAACGCACTCGCATATGTAGGTATGCCGTAGGCAATAATAACAACAGCTTCTGTTCGCAAGTACCAGCGCGACCGGCTGACCGCGACAGCTTACGACGCTCTGAAATGATAATGTGCGACTAGTACAAGATACACTTAAGAAATCTTGTGTTTATATGTATGTATATGATATCTATGTAAACCCAATCTTATTTAATGACATATATATGGTAACTATAACCATATTTATTACCAGCGATCTAGCTACATTAGTTCTTCTGAAAACCAGCGCCCAAAAGCGTCATCGTCAGCCTATATCACTTGATTTAAGTGAGATGTCACACCTAGCCTGATCTCAAAACTCATGCGTCCAGTTTCTGATAATCATTCCACGCAGATCACCGTTCCTTGTAGCCGGGGAGCGTCCCAACCTACGTTTGCCAAGACCACGTCTCAGCTCCAGCACTCGTCTACTCTAACGTTTGTTACTTCTCTAACAAACGTGATCAAACCCAATGCCACTTTAGTTAAATCAATCGAAGGGCTATATCGGTGACTTAAATATTTTTTTTAACAGACCATATATGTCTCACTGCTGAGCACGGGCCTCTCCATTTCTGGAGGAAATGTTAACCCACCACGCTTGTCCAATGCGGATTGGCGGGGTGACCAGACAGAGGTATTTGTAATTCATAAATATATTTATTCCGATGCGGGGATCGAACACGCGACCATTGACTCCGCGGGTTGAGGGTTCCGCCACTGGGCCAATTGGTCGTCGACTTAAATATAATAGGTCTGTAATCATACGATTGTTAATGATTGAAAGTTGACATTTTATCGATATATTTTGTAATAGTCACGATAAGTGAAACAATGGAATATTGCTAGATACGGGCAGCCAATTTGCAATAGTTTACAAACCAGTAGCTTATTGATCATACGGATACCGTTATAAGAAATTTACGACAACAATAACTGATATAGGTGAATGGATTTATTCTGCTACTGTATTTTAGTTGGAATTAAAATATATCTGTGACTAGCATATTAAGATTTTGATTGTGATGTAAACAATTTGCACTTACCCACCGAATGTGTCGTCCGGAAAGCACCATATACTTCGAGAAAACAATTTTTTTATGGGATAGGTAGGCAAACGAGCAGGCGTGTCGCCTTATGGAAAACAATCAACGCCGCCCATAGACATCCACAGCGCCATAGGCAGTGCGGAAGCGTTGCCGACCTTTAAGGAAAGTGTCATTATAGGAGATGGGTAGGGAGGGGTTGGGTCTCCGGAACTCAGCCGCTCTCCGTGTGAAGCGTGGTAGCTAAGCTATACCGCTCAGGCGCCGGTTTTCTGCGGGAGTGTGGTACTTCCCCGGGCGAGCCGGCCCATTCATGCTACAGACAAAGATTATGCCAATCTTGACAAAGTATTCCTCTGCAGCGTGGCTCTACCACTTATAAATGTTTATGTAGCTTTTCCTAATGCTTCGTTCAAACGAAAGCAGGAGTTTTGAGTTAAAATTTTGGTCAATATTGAAATAATTTGTAAATATAAAAACTAGGTTTCCAATCTTAGGTGTAAATTATGTAGGTATATCTCAAGTGGCTCGAAAATAATGCATCTAAATTCTCCTCCAATGGTATCGAAAATAAAAAGGTCAAATCTTTCAGATAAAGGAGGATTCGAACGATGGAGCCTTTTTTGAGTGTATTACGCTTACATCATAAAAATATTTTATATTTCGCAAATGTTAATTGAGATCACTCGAAGAAGTACCTACATTCGAAACGGTTTGGATAATATCATCATCCCTGATAATTACATTTCCATAAGTCTTATCAAATACTGTCTTTTAAGATTATCCACAAATCCAAAGCCACTCCCTTTAATGATTCCGTTTATCTCAAATCGCAAAGAACTCTTAGCGATTTGCATACAAATTATTAATAACATGCGTTTTATTGCCGTATAATGATAGTAATTATTGTCTCGATTCCATTAATGGATCCTGCTCACTCCGACTGCTTTGAAAGGTAATTTGCGATAAAACTATACACGCAGAAGCCATAAAATTGCATTGATTCACGGCAAAACCTATTATTGGTATACCTTTATCTTTTAATAACAAAATAGGTACACGACATTTCTACCGCATCTATAGGACTGCCACCAGACAGACCGGTTCTAATTTGCGGGTATGACGTTTACCCTCAAAGAGAAGAATAAGCTCCGAAAGGAAAGTCTCCGAAAGATCACTGATCAAAGAATCTCAAGAACAATGAAGAATGCTTAAATCAAAAAGCTCGTGACCGATGTTAACATAAGCAAAGAGATAAAGCCACATAACCTTCATTGGTTAGAGCATCTACAGAGGATTGAAGAAGATCGCGTTGGCAGAATGTAGTATACATATGGATGAAAAGTTTAGTGGTGTTCCCCAGATACCAGTGGAGCGATACAGTGATCGTCCATTTCTCAAGAGGACACGTTTGCCTCCCTATAATGGGACTAATAGCATATTCTCGTATCAGAGGCGAAAACACATTTTTGGTTTCTGAGACAACAGGGTACGTAAGACTACTTACTTCATTGTCATTAAAAACTTACTTCAATTAAGTAAGTAAACTTAAATTTTACATGGAACAAGAAAACAAACAAGCAAGCGTTCATCTGATTAAAAGCAATCAACGCCGCTAACTTAAGCTCAAACTTTAACTACTAAACTCAACTAATTGTCTAGCAAAAATAAATCATGTCACAAGTTAACATTATATATTTCCTTTCTACTTGCGAATATCACATTATGGTGTGGGCAGTGAAAAGTTGTCTTTGCCTCACGATATTAAGTAAAGCTTAGCTCCTGTGGAGCGTAATAGATGATGTAACAACAGGTTGTGTTTATTTGTCAGTTGTTCTGCAGGCCGCACAATAACCGCTACTCGCATGAGACGCAAGGCTGCTTGGAAATGTATAGAGTAATTTTTACCACCTGATAAAGTTTGTTTAGTATGCGCGTTTACGTAAATAATAGTACCAAGTACGCCAGTTTTTTAACATCAGTTAAGTAAGTAGTGAACTATAAAATATTCTAAGTACAATATACGAGTATATTTAAATGACTTTAGTATGAACGAACCATCGAATGTCTTATCTATTGGGTGGCCTTTCTGAATCGATACGACATTGAGCTTCGAAATTTATTAAAAGGCCAGCAATGCGATAGAAAAATGACATCCCTTAACACTTATTTTCTGTAAAAATGCGGTATCTCCCCAGTCGAACATTATGCAGTCTTCTAAAAATGTTTGAACAAAAAATAAAGATTAATAAGACTAATTCAGGTAAGATAAAAATAGTTGTATCCAAAATCCACATTTTGTTCTAAAGAAATTTTAATATCTACAACTATCACACAACTATATTTTAATATCTACAAGAAATAGAACTCAAAAAGCATTGGCTCAAAGCATCATCGTGCAAGGCAACATGGCAATATAAAATATATTTTTATTACATCGTCATCAACTTTAGCTAATCTTTTAAATTGAAGAATTACATTTTTACTATATAATTTTTTAATTATTTTGCAGAAAATAGTGTTCTTGTGATACAGTGTTATGAGAATATAATGTTACTATAATAAATGTTATACATCAAAACTAATAATACTTTGAGATGTGAGTAACGCAAGATTGTGTTTCTCTTTTATCTTGCATATTTTTTTCCAAGGATTTTTCCACACAGTGGTAAATACAACTCTATGTCAATAATCAAGTGCAATTAGATTGTCAATGGACAAGTGTCGCGGAGACTTGTTCGTTGCGATGCTGTGGTTTAGAAAAGCCGGTTACCGCAATAAACAACCATAGCTACGTATCCAATAATTATCAACGAGTTTTCTAGTATTTATACTTTCTTCGCTCGAACAGGGCGTTGAACTGAGACAAATAACAACTTCACTCCGCTTTGCCACGTTAAGTAGGCACTTAACATAATCATAATATCATAGTTTTGAACGTCTGATTAAAACAACTCCATTTCTATTGCAACGTTAACCAACATTAACATTGTTCCCCAGAATATTATATTATTTTATATATGTATTAATTACCTACACCAAAATTGTGCGATCCGAATCGTCGATGACCAAGTTCTCACCGATCGGCTTGATTCTCTAGCACTGCGGAGGGACATCTCATCTCTCAGCATTTTTTACCGCTTTTACCATGGGGAATGCTCCGAGGAATTGTTTTGAATAATTCCTACCGCCGAATTCCCCAACCGCACACCTCACCGTAAAGAAAAGTTTCATCCCCACCATCTGGATGAGTGGCGATCTACTATGGCTTCTCTTGAAATTTCTTTCCACGCACCACCACTCTGTGGAACCAGCTACTTTCGGCGTTCTGTCCGAACCAATACGACATTGGCACTTTCAAAAACAAGCCTACACATATCTAAAAGGCCGGCAACACTTCCGTGACTCCTGCGGTGTCGTGATTGATTACTTTCCCTCAGGCAGCACGCTTACTCGTTTGCCCTCCTATCCCATAAAAAAAATATTTTTTTGCATAAATATATATAAACAATTCAATATGTCAGTAAAACACTAAATACAATAAAAGTATATATTTAGTTATTTATTGTGACTGCATTTTTAAAAATTTTGTTTTTCTGCTATTTTTTCAGCTAATCTTCGACATTATATTCGACATATGATTTTTACGAAACTTGTAGAACTCCATTGACGTCTTAACAGATAACAGTTTAATCTAATTTTATCATTGAAATCCTCTCGAATAAACTAAATTTCGTACACAAAGACAAATTGAATTTATTATTATACTTCATTTACAAACATCAAACCCGTTTAAGTTAAATTTGCCTATGGAGATATCATAATAAGGATTTGAAAGTAATATTTTATATGGAAGAAAGCTTGGGTAAACACAAGACTGACCACACAGAACGCTGGTAATCTGAATAATACTGCAAATGCAGATGATTGCTGGACGCGCGTGACGGTCTTGTAAACAGCTATTGTATCTGTGTATAAGATTGCGGGGTAGGAGTCAGGTGTATGACTGAATTACCTATGAGCTGAGATGACAGATAAGTTAACGTAAGAATAACGTGGATATTCACGTTTTTTAAATAATAAATTTATTTTTTTATTTTAATTCTTATATTGCATAAAAATACGTAATGATTTCATTGGTTACAAATATTGAGAAAAGGTGAATCTCCTTTGAGGATTTCTTCAACAAAACTAGTTTGAAAAAGAAATAAAAGGTAAATAAGTTAATCTATATATAATATATATATATATATATATATATATATATATATATATATATATATATATATATATATATATATATATATATATATATATATAAATCCATTGCTGTTTGTTAGTCTCGCTAAAACTCGAGATCCGAGACCGACTTGGCTAATTTTGGTTTTAAATTATGTTTGGAAGTCCAGGGAATTATATCCATAAAAATATCCATAAAATATTAGGAATATAGTAAAAGCAACAATTTCGTTTTCCCTTACAAACTATTCCTATCTGTCAAATATTTGACAATCGTCTCATCGTTTAGAAATCAATTAAATTTAAAAGTCGTTCAGAAATCGAAGAATTAAATTCAAAAGAGAAATTTTTTTTATTTCTTTGATTAAGTTTTGACCCCGTTTTTTACTAAAGTTAAAATATTCTGCAATTATCATTCATTTTTTTTATTTATTGATTCTGAGGCGGTACGCAGTTTGCCGGGTCAACTAGTTACTAATAAATTATTATTGTGAGTTAACCATCAGTATCAAATAAGTTATTTATTTTAATAGTAATTAAAAATACTAATCTTTTAAAAACTGATTAGTGGAGTTAGGCGTTACGTTGCAGAAATCCGTTTACTATGTGTGCAGTCAGAACTTTTACTTAGTTAAGATCCGCGACAAGCAAACAAAACAGAAAAATAATAAAGTGTGTTTTATAGCGGAAGAACTGGATTTACATGACGAAGACAACCGTTAAGTCACTTAACAGTTGTCTTCCGTAATCTACTATACTTAATGATGACTCGTGTTGAAGCGAAACTCGTGTCGTGTGCGGTGTGGAAAAGTGGTGGTGTGTGTTTGGTGTTGTTGATAGTGGTTGGGAAGTGGAGAGTTGCTGACGGCCATTTTTTCGGTAAAATTTAGTTTAAGTTCCACATACATCCACTTCTTCCAGTATAAAAGTGCATTATTATTTTTCTGTTTTCGTTCGCTTGTCGCGGATCTTAGCTAAGGTAAAATTCTGACTGTCCACTTTTAAAAACTGTTTTCATTGAAATAATAGGTCCTTAATAAACGACAAATGTGATTTACATATAATAGGACATCACTAGATATTGGCCTCGAAATGAAAATAATCTTAAAGCATTACTTGCTCATCTCTAAACACTTCGAGCATACTGATTGCTACTGCAACTCACTGCCTCCTATGTTACGATGCTTCTGAAATTGTCCATTTTCCACAACAAATTGTTTCATTTCATTCAGCCAGCTATTATTATGTACGGCTTTCGATATTTCGTTAGATAAAGATTTCTACTCAAAACCCAGGCGCTGCATTGAATTGAAACATTGTATACAATGAGATCCGTTCAATGGCTGCTAAATTGAAATTCACCGTGAATACAATACCATTTTGTCATATCTTGTCGGAAATGAAATGTCGATTGAGATACAACACCGATAGTTATATTGGTTTAAAATAATTTCATTTCTATATTATTTTCGCGCTCTCATGTTCTATGTGGTTTCAGACATAGAATAGGGTCATTAAATTTATTCCCTTACTTAACATACAAGGGGATTATGATTCTTTTATGTGGCTGCAAACGAGCAAGCATGTCTTTTTTATGGGATAGGAAGGCAAACGAGCAAGCGTGTCACCTGATGGAAAGCAATCAACGCCGCTCATAGACATCCGCAGTGCCATAGGCAGTGCAGGAGCCTTGCCAGCCTTTAAGGCAAAGGATGGCCCTTGCCTTAAAGGCCGGCATGATAAACATGTGACATGTTATAATAAAGATTTGTGATTAGAAAAATTATTTCCATATTCTAATCATTTTTATTCATATATTTGTAGAATGAAGAACCTTTGTGCACAACACAGTCCATTTCTAAGTTAAAAAAGAAGACTAACAATGCTTTGAATATCAATAGAGTCATTGTTAACTATTGCAATTAAACTTATTATACTTGTAACATAACAATGGGTTTTTTTTTTAAATGAAACGTAGAATCGAAGACATTAGAACATTAGATGGTAGTCCTATATCTAAACAATTAAGCTTCTATAATTCTATAGGTTCCTATTTGATATTACTATTTCTCTTTCTTCATTTTTCTCTCTCTCTTACTTTCTCAATCTATCTTTTTTTCTCTTTGAATTTTGAGCCATACAATTTTATGCTTAATATGATTTTATATGATGCTAAATATATCGAAGTCTGGTCCTTTGAAAACCATAACAGAAATACAGACAAAATAAATAATTTGCTATGCTAAAAGGACGCAGACTTAAACCGGCATAATCCGACATCTATTCAATCGCATAAAAACACTTATAGTGACTCCCATACACATGTAAATGGACGCCATTGCTCACTAAATCGATTCCTTTCGGACGTACGTTGGATATTTCGATCATCAATCACGTGGTGAGATTGAACGGGTCTTCTGCTTTAAATCGAAGAAAAACTTTTATTACACGAGATAAGATATGCATTTTCAATTTAAAGTGTGGATCAGTGGCACTTTTCTTTAGAGTTACGAAGTTTTTATCCCACTAATGCTTAAAACGAGTGTTTAGTTTTTTTTTTCACAACCCATATATGTCCCACTGCTGAGCACGGGCCTCTCTATTTCTAGAAGGACGGATTATAACCCATCATGCTTGACCAATAAGGATTGGAGTTACCAGACTCGCAATATATATCTGTAGGCCATACATATAATTAATCCGATGCGGGAATCGAATCCGTGGCTTAATAAGGCTCATTGTCTGATCGTCAGAAATAGACGTACATATCAAGAGAGAAAAAGTCTTGGTGAATGTGGTTATTGGCTTGCTCGAGTCATCTAAATCTTGTCATAGCAAGGTAGAAGACTTAGTTAGAAAATAATTAACTTGCGGACCTCTTGCTTAAAAATCATCCTGATGAAATTGTAAAGGGCTTAGGGAAAATAAACTCGATTTTTTTTATGGGATATTAGGGCAAACGAGCAAGCGTGCCGCCTGATGGAAAACAATCAACGCCGCCCGTAGACAACCGCGACACAGCAGCAGTCACGGAAGCTTTGCCGGCGTTTTTGGTATAGGCTTGTTTTTTAAAGGTGCCAATGTCGTATCGATGTATGTAAATTTTAAAATAAATATCAATTTATCAAAAGTAACTGTTTTCAAATAAAATGTTTGCGGTTAAAAATCTTTGAAATATTTTAATATTGTAAACTCATATGTTATATTATAAATATTTTTACAAAATAATAAATTTTTCTTCCCCATCATAAAAATTTCTAAAATTTAATATATTAGTCGATAAAATATAATATTTATGGGTTAGATTTTTAGCAACAATACTTTTTTATAATTAAATATGAGGTTTAATAATAATTTCAAATTTCCCCCAGGCATCCTATAAAAATAGTAAAAGCCAAAAGCTTGACAGAATAAACAGACATTCTATTGTATTAAAAATAGTAACAAAAACTACTTTTTACTTCAGAATAAAAATCAGTTTATGTTTTTCTAGAACTTGTTTTGAAATAAACCCATAAAACATAGTACTCTCAAAAATATCTGAATATTATAATATAAACTCAAATTTTATACCGTAAATATTTTCGCGAAGTTATTATATAAATATATTTGTTGTTTCTCTTCCCCGATTAAAGTTATATCAAACTCGATGAGTTATGGCTTAAAAGAATCCGTTTTATGACCAAAGCATTGGATACGATAACACTAAAATAAAAATTATCACTTGAGACACCGAGGTGAGATGGTGTTCCTATAATGTATGTTAATTCAATGCATCTGCCACAGAATATCTAAATACAGAATGCTTTCCCACGTGTAAGAGCTGTTTAATACGAAATATGTCATTATGTAAATGGTAATTAAGTAAGAATGGTGTTGTGTAAGAAAGATCTCTTTGAAGAGCAGGTGCTGGGAAAAGTATATAAAATTTAACGTTGACCCATTCCCTGTCTCACGAGTTGAGATGCATCCGAGAAGCCAAACGGGACGTTTATGATATTCTAATGTTGCATTGAGTGCATTTACTACTATCGTGGATTACACATTGGGGAAAACATTCGAATTTGTTTAACGTATTGAATGCGTAGTTATAAGATAAGCTAGCTTCGAGGCAGTTCGAAGTTTTTATATTTTTTTTTATCTATTTATTCTTTATGGTAAATGTTTTATGTGGCCGAAAGCATTTAAAAAATCCGCTATAAACCCAGAGTCACCGATATAATAGTTTAGTCTTCGAGTTAGAAAACTAATAAAGCGGAACAAAATCCAAATACGGACTCACCGTCCGATGTACGCCGGAAACCAGGAAATTGCTGGCATGAACCCTGCGTCATAGTAAATTCAGTGTCAGACAGTCCTCTGTCCATGACGGAATGTTGGTGTAATGGCCGAAGATTGGTTTAGGTGATGCTTTTTGGATGAAACCCGCGTTAGTTCATTGTAGTAAACTACCGAATACTGATGATTAAACGTAATGCGAGGAAATATTACTTACTGTACGTGTAAATGATATTTAAATAAATAAGTAAAAATAACAAAACAAAAAGTTTTTCTGAAATTAAAAATGTCAAAATTATCGATTTTTTTGTCTACAGCATAAATAAGTCATCTCGTCCGGAGGAATACTATAGGTAGAGGGGCTTTACTACTTCACTTCATTCGATGAGCATAAAGGCAAGAATGCCGGATGCCTAACTCTTCATAAAGGGACTTTTCAGTCCCTTTCTTTCCTCTACACAAAGACAAAAATTGTGAAAATGGGTTTCATTTTTAGCTGTCGAACAAATAAATATTTAAGATTTATCATGTATACTTCCCTAGCGTCTATTTTTAATTTAAATTTTAATTATTCTTTTAAATCGACAAGTTAGAAAAGTTTTTGAGACTTTTCCCGCCAACTGACATCGGTAACGTTGTGTTTTTATTTCGTTTTCATAATCTTATATTATTATCAGTTATATCGTTTAATTGTGGTGGCGTATTATATACTGTAGTTCGGTTAAGGCGTATAAGTGAAATGATATAATAAATGCGTGTATTGTGACTTTTTAAATTGACTGAAAAAGTCCATAGAAGGTTTTGGTAAAATTGCCACCATTTTATCAAGACGTAATGAGATAAGCTGACGTACATTTTAAGAGATTGCGTATTATTGTATATTACTTGACACCAGTGTGTCTGCTAGCATAATAGTTGTAACTAATTGCCATCAAAGAAAAGAAAAGAAAAGTATTTAGTGATGTGCATTTCAATATAAAATATACCTCATGATTCTATACAGTGCAAGATGTCATTTAATTTATTCAAAATCAAAACCAGATGACGATAAGATGTGTCGTTTATACCGTTTGTTAAACGAAGATTAGATTTCGAAGAATGTTTTGGAAGAATGAAGTGTTGAAATAATGGGGCTTTGATTGGTTTTTGAGTAAGTATTTGAAACGTATTTTAAGTATTTCGATCTGATATCGTCTTTAAATCTAATCAAAATGACATCTCTGGAACGTGCGGATAATTTCATGGTTGAAATAATCGAAGTAATAAAACTTTACGGCCTATTTAAATTACAAGACAACCCAATATTTTAAATAGTTTTAACAAAAAGAACGAAAGAATCTTTAAAATATTAGACCAGAAAATTTTTTAGTCGTAAGATTATTTAAATCTATACTTTTTTAAACACAAAAATGAGTTATGATTCCCGATATATATATAAGCCGATATTTTATAATACAAATATATTCCACTGCTGAGTAAGGAGTCTCTCAATTTCTGGAGAAATGGACATTAACCCCCCACACTTACCCGAGGTGGATCGGGGCAACCTAGAATGTTGATACCTGTAGACCATACATATATTTATCCCAATGTGGGCATCGACCCTGTGACCATATACTCCGTCGAAATGAACCTGTAAAATATAAATTCATAGAAATACTTAACTTAAATAAGTGTTATTTCACATCACTAACAATAACTCATGCACGTGTATTGCAGCAATCTTCACACAATAAGAACATTTGCAATGAAATATAAATGCTATTGTGTACATACGATTTCATTTCTAAGTAATTCGAATCATAATGTATCTAATGTTCAGATTCCTTTGATACTTTATGAAAGTTTCTCGGTAAAGATTTTAAGACAATTTTATTTTTGCGAACAGAATGATGCACAACAAAAAAAATAGATTTTGTCTCTTTTCCTTAAGACGCAATTTCTATAAAATTAAAATTATTCAATAGCAAATAAAGTGGTCTTGTTTGTATGCCACCGATAGACGCGCCTTTTGTCCACGTCTATATTGAATATCGAAGGAATAATCGTAAACTTATGAATAAGAAGAATCGATATTTAAATTGGCAGCCATTACGGATATGAATAAAATAATAAAACGCAATATTATTCGTAGTTGTAGACGAAGTTTGTATTGTTTCCTTTTTGCATTTCTAAATACATATTTTATAATGTACGTAAAACTCATCTGGTCTCATCGTTCTTTGATGAGTTTTACGTACATTATATATATATATATATATATATATATATATATATATATATATATATATATATATATATATATATATATATATATATATATATATATATATATATATATATATATATATATATATATTATTTAAAGGCAATCAGTGTGAGGGGCTGGAGAGAAAGGCAAATTAACATCCGACTGAAAAATTTACTGAACCAGGCTAAGGCCCACTCGCGGCTGTAATGCCTTGATGATCATGATATAATATTTCCACTATCAAAACGAATCTAACGACACCCCATATGTTAAAATCTGTCATGCCTTTTAGAATATAGAGCGTGTCGAAGAAATAGATATGTATGTACATATTATATTATATATACATCCGTACTCTCGAAAATCTTACCTTTGTCCTGGGTTAGTCGGGTAAAAACATATATAAATAGTTATATAACATATGTAGAAACATATGAAAAGTTCAGAAAAAACCTTTGACAAACTTTGACAAAAGACCATTGTAGCAAGGATAACATATTAAAAAGTCTACTGACTAATGTCAGTAGACTTTTTAATATGTAACAATCAATCAAACTTACCGAAAATCGGCCATCAATTCTCCACACCAACCACTACACACAACACCAAACACACATTATCACTTTTCCATCTCGTAAACTACCCATGTTTCGCCCCTACCTGAAGATGCCTCGTGTTGGGGCGAAACACGTGTCGTTTATAAGATGGAAAAGTGATAATGTGTGTTTGGTGTTGTGTATAGTGGTTAGTGGGTGGAGTGTGAGAGTGGAGGAGAGATTTTCGGTAAGTTTTTGGTTTAAGTTCCAAATAAATCCACTTAACCCAACAGATAGACACACATTATTAATTTTCTGTTATTGTTTTGCTTGTCGCGGATCTTAGCTAAGTAAAACTTTTGACTGTCCATATAATAAAATTTTATTAATGAAATTAATGAATAATCTTAAAATCTAAAATAATATAATATATTATATAATATGTGATTTCCAAACTTTATTGAAGAACAACATAAATATATATTTTTTTAAAACAATATGGTACTATTTTTTGGAATTAATGTTCGCAGCTTCAATTCCCGCATGAGGATAAAGGTATGGTTTACATCATGCATTTATTTCGAGTCTGGATGCCCCGCCGATTTGCCTTGGCAAAGGTTTGATAAGTTAGTATCTATTCCTTCAAAAATCAGACACCCCATGCCATGTAATTATAAAAAAATTAGTAGATTTAACATAAATAAAATACTACATTATTGACTTAGATTTCATTCAATAATTATACCGTGGTATTTATATTACGTGGTCGAAGGAAATTATTATTATAAATGCATTTAAACACAAAAGTGAAATCTAGAATGACGCAACAACTTCCTCCTTGTTTAACAGTTGAAACTGCCCGCCTTGCCATAGCGCACGGCATGTCGCGAGTTTCCGCTAAAATGGTACAAATTATGCGAAGTGGACGCCTGCTGCCCAGATAATGTATACGATTCGAAGCGAGACGATCGCATCGTTCACGCGAGCTTTGGATGTCCGCGGACATTTAGTGGCAACTACTACATGTTTTACTTTCGAGTAATAGTCGAATGTAACTCGAGCTATCGTTAATATAAGTTCAATTATTTATTTATTTATTTAAGAATATTAATATGTTAATAACATTAATACATTTGAAATATCATAATATAAGTTATGTATATGTAAGAATGAAATGTTTAGCTAGGATTTCTTTTTTATGGGGTAGGGAGACAAACGTGATGAAAGCATCTGCAAAACCATAGGCATCACAAATGCATTGTCGGCCTTAAAGATATGAATACACTTGTTTTATTAAATAAAATCAATCAAGCTTGGAGCTCTTAGCAGTCTTAAAATAATATCTTTGAATTCACGCAAGTTGGCATTAAATAAACTTCTAATCTCTCCACCAAAAGCTTTATTTATTATTTATGTTATAATAACGATAATAATAAAAGAAATGAGTTAGTATTTGGCCTAGTTTTTAAATGAGAGATGACAATATAATTAGATTGATTTTTGTTAGATGGCCCTTGGCTCATAAATTAAATACTATTCTTGTTTGAACATGAACTCTAAGCGAGCTGTTATAACAATAGTCTGTTGAAGATAAATAAAAAAAAATTTAAAACGTTTTGTTGCAGATTATACAATAAATAAAGAACCAATAGTAATTTGCTAGATCCTTACTCGATACTCTGAGCATTCGGACGATTGTATCGATACACGAGCACAGGTATTATGTATTTTGAACGAGCCGTGTCAGCCGAATAAAAGAGGTGCGATAAAATACCAATTTCACTTCGAGCTTAACGTTTTTGTAATGTTTGTTTAATTAATGTTACCTAACTTAATTCGAAGACTATTATTGTATAATTCCAGATAAATAACAAGGCCAACCAACACAAAAAATCGTTTATAGCATTTCTCAACCATCATTATATTCAACTTAGACCAGTCAGTTCTACTACTAGAGATAGGGTTCGACCACGCTGGGCCACAACGACATATATACATATATTCAATCAGATTATGGCAATCATGAGGTGAATCTGTTCTATAAGAACAAGATAACGCCTCAAATAAAAAGACTACACTATACAGTACTATAAAATATGTATTTTTTTTCAACAAACAATGTTTGTGTGGTAAATGCCTTGTCCAGTAACCTACCAAAATTAATCATTTGCTAACTATTCAACATACCACTGATTTATGTTTGACTATAAATATTCTAAAAGGCGATAAAGAGTCAAGGTGGATTTTACTACATAAAATTGATAAGAGAATCAATTAAAGACGATATTTTAAGCCACCTCGGGGTCAAATTAACACAATTAACCTCAGGGTGTCTATTCTCCACAAATAGGAGCCGCCGTTGCCGATCGACTAATGAGTTATAAGAGTCACTGTGAAAAATAACATGGCATCTTATAGTGATGAGCATTATTATTTATAACAATGTGTATCGACAACATATTGTTTTTATAATGTAAGGCAATCGGAATTTTTAAAATTCAAACGTTTTAATATTCGAAAAGAAAAACATCTTTTAAGAAACATTTTACAGTTAAATTGGGTAACTAATTTAAATTATTAACCATGCTCTAAATACTTTTAAGTTATAACCTATTACATAATTATTTAAATCTTTATTCATGATTTTAATACTCGGAAAGCTTCTCGCGAATATTTTTTTTTTAATTGACATTTGTATACTAGAAAAGTAAAGTAAGTAGTTAAATATATTTTGCAATATCTTCCAATGTCAGTTATTGTTTCTTATTAAATAAGGTTGTAAGGAGAAAGAGAAAAAAAGTAACATATACTTCTATTAAACAAAACAATTAGAAATAAAAAGTTTACACTTCATTATTAACAAAAATTAATAAAATGCCAATTTTTAATATCTAAGTAATGGAAAAATAATGTATTTTTTTTATTTTTTACAGCCTTTTTATAGCTTGTATATGTGTGCACGAGGCATCTTAATTTCAGTAGAGAAATAGACCTTAATCTAACGCGCTGGTCCAGGGTGGATTGGCGAAGTACTTACTTACGGAATAAATACCTGTCGACCGTACATATACGTACATAAATATTTAACCCGATTCCGAAATCGAAACTGACTCCAAACTCCGATGAGGTCATCATTTTGATTAGGTCAACAATGTAATTTATCGATATGTTAAGTGGAATAATAGAACATGCCTAAACATCGTGGCCGCGGTTTCATCGAGTAGCGGTTGGACGCGTAGTGCCACACCGCTACCACAATAATTGGTTTACTCTACCGCTACCAACTGATTTTTATCTTCGATTATTGAGTTTTCACGCCAATTAAATATTATCTCGCTTCCTGCGAACGATGCATTGAAAGAGAGCGATATATTGTTAGATTAACTCACGGTACTCGTTGAAGGAGACACTATAAAGTAAATGTACTATAATAAGGACATCTGTCTTTCTAGAATGTGTTCAAAAATTTTAATCTATTAACAATATTAATCCATTAAGTTTGTCGAACTTTTTAGGTTATTTTATTTCAAGCTAAACCTCCGAGAACCTCCAATTATCTCAAATTCGACCGCGGGTTGACCGGGAAAGAATGGCATTAAGTCCGCCTGCTGTGCATTTTGGTTAAAAACTTTGAATAAATATACATAAATCTTCTTCAATATGTTTCATTTTTTACTCACTCCCATTTCTGTGCGAATAGATAAAACCTATAACGCTGGCCCGAGGTGAATTAACGGAACAATTAAATACTTTTTACATTATATCAATTTATCCGGATCCAGAAATTGAAACCTTAATCGTTGAAAACGATTACTACGCTATTGAACCAATTAGCTCATATTAAATATATTCAATAGAATATCGATAAGTAGAAATGAAAAATATTATAATAATATTCCGAATGACGATATCCACTGGAGATTCGAATATAACAAAACAAAGCCCATCGACTCGTCGAAATGACAATGGACAAAACACGTTAGTCAAAGAACCGACAAATGTTGGAGTAGTCGACTTCGAATGCGTCCTGGCAAAGTCTAGATGGAGCGACATGGGTATTTGAAAGACACTTTATGCGTGTACCAGAAAATAGGGCTAATTGCTGCGCTTTAGGGGTTGTCTGTATCCAGCAGAGGACTACCGTAGTCTGATTGTGATGACTGTTAATGAAATTTATACAATAGGATAGATATTACAACAATTACTTCCGAAACTCAACCGCTCACTGGACGAAGTTCGGTAGCTAAGCTACCACTCAGACGCCGATTTTCTGCGGGAGTGTGGTACTTCCCCGGGCCAGGCAGCCTATTCATGCTCCAGACAAATAATATGCCATTCTTGACAAAGTATTCATCTGCAGCGTGGCTCTACCACTAATAAGATAATAATAATAACTGACTCGCTTGCTCGTTTGCCTGTCTTTTCAAAAAAAAATATTACCAGAAATACATAAGTCTCTTTAGCAGCTAAAGCCGACCTGTTAGCCTCTATTTGCTTAAAGCTGGCCACACTAACCGGACACTTATATAAAAGCCAGTGGGATGACTACTTTCTCGTCTATTATTAACTTGTAGACATCCGCTATAATGTTGCACACCTTAAACATACTGTTATACTATACGTAATTGTCAAGATGTTCTACGTTGTTGGGGTAATATAAACGTTTTTATATTATCGACGACCAACTGGCTCAGTGGCGGGGCCCTCCGCCCGTGGAGTCAATGATCGCGGGTTCGATCCCCGCATTAGAATAAATATATGTAATCCACACATATATTTATTCTGAGTCTGGTAACCCGATTGGACAAGCGTGGTGGGTTAACGTCCGTTCCTCCAGAAATGGAGAGGCCCGTACTCACCAGTGGAACATTATGACGACGACAAAAATTATGACGACCTAATTGGCATAGAGGTGAAGCTAACGATTTAGGAGTTAATTCTTGCATCGAGATATTTTCATCATGTATGTATATGGTGTGTATTTATTCGAAGCTTGGGTACTACGCCAATCTGAATTGAATAAGCGTGGTGGGTTAATATTTATTCCTCCAAAAATGGGTAGACACCGTGTCTAGAAGTAGGATATATAGGGGCGGCAAAAACATTTTTATGTTAACTTAGTAATGTTAATCTTAGTAAAGTAGTTAAAAACTGCACGTGAATAATGGATTTCTTCAAAGTAATAATTACTAACTCCATTAAACATAGTTGACAGAATTTTTACTTAGCTAAGATCCGTGACAATCAAACAAAAACAAAAATTAATAATGAGTGTTTTTCTACTGGAAAAAATGAATTTACGTGGAACTTAAACTAAATCTTATTGAAAAACGGTTGTGTGACAAGTTAAGTCATTTAAAGGTTGTCTCCCGTAGAATCTACTATACCTAATGATGCCTCGTGTTGAGGCGAAACACATATCATTTGCAAGGTGGAAAAGTGGTGGTGTACGTTTGATGTTATGGATAGTTGTTGGGAGATGGAGAGTTGCTGACGGCCGTTTTTCGGTAATATTTAGTTTAAGTTCACCGTAAATACATTTCTTCTAGTAAAAAAACACACATTATTAGTTTTCTGTTTTTGTTTGCTTGTCGCGGATCTTAGCTAAGTAAAAATTCTAACTGTCCACATAGTAATGGATTTCCGCAAAGTAACGCCTGACTCCATTAATCATCCATTAAACATTTTAATACTTCAAAGAACATACAGTAGTAATCCTACACGTTTCCATTACTTCAATCCCAACAATAAAATTGAACTAATTAGGATACGTTGCTGCAATAATGTAAATTTTATTAGCCTCTCCGGACATTGTTCTGACGTGACTGCAGCATGACATAACTAATTTCGTTATAAGCAGAACGTTATCTGCAATAATAACTCGGTTCGATTGAACCAAACAATACACGGAGCGGACGTGTAGGCGGATAGTATCGAACTATCGACGATGGGTATCGATATAGAGCTGCACAACAATCGGGATTATACGAAGTAATTGGCGATGTTACCACTTTTGGAGTCAAAGTTCGTGGCTTAGATTCACGCATCCGGATAAATACATGTACATATCTCTTACTACCTTTATAGTTCTCACTATTGGATACGTGCCTCCTTTATTTTTAGAAGAACGGACATTAACTTACACTTGTCCAGTGCAAATTAGCGGAACACCCAAATTCCGAATAAACATCTATAACCATATTCATTCCGATTGGGTCGGAATAAATATATAGAAATATTCCGACCCGAGGACCAATAACGCGACCACTGACTCCTTTTACGGAAGCTTCGTCAGCGTAACGTACGATAAGTACGTTTAAAAATATTTGCCAAATTTTATTTTATTAATAATGATGACAATAATATTCGGCTCAATAGCTACCTAAATGATGACTGAAATGGCTCTGCTTGATGATGAAATATCTCAGATACGATTTTTATTTATTGCCATAATTTCGTCATTGGTACGGTGGTAATAACAGCTCTATAAAGCAGATATTAAGAAGCCATTGTAACATCAACTTCGTCTGATTTAATTGTGGGTAGCGTTAATTGGCCATTGTCCAGCAATATTGCTTTGCCCTCTGCTGCCCTACGGTTAACTATGGCCCATTGTTTTACGGACCCTTGGCAGAGAAGGCAACGCAAACAATTAATTTCGCACATGGAGAAATAAATTTGTAAAACTGTGTAGCTACGTGTTTATTTAATTAAGTGGGTGGTAGTAAACCTTGCAGCAATAATCTATTATGTATTAAAATATAAAACTTTATAAGTAAAGCAACATGATACAATAGATGATTACTATAACTGGATAAAAAGAATACTTGAAAATGAATTCCAACCTATATTTTCAAACCTATATTTGATAATTATCAAACAATTTTTTATGGGATAGGAAGGCAAACGAGCAGGCGTGACATCTGAATAGGATTCATTTGAGCAACCACAACTCAATTGGTAAAGCTGAGGCTTACGATCTGCACGCTATTGAGTTCGAATCAATTCATAAAAAGTACAATTATTACAAGCTTAATTTTAATGGTCAGCAAGATTTCTTGTAACATTTAAATACATCGTTTTTTCTTTCATTAAGCAAATAGTCTCAATTTCAAAGCCCAAATGGTTCATTGACCAATAATCATGTTATGAAAACCCTTCAAATATTTTAGTGTGTGAACAAGAACGTACCTTACGACTCTTGAGTAAAGCCACGCAAAGTTTGAACAGAAAGTACCAAACACGATTACTGAGAAACAAAGACTGCTTCACAATTTCAAATTCTTTATTTGTGCAATTTAATAAATCACATTTCAGCAAAAAGCTTTAGTCTGTTAAGAATTAAGTTGTACCAAGACTGCATTTAGTCATGGTACAGAGAAAAAACGGTAAAAGAATTATTATCAGGTATAGAAGATACCTAGATAACATCGATTTTCGCTTTTCTTTCCTAGTCAAAGTCGGTGTAAGAGGCTGGAGAGAAAAAGCCAAACTAAGATCCCACTGGAAACATTTACTGAACCAGGTTAAGGCCCACTCGCGGCTGTAATGCCTTGATGATGATGAAATGCATTATTTTAACACATATAGTCTCACTGACAATCAGGAAAAATGATTGATTGATTCGAAGATGTTAATGCTGGTAGCCTATTGGCTTTAACAGCTTTATCGATTTCAGGGCCCGCGGGCTGAAAGCCCGCGGGTGAAAAATGATTGTTTTAACTATTATAACCATTTTAGCATCATCAATTCATTTCAATCCTAGAACCCTGCTGAAATGAAGCTGGAAGACGCAACACAACTTTTAAAGGACTAGGCTTTCTAGGCAAGGCTTTCTCAAGAGAGATATAGACTTCAAGGTCATAAATATAATTTTGAAAACAAAATAAACAACAGGTACTGATGTCAATACACTCATACGTATAACTTCGTCAGCTGTAAAATATAACAAGTTATTGTTCGAATCAAAATACACAGGAGAATGACAGACATAAAGAACCTTGTGTATTTTTGGCAAACTCGTAACTGTAATTGTCGTGGTTTAACTACGCTGCCCCACACCTTAGTCCCGCAATATCCTGGAAATTGATAAAAAAATATTCTTGGATTTCCAAGATAACGCTTTAAGTACCTCCGCGGGCTAAACTTCATTACCTCTGCTTCCAGTAAACTATACACTGCAACAACAAAAGCACGCAAGTGAAAACCAGACCGCACTGTTCTTTGAAGCATTTCCATAATCATAATAATTATGTAGCAATAAGCAGCTCCCTTATCAGACGGACGTATGGATGAGGCAACTGACCAGCGAATATATTGTATAAATGAACCTTGACAAGTAATTATTTCTTCATATTTACTTTACATTAACGCGTCTACTTTTAAATTCTGATTCAAAATATTAGCGGAACGCGTAATAGATATGTGTTTTATTTTTTCAATGGTATTTTCTTTAATGAAGTGGTGAAGTGATATGTCAGGTCCAGAACCAGTTAGGCAAATTATCTGCAATCGAGTGACTCCACCTGCCGTCTCCATTTATTTATTTATGTACGAGAGTTTGTAGATATGGCTTTGTATTCATGATTTGTCTATTGTATTATTCTATATAATTATTAGTGACTCATTTTTATTATATTATAATCACAAGCAAATTGATGGATTTCATCAACAGAGATTATTTTCTTTCACATTTTCTTTCACATCTTATATTAATAAAAATAATAACTCGTACGGTAAGGGGAGGGGGATTCAACAGTGACATTTGTGTGACGGAGGGAGGACGACGAACGAATCATATATTATATAATATATACATTAGACTGAGCTAGATGGAGCGACGATCTGCGCAAGACGGCTGGCAGAGACTGGATGCGTGTAACCGAAGCTCGGGCTAGGTGGCGCGCCTTGGGTGAGGCCTATGTCCAGCATTGGACTGCCGCGGGCTGATATTGACATTAGACTACCTAAATATGACTACTTGTGTCAAGGACGGAGAAGCGGAGGGTGATAAAAATCATAGAATTCGTGTGATTAAATATAAAAAAGAAGATAGAAAGTTTTTAAAGAAAGGCCAGGTCAAGAGTGTCCTTTACCGGCGGACTTGCATGAGGAGAATAATGAGTGTGGAGGAAGCGAGGAAAGTATACCATCTTAGCAGATGGAGATCTGTGATCTCTGCCTACTCATACGAGAGATAGGTGTGACGATATGTATGTATGTGTGTAAATAGAAAGTTGCAATTTATGACGTGAGTGGTAGATTAAATATATATGTTTGATAAATAATGTGAGAACGAGATAGATAAAGGAAATTGTATATGATTAAAAGAGAAAGAAATTAAAAATATTGTGGCGAAAGCAAATGTTTTATTTTATATTTTTATATTACTACACGAAATAATTAAGCGTAACGACATAAATTATTAAACACCTTCAGTTAAAACAAACAAACGATACATCAGGGCTAGCACAAAGGCAGTAGAGCGAGATTTTTCAATCAGGAACGCAGCGTGCGGTCTAATTAAAAGTATAATGAACCGAATACACTTAAAAAAATACATTGAAAACGTGTTTATTTACATTTATGTTATTCATAGTTTTTGAATCATAAGACTCTATGAATCAACATGTTTATGTATTGTTGCCAACCTAGAATAAAGTCAGCCCCATTTCTTTTCTGGTTGTCGTACATAGCATCTGTGGGAGTAAATAGCATCATATGGGCTAAATCGTCTACCAGGGAATGCAAAAAGTAAAAGTTTCTTCCCCTACGGTGCATTTTTCCACAATCTTAATTCTACGCTTCACTACCCTGTGGAACCTTCAGCGCTGTTTCCAAATGGGTAGGACATTGAAACCTTCAAAAAACAAACCTACACATTGATCAAAGGCCGGCAACGGTTCCAAAATTCCTGTGGTACTGCGGATGTCTATAGGTGGACTTAATTACTTTCCATTAGGCAAAACATCTGCTCATTTGCTTTCCTATCCCATACCAAACTGCAATCCCCAATACGCTAGCCGAGCGATAAGGTTTTTTAAAAGTTTCATCCCCACCATGGTTTTCATAAACAACCGCGGTTGTTGTTGCTGTGGTTGTTAGCGGCGTTGATTACTTGGAGGCGGCATGCTTGCTCATAAAATCCCCTAAAAAAATCCCCCTATCTCATAAAAAAAAATTTACGGCAACACCTCTCAATTTCGAATGTCTAGTCAAAATGTCTAATATCCCCTTAGAAATAAGTAGTATTGATTCTACGTATAACTAAATGATATGACACAAACAATATGAAGCTTAAACTGGTTAACAGTAATTTTATTATTGTTTATATAATATTATTTCTAGTCTTGGTAATTCCTTGCTTTCGCATTCTTCGCTTTCAAGACATAAATATTTATGAAATAACAATTGTAACTAGCATAGTCTACTAACATATATTCATAGAAATCAGTGTATCGAAAAATGGAAATAGATAATTTATCAAAGTCGTAAGTAAATCACGCCTCATGTCTCGTATGTTATTAGATGTGTCGGTAACATTTAATGATTTTGATTCAAACTTAACGACGGATAGATCTGAAAACATTTCATATCTAGATTTAGTATTATACATGACACATGTATTCTCAGCGTGGAATATACACAGATTATACATTATAAACTGTCGCGAATAGAATAATAATACTAGGAATATATTAATTTTTTCATAGGTTTCAACTTCTAATGATAGATAGAATTGCTCATCACAAAAATATAGAATTGTACAACACACACACACATACACATTTATAAAATTCTATCATGAATATATTGACCTAGTTGATGTCGCCGTGGTATATACATGTATGTCCTTAGGTATGTAGATGGTCCCTCGAGACGGGCTTAGTGAGCCAGGCGCCGTAGAAGCCCCGGCAGAAGCAGTTCTTTAAGAGATCCCGGGACTCTTCCTTAGTGCCGATGGCGGCCGTCGTGGAGTTTTAGTCGGTAGACGCGCACGCGGAGTCCGACGTAACGGATTTCCCCACGTAAAAAAAAAAAAGGTATGTAGATGGTAGGGTTGGTCCCTACCCTACGAGATTGTAAAAAGAGAGTGATGAGTGTGAATGAAGCTAAAAAAGTGTACCGAGATCGTAACAGATCAGATCTGTGGAAACACTAATAAAGTCACATTACACTATATGACTATTGACTATATAGTTAATATAGCCAATATTCACGTAATGTTGAAATAATTCCGAATCAATTAAAAACTATCCACCGTGTAGATTAACTTGAAAGATTAACGCACTTCACCACATGTTAAAGTTAAGACGCTCAGTCATTAGTATTCGACTTCAACGCGTTGAATTTACAGGTTGATCGGAGAGGATTGATTATTTAATTATTATCGAGTCCACTCTCGGCATTACCGATAACGTTTATCTGTTGATGAATATTAAAACAGTATATACATATATAAAATGTAGAAATGTTTGTTTGTTTGATTTTTTTTGTGTACGAAGGTAAAGAAGCAAGCGTTGTCTATAAGCGACGTTGATTGCCATCAGGCGGCACGCTAGCTTGTTTGCCCTCCTATCTCATAAAAAAAAATAATCCCGTGTATGTTCTGGCAGAACGATCTTCTTCTATCCTCTTGATGCCCTACCCAATGGAGATTATATGGCTTTATATTTGCGTTTATATTGGCATCGGTTACGAGCTCTTTGATTTCAGCGTTCTTCAATATTCTTCAGCATTTACATAGTATTAGCATAAAAATGTGGTTTCGAATAATTTACGGGAAGCGAAGCGAAGTGAAGCGTACGGCTTCCGACAGGTCGAGATGGAGAAACGTGTCTGCCCTATGCCCCAACATCTGCCTATATACTGCCCTATGCAACAACAAAACTTAGGACTCAGAGAGAGACTGTTTATTGCAGACGATGAGTTGATAATAAAAGACCTAATTCTTTGTAAGAATTCGATTAAAATAATAAGAAGCCACAATTTTCACTTCTACTAAGAATAATGCAAGAATATTTATGCTCTTATACATGTTTTTTTCAGCCTATATCAAGATTTTAGTCTATGTTATAAAATAAAATAGTTTAAATGGAGCCAGTGAATTATTCCAAATCGTCTTCAATTTAAACCCCTTTCACAACTATATATGTACATACATAGAAGTGTAAAGTTATTGTACGTTAAATCTAACCAGCTAACACCTGGTTTTGTAATTAAGGGCGTATCTTGACTAGTTTCGCTATCACTATATCGAGCGACGAAGTTCACTGTGTAGCTATTAATGATGCTAGAATTCTCGGTGTAGTGGTGTATATATCGATTATGTTTTATATGTTGATTGTCAATATAATTCAACTGAGAATAAATTGTCTAATTGCTGCAGTTTTTAAGAAAGGCCAGGTCAAGAATACCCTTAACCGACGGTCTTACATGAGGAGAGTAATGAGTGTGGAGGAAGCAAGGAAAGTATGCCGAGATCGTAGCAGATGGAGATCTGTAGTCTCTACCTACCCCTACGGGAAACAGTCATGACGATATATATGTATGAAAGGGAACACTGACTAAGTATTATATATCAACAAGTCTATCGAAATGATCTTTTGCACACCATCAAAACTAGAAAGTTTGCTTAACTGTGTTACATGAGACATTTTGCCGCAGTTTTGATTCCCGCGTTGGGATAAGTATATTTATGGTCCATAGGTATTTATTACGTGTCTGGGTATTCCATCAATCTATCTTCGACAAGAGTGGTAAATTTAATATCCATATCTCTAAAAATGAGATGGCCCAGTGCCCAGTAAGTGGGACATGTACGGTCTGCATAAATCAACATAAAACAATAATTAAAAATAAATAAATAAAAAGAAATTATTTAAATAAAAATAATTTCTCTAATTGTAAATCTAAGACCACTGACAAAAGTTAATTATATTATTATGTCTATTAAACAAAGAAATTAAAACTATTTTTTTCAACGTCGTCCAACGCTAAAATAATTTAATATATTTTTGTAACATTAATATTTTTATGCTTTTGCATAATATTAAATTCAAAAGTAATTAGATATTACATCCTAATCAAAGAAATATTCTCGTAGGAATGCAGTTGAACGAAGTATCTACTATCCTACTATTGTCCTACTATCGTCGTACCTACTATCATCAATAAAAATAGTATCTTCGTGAACTTAAACCTAAAGTTAAAATGCATTTGTGGGAAAAAAGTAAAATAATAGCACTTTATAAATCATACCTAGTTCATCTGTATCATCCATTATTATCAACTGATTGCACTTAAGATCTACGATATGAATTCAGTTTACATTGTTATCAAGAATTCTATAGTAAAAGTAGGTATGTCTTAAGTAAAGATTGTAGATATAAAGGCATTAATATTTTATAACGCTCATGAATAAGTTTTATAAATGACTATAAAGATGATCTTTTTGATCTTTATGGCTCAATAGAGAAAATACTGCTTTCGGAGTAAGTGATAGCAAGTTCGTTTATCGCATCACATATATAGTCGACGAACGATTGGCTCAGAGGCGGGGACCCCCGCCTACGAAGTCAACGGTCACGGGTTCAATCCTCGTATCGGGATAAATATATGAATGATCTACAGACAGCGTACAAATATTAATTTGGAAGAAAGAATACATAAATATATGTATGGATTACAAATATTTATTCCGAGTCTGGTAACCAATCCAATCCGCATTGAACAAGCGTGGTGGATTAACGTCCGTTCCTCCAGAAATGCAGAGGCCTGTGCTCAGAAGTGAGACAAATGGGCTGTTAAAAAAAAAATATTTCGAATCTAGATGTCTCAACAATTCGTCTTGGACAAGCGTGGTAGAGACAGACAAAGACATTAACCGTCTTCTTCCCAAAAAACAGGAGGATTAATAGTGGGACATATATGGGTTTATGAAAATATATAAATATGTATATATAACATACGTATATACATTTCATTGTTCTATCACATATTATATGTGATAGATATTATTGATTTTTAAATATCACTCATAGATCGAACAATTTAATTAACTTTCTTAAAGCAAAAATCAATTTTAGCCTAGGATTAGAACCTTGAAGCCTTGGTTCAACCTGGAAATCAAATATACTAACCGTTGAACCTGGTGGTATTATAATTTTGATTAATTAAGAATAATTTCGCTTGCTCGTACATGTAAAAACTTTTAGAGTGTGAGTTACATAGTTAAAGTTTGTGAGGACACAAAGATGTAGAAAGATAAGAAAAAAAAAAAAATTACGGTCGAATTTCGTTCACTGAACAATCGCGGGTATTATTCAACATGTCAAGCGGCGTAACTGCATCTTATCGTTTCAACTTCACTTGCACGCGATCCTTCTTAGCACAGACATGACTTTAACGAACTGAGGCATTATAAACGTATATAATATCCCCGTTGGAACTAAATTTTAAGGCAAGCCCACCTGCGCACAACGCAAATTCCTCAAAGTTATAAGAAACATTTTTGAATGTTTATGCACACATACAGAAAATATTATTCCCCGAAAACAGGTCGATTTATTTCGAGTCTGGTTACCCCGCCAATCTGTATTGGAATAGCATACTGGGTTAACGTCTGTTAGAAAATAGGTCC
Source organism: Baronia brevicornis (assembly GCA_031353405.1). Taxonomy (NCBI): domain Eukaryota; kingdom Metazoa; phylum Arthropoda; class Insecta; order Lepidoptera; family Papilionidae; genus Baronia; species Baronia brevicornis. The sequence goes on from JASFAT010000727.1 coordinate 211,332, forward strand.
ACCACCAGCATCTGCTTCAATTCTTCGTTTAATACATACATACATCGTATAGTCACACCTGTCTCACTATAGAGTTAGGCAGAGATTACAGATCTCCATCCGCTACGATCCCGACACACCCTCCTTACCTCCTTCACACTCATCCATCTTTTCATGGACGTGATGGTTGGCTAACCATGTCGCCGTCATTTTTTAACGAATTAGGTATATTAAGATTGTTTATTACATGTTTGTATATGTATCGTTATAGTGAATGCCACGAACCGTAGGGGAGGATGGAGGTCAGCCTCAGCAGAGCCCCACATGCTGAGGTTAAGCATAGTACCCGGGGGAGCCCGATCCCGAGACGGTCAGCACGCTTGCAACTAAGCTCGACCCTAGCCACGCACGGACAGCCTATGGCACGGCAGACCGTGGATTGGCGCAGAGGAAGGAAAAAGAATAGAGAAGAAAGGAAACGACAGGGGAAAGATCATATCCCTATTAACCTGTCTAAATCTTGAATAATAATTTTTATTTTGAATAATAATAATATTCTTGAATAATAATAATAATTAAAAAATATCCATCTTGATTTAGACAGGTTAATAGGGATATGATACTACCGCAACGGAAGACGAGAAAAGATACGGTGGTACGTGGTGAGGTCCCGTACCCGTGTACCAAAACCATAAATACCGGACAAGCGGCTAGGCAAATATACTCCCTGACCATCGATTAATGCTTCAATTTCATAATCCATAAGACGAATTACTATCTGTAATTAGTCAAATGTCTTGATATATTACAACAATGTTTAATTTTTAAACTTAATTACTCCAGAGTGACTAAGAAGAGTGATAAAGAAGAACATATTAATCCATATAAAATTACCCTGTTTACGTTGTAGCATCAGTGGAAATTCAAACGAGGTAAATTAATATAAATATCTCGAAGCATACTGTGAAAAAAGCAAAAGCAAAGATGTCGAGGTCCGTTTTATAAAGGATAATAAAGGACACAAATGAAATCGCACACTTAGCCGTATCTTTGTTAAGATACAGGTGATGCGAAAAGACAAAATGAAGAACTTAGGGCAGTGTATACACGATACAGTAATCTTAATATTTTTATATGCTTCCTCCACTGGTACTACAACCCAGGACGAGTTTTGGCCTCCACCACAATTCTTTGTCATATATACCTATTCTAGGCAGCATGGTTCCATAGCCTAGATCTTCTCATCGCCACTATATCGTCTATACAGTCGTTCTTTTAGTTTTCCGCTTGAACTTTTCTACTGTGGAGTCCATTTGACCATCGTCTTAGATATTACGTAGTCGTGTGTATGAACCATTCAGAAATCTACTAGTTAGGTTAGGAATATGTATTTATACCATATATTTATTCCAATTCGTATATCGAATCTGCGACCAAAGACTACGTCTAATTTATATTATACAGTAGTCTTAGAGAAAAAATAAAGTATTTAAAAAAAACCATAATCACGAGATTAGATAGTAATCCTATCCATTTCAATTAATTAATCCAATTTTATCAATTAATCCAGTTCAATTATTAAATTGGACGGAAAATCCACAGTGTGTTCTGGCCGACAAAGTATGTAAGGCAAGAGCATACCTAGTATCGTAATATTTGCGAATAATCCACAAACAGGTAATAGTATCCAGGGACTGAGAACACTGAGAACTCTCAGATAAAGAAAATATCAAGACTATTATAGCCCGTCGCACGCACGTCGCTCTGATGTTCGCATCATATGGATACGGCCATTTTATATCAGCGAATTAACCATTAGATTTTTTACTTTTACCTGCAAAAACGCTTATTACCATGATAATTGTAAAATTTGAATTAATTAAGATTTGAATTAATAAGCAATTGTTTTAATTAACCTTCGTCACAATGTTATCGTCTTGATCGTCCTAGTCCGCTACTCGCGGGTCTATTGCTCGCAAGTCCTTCAGATGAAGTGCTATTGGACCTAGAGGGACAAGAATGTCATTCCACACTAAAAAAATTAAAACACCGTTACAAATATTAAAATTGGTTTTACGCCGGGATCTTATATATATCATTGAATATGTTAAGACGGCCAGTCAAAACTTAAATTGCTAAAATCGTCAAAACCACAATCAGCAAGGCTTAGAAACAAAGGCTAAGAAAACAAAGTTAGCGAAGGCCTTTTTTTCGGTGAGATTTGACTTTTAGTTTTATAATTTCCACTTATTTCGTACACACGATCTTATTATTTTTTATTTATGTTTCGTGGATTATAGCAAGTATTGACTATCAATCTTAATAATGGAATTCCGTGTAAACGCCTGACTCTTATAATCATTTAAATATGATAAAATTATATATGTTAATTGGCCACCCAAATGTGAAATGTTTTTACCTTTCTATTTATTAAAACACACTTTCTCATTTCATATATACTAAAATAATAAGTATATCATAAATACTAAAATAAGAAGTGTGAGGGTAATTATATATTGTATAAATGTGTAAGTGTATATTTAAAAATGATTGTGTCACTCAACATTATTACAATAGACTTTTATATAATAAAAGTCTATTGTAATAATGTTTTGTAATAAAGTTTGATTGAAACAGAAGCGTTTAAAGTATGCCTTATACATTAGTGAACCAACTTTATTAAGGGTATTTCCATACTAATCTCGTCATCACGCTTGACCGTATCTTTTGTAGTTTCGCATCCACTGGCCTGTCATACAGCGGGTCTTAGCGAATTAACACCAGAGTAAAGTTGCATTACTCGTATATGCAGTGCCTTTTGCAACACCGCATCTTTGGGTAGCTGTTCTCTTATGCGCTGGTATTATTTCTTGTTATTTGTCGTTCGTTTGTTTAGGTCATTGAGATTTTAATCCCATTTAAATATTTTAAGGAATACTTTTATCGATCTTATTTTTTTTTTATTGAGTGCTTACAAAGTATGGGTTACATTTCTTAAAGTATTTTTACTGAATATACATACATACATATAGTCACGTCTGTCTCAGGGTTAGTCAGAGACCACAGATCTCCATCCGCTACGATCCCGGCACACCTTCCTTGCTTCCTTTGCACTCATTTATCTTTTCATCCATCCTTCCTCTTACATTCATCGTAGCAAAACGGCTCTCCGTTCCTCGCTTTTCGCCCTAATGGGAATCAGGACGTGACGGGTGGCGAACCACGTCGCCATCATTTTTTAACAAATTAGGTATATTAAGATTCGTCATAGTGAATCCAACGAACTGCAAGGGAGGATGGAGATCAGCCCCAACAGAGCCCCGCAAACTGAGGTTAGGCACTATAGTACCCGGGGGAGCCCGATCGCGGGACGGTCGGCACGCTTGCGACTAAGCTCGATACTGAATATATCAGTTTTTTATACAGACCATATATGACCAACTTATATTTACATATATTCACCTCACTAACAATCCGTCTGCTTCCCAAGCCTCAACTCACTTAGAGAGCTATGCTCAGACTTTCAATGGCAAATAAAACAAGTGGCAATGGGCTGGTTACGTTTGTCCGAGAAACGACAATCGCTGCAGTAGACGATTGGTGGAGTAGAGACCGCATCATTTTTGCGGCACGCTTGAGACTAGGCTCGACCCTAGCCACGCATCCATTGGCACGGCAGACCGTGGATTGGCAGAGAGTAAGGGAAAGGATAGAGTTTAAAGGAAAGGGCGGGAAAGGAAATGCGGATTGGGGGCGTTACCAGACTCAGAATAAATATTTATAAATCCAAACATATATTTATTCTGATGCGGGGATCCAACCCGCGACCATTGACTCCGCGGGTGGAGGGCCCCGCCGTTGAGCCGTTGAGATGGTGTGATGATTTACGCAAAGTGGCTGGCAGAAACTGGACGCGTGAAGTCAAATTATGTGCGTGGAAACTACTTAGAGGAGGCCTATGTCCAACAGTGGACTACCGCAGGCTTTTGATTGATTGATACATATATCAATTGATGAGTAATTGGTATATTACAATAATATACTACTGCTGACTATGGGTCTAATTATTGCTAAAGGAATGGATATTAACCCAACACACTTACTAGATAGGTGGATTGGTGGGTTACCCAACCCAGGTCCGACATAAATACTTGTAGGACATACATATATTTATCCCGATGTGGGAATCAGAAGTGCAATCATTGACTCAGTAAGCAATAACTTCACTCGAGGTAATGAGGTCATCATTTTATAGGTGAATCAAACTCGGAATATTTCGCTAAAGAAGCGGTGTCGCATTCTAATACCCTAAAAGGCCATAAATAGCCAATATCAATGAATCTATTTATGTATTATATGAATAATTCAATCAAATCAATCGATCTATTCGCTCAATTTCGAGTTTATAACTATTCATTATGTTACAAAATATGTCCACACGATACAGAACGTTTCGAGTCGATTCAAACGGAATCGATTTCAATTCTAGTTCAGATCAAACAATTAGATAATCATTTCATCTTAAATTCTTGTTTAACGCCAACGCTCTGTGACATAGAGTTCGATAAAATAACAGATTAAGCCCAATGGTCAGCAAAGGCAAACATTTAACAAGAAGGTGGCAAATAAATTTATGAAGTAATTAATTAATCTGCAAGAAACTAATCGGTTATATGGTGTCACGTTTCAATACAAGTAGAAAATTTAAAAATTAAAACTAAATCTTTGACACAGATGGCGCTAGGGGTCGCTGTAGCATTAACATTGTATGTTGCATCTCAAAACACCCACAATCTTATTAATAAAAACTTCTCTGTGGAAAAGCTGTGTTTAATTTTGGAAAAATGCTTAACACCGGTTTGTACGCTAAAATTGAAAGAGAAGAGTTCGGTCATTGAGGATCAATTTAATTTGCTATATAGTGTTACATTATTCCGAAATATATTGTTTATTTAACAATCCAATAAACACACTATAATAATATACAAATATGACAGTTAAAAAGACTTTATTATAAGAGATATAACTTGAATGGATAATTCAAGACTGCCAACTCAGCTGAAAAACATTAAAAAATCATTAGCAGTAAATAACTCAATAACGGTATCATATATCAATAATGGTGTGTTCAAATAAACAGAAGATGCGATTGAAAGCTATGAAGGAACCGTTGCTACCAACGAATAACTGTTAGCCACGTTCACCAGGGCCGCAGCGCGTTACAATGGCGTATAGCGTCGTATAAAAATATCAAGTCGCTTCGCTGCACCTTATATGCTGTACAATGGTGTACGTGCCTTGCGGGACACAGAGTATAGATTGTAAACTTACACGTTTATGTGGACAGTCAGTCAGGCGTTACTTTGCGGAAATCGATCACTATGTGGACAGTCAAAAGTTTTTACTTAGCTAAGATCCGCGACAAGCAAACAGTAACAGAAAATTAATAATGTATGTTTTCCTGCTGGATGAAGTGGATTTATTTCGAACTTAAACCAAAAACTTACTGAAAAACAGCCAGCAACTTTCCACCCACCAACCACCTGTGTATGGTGGTACAAGGCGAAAAACACACACCAAACACGGTGTGTGTTTTTCGCCTTGTACCACCTTTTTCCTTTACACCGCTTTTCCACCTTGTAAACGACACGTGTTTCGCCCCAACACGAGGCATCTTCAGGTATAGTAGACTCTACGGAAGACAACCGAAAAGTTTCGGTTGTCTTTTTTCTTCACTTTTCGAGTGGAAAGTTGCTGGCCGTTTTTCGGTAAGTTTTTGGTTTAAGTTCCAAATAAATCCACTTCATCCAGTAGGAAAACACATATTTTTAATTTTATGTTACTGTTTGCTTGTCGCGGATCTTAGCTAAGTAAAAAGTTTTGACTGTCCACATAGTGATCGATTTCCGCAAAGTAACGCCTGACTCCATTAATAACCATACGTTTATATTAGATTAATAAATAAAATAGGCCTCTGTGATGACATATTTATTTCTTGGACAAGCATGTTTATCTACACTTTAATAAAATGCCCGCAACGTAAAACTCTAATTTTGATACGTATTAAATGTTTTGACTATCCGAAATCAGTAAAAATAGAAGTGCAGAATAAGATTTATTTATTTATTAATTAAGACAAAAACAAGTTAGTCTTAAAAAGTAATATATAATATACACTTTATAACACCCAGACATTATAAGACAGATTTAAGCACAGCATGGCTACATTTTAACAATAAAGTAACTTATTCATACTTATATTATGATGAAATACAATAAAATTAAACAGTTAAAATAATAATAAAAAGCGAAGGATAACAATGGTCTTGTGGTCTATTGGATGCAAAGCCGGCAGCTATATGAATGGTCGGTTTACATGATATTTTTCTACGAGTGATTTAAAATACCACCACACTTTCACAGAAAATCAATATCTGAATCTTAGAATTGCTTTATATCATTCCGTACTCCTTTAGCAACTTTTCGCTGTTTTTTTTATCTTTTTATTTATTTTATTTTTAGAAGACTATTAGTTTTTATTAAAACGTGCAAGTTAACGTTCTACGTCAGTGCGTGCCGAGAGAAACGCGAAAATCACTATTTATTGTCTAAGTGACGAGCTATAAATTTGCTGTTCAACCGGCTGACGGTCACCCATTGTGATCTATTGTGGTTTTATTGGCGTCGGCTTATTGAAACCCAGCCCTTGGAATAAGGAAACTACTATAGCCGCAAGCTGGAATAATTTTGAATTGTTTACACAGTGTCTATATCTAATATAACTGTGTTTTCTTATTTTTCTATTAACGTTCTTAATTTTTTTCATGTTAATACTTTATCCCATATCTGACCAGCTATCTTCAGTGATTTTTCTAAACTTATACGACATTGGAATCTTCAAAAAACAAGCCTACACATTTCATATATGTATGCCGGGAACAATTCTGCCTATGGTGTTACAAATGTCTATGGGTTTCCTTTGTTGCTTTCAAACAGGCGACATGCTTACCTGCTTGCGTCCCTATCTATCTGTATATATGTCAAACTTTTTATATATTTTTAATGTGATTTCAAGCAAATTACGTAACCAATTAAACGGACCTTTTAACTGTATCAACTGAACCATCAAGTACATTTATGTCGTTTCGAAATAAGCGTGTTTGTTGGTGATTTATTCCACTTGATGCATTTCAGATGTCCTATGCCAGTTTGAATAATTTCCGATTCAAGCACCAAGGCTTTGTCGCATAAATTAAGAGTCTCGTTGGGAACTCGGGGAATTTTCGTTGTTCACTTTGTTTTAATGAGGTTTTATTGTACGGTTCAAAGATTTATTACAAAATTGCGTTTTACTAAAATATCGTGGGAATCATCATCGCTAACATGTAATGAAAGAAGTATTGGTAAATGGGATTTTTAGCTATCTAAATAGTTTAGTTTATTGATAGCATTCATTTAAAACGAAATAATATTATTGAATATTTATAAGTATATCATACATTTTAGTTTGCTTTTTTAATAAAAATATTTAATGCATATATGCAAACATATAATGAATATTTTCCTTCGTTTCCTTTATGAAACTAAATTACAACATTAAAAGTAATTGCAGTCAATTTATAACTACGATTAATAACATAATGTTATTTTATGTATAATATTTACGTAAATCCGTTTTAAATAACCATAAGAAAAGAATAAGAACGTATTATTAATGAAATAACATGCTATTTTTAGCATTTGTTTTGCAATTTTCAGTTATATTTATTTTTTAAATTACTGTTAGTAGTTGTTTCTCGGTAACATAAATGCTGTCTACGAAGCAAACGTTGTAGATGTCGACAATGTCCGTCGAGTGAACAAGAATTTTATTGATGCAATTAGTAAGAGCCATAACTGTATGTCTTTGAACAATGCTTTCTCGATAGTCAAAGAGCAAAATACATTACGTATCTATTCCCTATGGTTTTCCGGCCTAGAACAGGTCAACCAAATTTCTTGTCATCGAGACGACTTTAGAAGCAAATACCAGTGGATGTAAGACGTCTATTTGAGCAATAGAAACTAATCTGAAATTTTTGATTATGGTGAATTAATGTCTAAATTTAAATTGTTGACATACATACATATATATGTAGTAATTAATTATAAGATGACCATGAGGAAAAAATATTACTACATTTAAAAAGCTTTTCTTATAAGTTAATTTCTATTTTTTAAACTTTTTTCAGATTTTTGCTGAAAACTCTTTCCTTTTCTCCAATTGAAACTTTTAGTTTTTTAATATACTGCGTTTATATAAGTTTTTATGAAGATTAAAAAGCTCATGTAGTTTAAACATTGTAATATATTATAATATTAATGAAATTTCATCATCTTGCAGGTAAGTCAATACAAAAGTATTTAAACGACTTCAAGCTTCTGTCCATTACGTGTCTGTTTATATGTCGAATGAGGCTTTATATTAGTCAATAGTTAGTTTTAAATACCACTTTTTTCCCCACTTAGGGAACAGTAGATACGGGAAGGGATTGGGAGAAGAGAAAAGAAGAAAAGAATTGGGATCTCCGGCAATTTCCAATATAGTAATCAAGAAATAAACACAAATATATAAATGATATTGTTCATATTTTTAACAATTTTTGTACAATGCGCCTTTAATGTGAATAGGCGTTAAATTGATAGTAGTAACATAAAAGAAAATATATGATAGCTATAAAGCGTTCACTAGCTCTTAGTCTAAGCGTTATCATAAAACTAAAAATAGTCCTTAATGCTGTACCAAACCTCATCTCGTCTTTAATCGTGCCCTATGAATATATATAACCAGTACGAGAACAAATAAAATTATATTTTTATGCCGCCTTATGTCGGCGACAATCGTTTTAATTTTATTACGTTTGTAATTTTATCGTTATCCTGTAATTATCTTTCGAATACTCGTTGATCGACACAACGACTTTAACAACTAAAGAAGATTTTTAAGAGATAGCTAAGAGAATCGGACAAATAATAATCCTTAATTTTTTTTACTGAAATTAGTGCAGAGGGCCATGGGACGTAATATGCTCGGGATATCAACGCGACAAAGTGCGGAACAGTGCTGCGAGAACGCACCAAAGTGAAATAAATGGGAGATGGAGTAAGTCCGTTCTTGAATGGAGGTCAAGAACTGGGAGAAGATGCGCAGGGAAACCACCAGCCAAATAGCCCGATGATATAAAAAAAAAAACTTATTCCGGAACATTGCGAATGAGGACGACCAGGGACAGAACGCTGTGGAAACAGAACTGAAAAGCGGCCATATGCCTCTCCAGTTGGCAAAGACTGGTTCCATAGAGTCCAAATCAATGAAATAGAGCCGTTAAAACAGCAGTCAAAATCATCGAACGATAAAACAAAATAAACATTGTTAATCTATTTAACACCTCACAACGCCCACAAATTAAAATATTAATAATGGATAATGAGACAGCGCTATAGATCGTTTTTCTATTTACTGAAGTCAAATTGTTTTCCCCAGGTGCGCTAGTGCGGTAGCGCCAGTCGCCCCAAGCGGTGCTCCCACCACAATTACAGGCACGCCGCGACCAAGCGAGGCCGAATCCGCCCCCGGCATCGAGACATGATAGACGTTAATTGTTCACGAGGCATAATGGCTCAGGTAATTATGTTATCATACGTTTTATCATGGAGCTGGGGTACATACATTTTGAAACCAATCAATTTTTAATAAGAATATAACTGAAGGGTTGTAAGGCTGTATTTATTTCTATAAAAATCTTCTTTATTCCTATACAACATATTTTTTTTTACTTTTTAAGATCAATCGATCTACATATATTTCCCACTGCTGGGCAAGGAGCTACTTATTATCTTGACTTGTCCAATGCAGAGTGATTGGGTAATAAGATTAGGAATAAATACCTGTAGACCATACACATCGATCCAAAAAAGTGAAACGCTGTAAAACAAAAATGAAAGATTATATATTTAAAAAAGTAATTGCTCAATTGGTAAGAGGTGCTTACGTTCTTAGGTATAGTGGGTTTGATTTTACCATTGGACTGTTAATGTAAACCATGTTTTCCAAGCACAAGCATTATTAGAGAATTTGGAATGATTAACAAGAATTCTAGTTATTACAAAAAATTTCGAACGTTTTTTTTAAAAACATATTATTTATATTTGGGATCAATCTTTATTTTATATATATATATATATATATATATATATATATATATATATATATATATATTCACGCCTATCCCCCGCAGGGGTTGGCAGAGACCACAGACCTCCATCCGCTACCATTCATAGCTGCGTAACGGCTCTCCAAGTATTTTTATTGTGAAAATAATATTATATATCGAGAATTCAATATTATACATCTGGGTTTCAGGATGCTAAATATAGCTGCTTTTTGAATTCAACCCACTTACCTAAACCTAACTTGGACAGATGGGCGTCCAAATTTTTACCGATAAATCTATTCACAGTTACCACATTTATTTTTATTATTAATGTGTTCGATGCATTGCACAGTATTTGGCATCGCATAAAATTGTGCGTAGTAAAAACGGGTTTCCATTTGGAATCTCGTACGGAGTGAATCTTCGAAAAAGTTGTCGCGTCAAGTCCTTGGAAAGACGGACACGAATACCATGTTTTAGCACCTCAACAGTCCATGAATTAATAATGTGAAGTCATGTGCTGGATATTAAAATTTTGCTGCTTTTTTGCATTATAGTTTATTTATTTTTATTATAGAAACGAGTAAGTGAATTAATTAATAGTAAGCAAGCATCCTCCGCCCATGGACATCAACAGTACTAAGGGTAGGAGAAAAAGAAAGAAATTTGCGGAAGAGAAGAAAATAAAGGAAGGGGAAAGAAATTGGACTTCTCTATCCCTGCATTCACCGTACGAAACGCAATAACACAGTAGAATGCTACCAATTGATGCCTATATTCTGCAAGGATGTGAAACTTTCTTGATGGAGCTCCTTCCACTACTTAATTTGTTGCTTTTCTTTATCAGTTTGCATATTTTGATGCGCAACGGTTGGTTAGTCCACCGTCTTTAAGAAACGAAAAATATAATGATCAAACATGATGGCGAAATGTCTATTCTGGCAGAAATTAAGAGGCTCCGTGCTTAAAAAGTAGAATATATTTACTGTAAAAAAATGTGCAATTTAATATTATTTTCTCCCATAAGCTGTGAAACTGTAGAACGATCTACCACCTGCGGTGTTCCCGAACAAGTACGATATTAGGGTTTTCAAAAGATCTGCGTACGTGTCCACGAAAGGTCAGCAACGCTCCCGTTTTGTAGATGTCTATGGGCAACGATGATCACTTACCATCAAATAACCCGAATGCTCGTTTGCCTTTTCGACTATAATAATGTCTAGTTTATATTACATTAACAAAATACACACACACACACGCATGCCTACAACATACGTTGTTTTCGCACACAAACATTATTAGTGTTGAGATTGTCTTTTATTTAATTAATTACAAATAAATAAAAACTAAAATTTACATCCTTTATTGGCTGTATGTTGGGTTGTTAAGTTACTTTTTTTTTTATTTGTGAACGAGCTGTGGACTTTACAAATTAATTTGTAAATACATAAAATTATATAAAGTAAGACAAAAAAATGACAAAAAAAATGTGGATGCCACATAATTCTACCTTCATTACAACTTGTTTCAACCCTACATTACCATTCTGTTACGCGCCGCACTGATTTTCTTCCGTTACCAAAATAATATACCTGCTCCGCGCCCGGGCCGAACAAACTAAAAATAAGTTAATTAACTCCTTACACGCGAATTTACAAAAACATATCACTGATATATTTGACGTTGTCTCGCAAAAAACCGCACCAGATTCCAAGTTCTCGGAACATAATTTTAATTAAACTCGACGTACCTTGTTCCCCCTTTATCTGCTTTGAGAACAATGAAACCAACAATTACAATCGCGAGCCTTACGGGACTTGTTGAAAAAAAAAAACAGAATACGTGACCCAAATTGCCCCTTTTTGTGCTCAACAAGTCCGTTCGATAATGGACGAAATTTGCCGAAAGCGAACTACATTTTTGGGTCAATTTGATTTATATTCAGTTTGATATAGTTCCGGTTTGCTCTTGTTCGACAGTATGACATGAATTGATGAAGTATGGGAAAAGAAAGCATTGTAATGGTGTCATGGAAAAAAACAACTTATAGAAATTAAACGGTATCTATCTACAGTTGCCTGTAAAAATTTTTTTTTTCACCTGTACTTGTATACATTCCACTGCTAAGCCTATGCCTCCTCATTTCTAAATGACATTAACCCACCACGCTTGTCCCAATCGGGGCGATTCTGCAGTCCAGGCTTGGAATAAATAACTGTAGGCCATACACATTGACTCCGAAAGCAGTAACTTCACATTATCAACAATATTTCTTCGAAAGGTCGTCGTTATCTATACAGTGATTGATAATGATAGTTATCTTACTGCCACTGTCATCGTTATCAAGTCTCACGAGTCATTATCGCTGTTAAAGAGAAAATATCAATTGTTACTTCCTTCATTCATAATTACGCGGCACGTGTAAATTATCTCTAGTATCTTTCCATTTTATGGTTTTTGGTATGTTATTAAATATATTACTTGTTATCTCATTTGGCATGGTGAGTGCAGATATCCACAAGTACAATTACTTTACCCTATATTTCTTCTTCCCCGCCCACATCATTAGATACATACACATCATATAATACAGAGGTATATATTAGAATATCATATTATTTCACATGTATAAATACTTATAATAATAATATTTTATTTTATTCATGCACTAACAGTCTAGGAACGACTGTCTACACTGAAAATCATCACTGTGGCTTGCCCCAGCTTCTAGCTGAGTGTAGACTTTTTTGTGATTCGTACTACAGTATAGGACTATATATGAAGGAAGGAAATATAAATGAAAATAGGTAACCCTAATCAGTCGTAAGTCACTTTTCACGTGACAACAGTACTTTGTTACTGCGGTCGTAAATCACGTGGGAGGTGACAAAGCGAGACACGTTGAAACTCTCTCTGTGTGAAATGCAGGCACTATTGCCTTATTAGTTAAATATCCGTAACAGAGCAATTAACATCTCCAGTTATATATCATTGCCTTTTCCAATTATTTTTTAATATATTGAGCCCAAAAATGAATAAAGTCAATGAAAACTGTATCTGTAGCTACAACCTAGCGAGAATCACGTATAAAAAGCTAGCGACCGATAAGGTTAATATTATTGTATTTTTTGTAATAATTTAAATGTTAATTAATGTCTCTAATTTTTTTTTTCTTTATACACATGCCTTTCTTGTTCATAAGTTTTATTTTCTTACTTTATTTTTCGAGAATAAAGCTTTTCTTTCTTTCTACCTTTCTATTAGATTAATACTACTGATTTTCATGGGGGGGCGGTGATTACTTACTATCATGTGACCTGCTTGCTTGTAGTAAGTAGGTAACTACCAATTTCATAAAAAAAAAAACATTCGCAAGTCTCCGATATAGACATAATTCCACACTAAACTCGCCAATCATTACACGTCCGGAGTAAAATCGAACTGATCGGCGCCGTATCTATAATGATGTGCAATGGGACATAGTTCCACGGAGTTAGCATTGTGCGTGCCAGACGGACACCATAAATTGTGGCACCAAACGATGCGGATAATCCTATCACAATCATTTTCGTAACTAGATTGGATTGCTGTCGATATGTGAAACTAATTATACGAGAATGAAGCAGCCAGTAAATAAATATTTGTTCTGTTTTTTCTATTAATATTACTATGATCATCATTTTAAAATCCTCCCACTTAATAACGTAATATATTTCAAATTAATGTTATTACTAATAGTAATATTTTATTTTTAGTATTGAAATCTCTACATATTTATGGTATAGATACATACATAGACCTCCTTAGACTTCTTTGAACTATTTTACATAATTTTTGCTTCCATTCTCGACACATAACAAAAGCTTCATTTCTTTTTCGAAACTTTTTGAATTCATAAAATTGTTCATAAGGGCTTAATTAATCTTAAACCTATGTTAGTATTTGCTATTTTCATTAAATTATAGCCGATTAACATTAAACGTGAGGTTTATGTAGCTGTAAAGGTTTTTAGACTGCTATAGGTTGATGACAATGATATTTGTATTTACTAGTCAACTTAATAATTACTGGAATGATTATCTATCTTTTCGGGAGAATAAAATGAATATAATATATAGGAAAGTTTAAGGTGAAATAATTAGTAATAACTACAAATTAAATTAGAATTAAACAAATCATTAAGGTCTGTTCTATCATAAAAGAATTGTTGCATAACGCCATTCCACCAGTATTAGAGACAGAAAATTATATAGTGTGTGGGATGCAAAATTATTGTCAGCGTTGGATAATAGGCCATATGACTATTTTCTTGGAAAATATTCTACACTTACTTGACACATACGACTAAAAACATGAATATTGAAATCTTAATCTGCGATTTCTTTAATCATAAGGAAACCTTTCGGCTATATTTTGATTCATATATCTTTATTTTGTATATTAAATTTAGAACTTTTGACTTTTGAAACTGTGAACTGTTGTTTAAATAATAGTTGTTTGAATAATATTAACATAAAATAACGCTTTCTTTGCATGAACTTGTAATGTAACAAGCGTAAACCACGTATGGGTTATATCTAGATATTCATATATCTAGGATATATAAGTCCATGACGTCATCTACAACTATCACATAAGTGGATTCGCCGAGCCGTCGATTTGTCAAAGCATTTTACAAGCAATTGATGTATGTATTATGTGCAATGTATGAAATTGTTCACGATATCAAGATTAATATTAATATACTTTTAGACGATTTCATTGACTCACCGCCGAAACTACCGCTTTCGAAATCAACAGTCGCGAGTTTGATTTCTGCGTTGAGTCAAGTTTTGAATTATTTATTTATTTAATTTTTTGAGTGTTGAATACATCAGGAAGGATATGAATACATAAGGTTGGTGCAGCTATTAATAAGAATGCATTGTAGACTACTTATATAAATATATGTAGGTATAACTTATAGACATTTAGTCCGAGTTTGGGTGCTTCGCAAATCCTCTTTAGTCATGTTTAGAGAATGGAGATTAACTAACCACTCCTGTTGGTTAGACTCTATTCTCTAGACCAGAGTTTATGTGGCCAGCAGTGGGATATATAGGAGTTGCAAAAAAGTACTTGTTCCCGAATACTTAGACTTAGTCGCTTTAAATCGAATTCTTAATGGAAATGCCTTACATGAGGTTATAATCATTGATATGCTACTAATACGATGATACCATCGCCTAGCTTCATAGTTAGGTCATAACTTGTGCGCTAAAAGTTCTGGTTTCAATTCCAGATCGAAACTGACATTTGTTAAAAAATAGTTTTCAGATCTCAGGATGATTATGAAAAATGTCTGTAAGAAACAGTATCCGATTTATGATACATTAAACGAAGAACGAAGTTAGGAAGCTAAAAATTGAAAAGACGTCAAGCTAGACAATAACACAGTGACTAATGGAAAGGGATCACAATTAACATTTCGACACGACGATACCTCCCCACAGTTGGATTAGAGAAGCCGTTGTAATCTCGTACTTACTAGTTACAAAAGGTTATTTGTTCTAAGCTATCGTTGCACGAAACAAGCATACAATTACAAATCAGCCTCCCATGGTACAAGTTATTAAACATTATATTCTATCCGTAACTTTTACAGACAATTTAGCTGAACAAATTATAACGGCTGGCTTCAAGTTAAAAGCGAACAGC
The DNA here is from genome assembly GCA_031353405.1 of Baronia brevicornis. NCBI lineage: Eukaryota > Metazoa > Arthropoda > Insecta > Lepidoptera > Papilionidae > Baronia > Baronia brevicornis. The sequence goes on from JASFAT010000727.1 coordinate 227,201, forward strand.
GATCTTTATATTTTTATCATTTTAACGTTAGATTGTCTTTTCCCGCTAATTTACATAGGTAACGTTATGTTTTTATTTCATTTTTATTATCATATTTATATACATATCATCATGCCTGTTTCCTGTAGGGGTAGGCAGAGACCACAGATCTTCATCCGCCACGATCCCGGCACACCTGGCTTCCTCCTTCCATCTTTCATCTCACATTCATCGTAGCGAAACGGCTCTTCGTTAGTCGCTTCTCGCCCCCGTGCGAACCAGGACCCGATGGATGGCGAACCACGTCGTCGTAATTTTTTAACAAATTAGGTTCATTAAATTTCGTCATAGTGAATCCCAGGAGCCGCAAGGAAGGATAGAGGTCAGCACCAGCAGAGCCCCGCATGCTGAGGTAAGGCACTTTAGTACCCGGGGAAGCCCGATTCCGGGACAGTCGGCACGCTTGCGACTAAGCTCGTCTCTAGCCACGTTTCCACGTATATAACGTTAATCAATTAATTTTTTTATTAGACCGACTTGATATAGCAGTATATTTTTTCGTAACGTCCATCACAACAAGTTTATTGACTTATAACATAAAGTTATAATTTATTTTAATTGCTCTATCGATGTCTCTGATATTCTAATGAAGAATTAATAGTGAAAGTATCAGGTTGGAGCTTAGTTGGCTAAATGTGTATTGTAATTCGGGGATATAAAATATTCATAAAACGGTATTTAAGTGTTGGTGGTGTTGTTATTTTATTATTAATTCTTAAGAAATTTAGACTTAATAAACTTTATCATATATTTTTGATTTCTCATACGATTTTCCCATAGCCTATATGCCTAAAAAATATTATTCCATTCCGATCTTCCCTTAAAGAGTCGTTTAGACGTTTAATATTAAAAAAGCTAACAAATTACGAGTTAAGTTAAATGGAGAAATGGTGGATTTTTAGCCTCTCAGTTGGTCTCTCGCCGCTACCTTGGGTCATACAAAGAAGAGGATGCGCGCGCGCAACACAGCGGGATGCGATCACCGACAGTAACAGACGAACAGACGTACGGTTAACCTTTAGATTGAGATGTGAACCGGCGCATAATGGTTCCATGACGTGTGCATGCAGCAATATTGTTGCCGCTATGGTGTACCTTGTAACTGCATTAGATATCCATCATGAAATTTATGCTTGTATGTATATAAAGATACAGAGATATACGTATATACAGAGTGTCTTCTTTTCAAAGTACAAAAATATCCACTTGTAGTTTATGCCAAAAGCAATTGCTTTTATTTTACATAATATAGTTTTTAACATATTTTGTCATTTTTAACATATTTCATACAAAAATTAGACATATTTTTCCTTACAATTATAAACGTGTGAACAATCTGTGTTACATGATAAGTGACAATGAGTAGCACCATGCCCGTGGTTTAAAGAGGCGATCAATTCCTTTACTTTACCAGGGGTTCCCAAAGTGAGCGCCGCGGCTCCGAAGATCCTTTATGTATGAATTTTTAATATAAACAAAATATTTAAAAAAGATTTTAAAATAAAATATAACACAACAAAAGATGTTTTTTTTACTTGAACTTTGTACATTGTTTTTACTTTGTGTATTGTTTTTATACGAGAAAAAGAATCATGCTTGAATGTCCATTACCTATCTGTCTTTCGTATGTCTCAACCAATATAAGAAAATGGTGACTATATTAAGGTATTATTTTAACGAATTAAAGTAAATACAATTCAAGTATTAGAACACTTTTTAATACCATAGTGTTTGATATCATGTTTTTTGCAAAATATCAACACTGAAAACACTTTTTAAAATTGTCACTCAGTTTTTCCAGATTAAATCACGGAACGAAAGCATTGATTTTTATATACTTTTATATAAATCAGAATTAATAAGAAACATTTAACTTCACTTTTCCTAAAATTTTAAGTAGTTATATAATACTAAAAGCCAATAAGATTTATTGGGCTCATATTATTTTCTATCAATAAAATAAATAAAAAAGAAAAATTAAAAGAGAAGCAGCCAGAAATAATAATCTATAAATCTTGAACATCAATCTTACATGTCCTTTATATCTTGTAATCAATATATTCGCTCGTGTCTTCCAATCATTTCAAACCAATTGGGATACAATTAGACGCCTCAACGCAAAAGGCAATAATATTTAGACGTTACTGTAACAGTGCAATGAAGGGGAAATTGACGGTTTGATGTGACTGAACCCCATTACCGTATTGAAATTGTTTAATTTACTTAAAATAAAATAAGTGATAATAAGGTATTCGATTGCGTGCGCGTATTAAAAAAATAAAGACAATTCTGTTTTACATAAACCGTAATTTGCGTCCACCGTTTAATTCCGCTTTCTTTAAACCGTAAAGCGTTTCCCGTTCACAATCACCCACAATTACTAAAGGCGAAGTTGAAATAATGATCGCAGCCATGGTTCTCGGTATGATATGAACACGTTTTTGTTTTACGCGACGTGTAAAAAGTTGATCTTGAAAAGGCATGACCCACATAATTAGACCTGCCTGACATATAAATCATCTTTCGAAAATATATTTATGAAGCAACACAATTGGGTGGTCATTTAGAGACGGTTCTTCAGTGAAAGCTAAACTATAATATGAATTTTTCATTTTAGTATTTCCTCTCATAGAAAAAAAATTTAGTGCATTAAAAGGCAATTTTAGTTAAGTTTTAAAAAAGAGAAAATTTAGAAAAACTTAGATGTTTTTCAAAATTTTCTCTTAATCTAATTATATAATTTTAAATAAAATTCGTATCTAGGAATCTTATCGCTACGGTAACTATACAGGATCCACTTATGTTTATTAAATTAAAAAGTTTAATTTCATCAAGCTTACATGAATTTTGTAATGCTTTTCTAAGTTAATAGAGCGTTACCGTAGTATGCCTCCATAATATGTTGGTTTTCAGTGACTGAACGGAAATGTTTCTTAATGAATTGATTATGGTAAAGAAATTTAAAGAAATATTAAAATTCTATCACTAAGTTGATGGTATTTTTTTAAATATTAGTTATGACAATTTTATTCTAGAATTGTCAAATTAATGGGCATTTATATAAAAATTTTAATGGCAAAGTACTAAAATAATCTCATAAACCACAAAATCAAAAACTCATAGATTTATTCTCATATTAATATTGTACAATCACAAGTTTATCAACAAGGTAAATTGCTACCATGAGGTCATATAAAAATATATTGACTTAACCCAATCCGTGGTTCATACAAATATGTATTCAATATGAATAAGTAATTACAGTTTTTTGCCGAAAATTAAGTGTCTATACACAACTATTCCTTCAAAAATTGTAAGTATACACTGAAGATATTTTTCGCTTTCACTGTAAAGCCAGCATATACAGGTGGCTTTCATTTAGAGCGCTCAGTGTACACCTATACTCGTATAATTATCAACCATACTATAGCGTTGTTACGATACCAATTTATACTGTATCAGAATTAACGGTATACGAAGCTTGTTTCCAACTATAGTATACCGGTGAAGTGTCGTGTGAGGTTGCTGTTAGATGCTGCGATACTGCCTGAGGTCTCTTGTTGCGAACTTAAAGCTTTGAAGTTAATTAGTTCAAGCATTTATACAAAATTAAATATGGTATCTGTGAAATTAACGTTCCTAGTTTGTAAATTAAATACAAATTTAAAAAAAAAATACTATTCATTTTCTAATTAGTTTTCGTGGATCTTAGCAAATTAAGTATTGATTTTGTTTGCGAAGAAGTGCATAGGAAAGTACAAGTCTAATTCTTGCCGAGAAACGACTGTCAGCACATCATTTCACCATGGTCATGGTTTTCCGAGTTTTTTTTAAATGGTAGTATGTGTTTGATGTAGTCATCGTTTCTGACCATGCTAAGGTGCTGGAGAATTTGCTGATGGCCGTTTCTTGATCAGAATTAGACTTGTACTTTCCTATGCGTTTCTTCGCAAACACAATGATTATGTTCGCGGATTTTAATTTACGATTTCATCGTTTTCAGCTCACGCCAGTGCACTGCTGGACACAAGCATTTGCCTCATCGGAAGACCTACGCAGATCTCATACTATTGTATTATTACCAAGACGCGGTCTTCACTTCAGCACTCATCTTCTATAATTACAATGCAATTATAATTATTTTTGTTTTGCTTAAGTTAATTCTGGGTTATGTCAAAATGAAGATAATAATTTACTTTCAACCCATTATCTTGTAGATATATATCTACGTAGGAAAGAAATCACATTATTTATAAATCATTAAGTTTTAACAATGAACTTACCCGCATAAGTAAGAACAGACAGACAGACGGATGGATTTGTGGAGGCAACAAGTACTATCGTAAGTCAAAGGGAACAGAACACACGCATATTAATGCAGACTTAAGAAATATTATATTGTACATTTTAATAAAATTTTATTTACATTTACTCAGTTGACCAATACAAATGTAACAATTCCCCACTTGATATAGGTCTCTCTCATAAATGGGATCTCTTATCTTCGAAATGGGGATTAGAGATTTCTTTTCATTATTCAAAGGTGAAGGTTTAAGCTTTAAAATGTGATGACATTCATATTAATAAATACTTTTTCATTAGTAAAAAAATGGAAACAGATGCAAAAGTTGTGATTAGCTTGTTTTTGTGTCATATTTTTGTAAAAGATAACATTTGTTTACATTATTTAGAAGCCAAAACATTCAGCAAAATAAGAAACAAGAAACTTATAATTCAGGACTCAGTTATTTTTTCAAAGGCAATACATCCAACAACGTTTATGACGCTTGAGTCATTTTTTTGCCCACAATTGTATATTGTTGTGGGAATTTAAAGGATGTGAAAATATTATTTTGTCACTTCTAAATATTTTAAAGGTTATATAAGTTTTTGATTCACTTAAATTGTGAGCGGATTACACACACAGTCGTAATTTTAACATCGATGTTATCGACTTGTTGTTATTTTTATTTACGACCTGTTAAACAAACAGAGGGCTGGAACGTTATTTTTAACGCTTAATGAGAGACACAGCTTTACTTTATGGGACACGTTCATGAGAAATTTGTAAGCAAAGATTGCAAAATATATTTCACACATGCAAAGTGTTACACAATATGTATATCAATTTAAAAAAATAGTCAAATAATATTTCAGGTATTTTGTAACTGTCAAAAGTGAAAAAATGTTTATATTTTTTCTTCTATCTTTAAAATGTAACTAAGCCAAAAAATATATTTGAAATTATAACATTTAAAAATTAAGAAAGTTTTAAATATATAGAAATATTTAGAAAAATATAAAGAAAGTTTTCAGTTTCCTATAGTGATCAAGAATTTTTATTTAGTAGTATAAATAGTGCCACATTAAGGAGAAGTTTTAGTACTATGCTTTTGCCGTTAAGCGTTAGGAGTCTGGAAGGTCTACCTCCCTCTTCTTTATTCTCCCTTCCATACCTATAAAATCTTACTTATAAACAAGTACTGCAAACTTTTTCATATTTAGACATTCTGGAATATCTTGGTCACTGCTCATTATCTCTAGACTTGATAGAAAGGGCGACAGCTCTTTCCTTGCGCAGCATTCGGCTACATCAACTAAAGGCCCATAAAAGACGTACTTCGTTTTACTACTGTCAAAACCGTATTTGGAGTCTTATTCTCATTCTCTATTAACTCCTAATACTACTTTTGGTCATTTACGTTTCCTGTCCATAAGCCTAATATTAATGAAAATAAAAAATAAAAAGCTGATAGTAAAAAAGCTAAAAAAAGTTTTATCTTTATCATCTAGATGTGTGGCGATCCAGTACGGTGCAGTTTTTTTCCAAAATTTCTTTGCGCCATCACCTCAGTGAAATCGTCTACCCTTCAAAATTTCTGCAAATTGCTACGTCATTGGATTTTAAAGTCTGATAACACAATGCTTTGATTTGAATGCAAATGTCATGATCAGGTAACAACGTAAAGGAAAACGTGCATTACTACTACTTCTTCAAAGGCTACTTCATCTAAAAATGTATTCAAAAAAATAATGTTCCAGTAAACCTCATATTTTAATACAATTTAACGAAGACTTGAAGTCAGACAGTGCTCAAAATTTATCTGTGTTAGTACAGGTAGTGCTAATTATTTATCTTAATTATTTAAATTTTTTTTCATTATTCTACATTCTTTCTCCATATTAAATTCAACTATCTTACATTTAACTACAAAAACCTTACATTTCTTCGAGCGTGCAATGTCCTCATAAAGGGATACAAAGTTTAATAATGTAGATATGGGCCATAAACTGTTTATATGTAATTAAAATGTGTATTGTATTTAAAATCTCTTACTAGGGATATACAGGTATTATGAGTTAGTATTTCGCCTAGTTTCCTCCCATACTCATTAGTAAAAAGAGACCCACGCCTGTCGCAGTACGTATACGGTTAGTGGTTTTAACATAAACTATAGGTGAGTCAGTTTTCTAAAGCAGTTTGTTTAACATAAAACATTATTCCAATATCCATATAAGTTCGGGGAATGCGAAGCGAGTTACGGAATCGTACTAATTTACTGATATATATGCTCCTACCTCGTGATGTCCATTAACATGGATACAATCGTATTTATGATGAATCAATCACAGAATAAGACTGAGGTCGTAAAACTTTTCGAATTGACCGTTGCAGGTTGTGCTTACATTCTGGGTCATACGTCACATGTAATATGTGATCAATCAGATGTGACTCATGATATAATATTATGATTTACAATATACGCTTTTAGCTCGAGTTTATTATTATTTATTTAATAATAGAATATGATTGAAATACGCATTAGTTTTAATGACAAGTGTGTACACTTTCATAATAAAATCCCGGTCGATGTTCAAGCCTTATATTTCAATAAATTCATAAGTTTTTTTAGAAAAACTATGCAGTAAAGCTTATTCAACTACAATTGAGTAAATTGGCCTAAAATTAAATAAATATTTTATCAAGTTATTTATTAAATACAATAATTTTTAAAGGATAGCAACGGCAGTGGCAAAAAAGGATGAGAGAGTTTCTTGCGCCGTTTCTTCTCTCATAGAGCGCCAATTTTCTTTAGAAGCTATGATAGTTTATGAAATTTAATATTGAATAAAAAGAATTCTTATTATAAATTTTAAGTCATATTGAAACTTGTCTATTTGAGTGGAGACCGCGTCACATTATGCCCGCCAGTAAGATGGAAGACGATCTGTGCAGGATCATTAGCATAAATTGCATATGAGTAGCTGAAAATCGGGTTAGGTATCCAACAGAGGACTGCCGCAACATGATCCTATCAGCTCTATCCTACTAGAAAATCGGGGGCTCCATGCGAATGCTGTGTTTTATAACTGTAAGAAAGTATCGTGTCTATTCTTTTCAGCTCATAATCTGATAGTTTCCGCATTACGGGACCAGTACATTAAACTTACCTAATATGTGGTTACCGTCACAGGCTCATTATCTTCCATAAATGCCGTAAAGAGGTGATACATACATACATATCGTCACGCCTGTTTCCCATAGGGGTAAGTAGAGACCATAGATCTCCATTCGCTACGATCCCGGCACACATTCATTGCTTGCTCCATACTCATCCTTCCTTCGTTCTTTTTCTTTTTTCTTTGTTGTTCTTTTATTTGTAAAATAATAACAAGTACCTATCATTAATGTAAATTCAGCTTGTCACGTCACGATAAGTCTTGATAAAATGATGGCCGTTCTAACTAAACTTGCATGATCTTTTGCAATCAAAAAGACACGAATAGCTCAGTAATATGCTCTCCGAGACTACAGTCTCAAAGAGCGCTGGTTTTCAGCCATTCCTTACTCCGCAAGATGAGGGCCATATTGTCGCTTTAATGAACAACGATAATAAGAAAATATAATTTAGTTAGTACAAGTTATAGTAAAATAATCTAACAATGATTAAGAAAATATCTAAAAATAATCAAAAATAAAAATGCTATTTTTTATTATCTTCACTTGTCATTAGCTCATTATTTCCAGCCAGCTCAGACAGCTATGATATCTATAAAGAACACGGTTTCCCAGCTAAGGCACGCAGTGTTATAATGTGTCAGTCGCAGATACAATTTACATCGATACGCACAGCACGGGGGAAAGTCGCAAACAAATAACACGTTTGTTTTCTGCTTGATTTGACAGTTTACTATTCCGTTTAGTTTACTGCTGTATAGTTTCTAGTATAGAATAGGGTTACCTCATTTCTTGTCGTGAATATCGTACGGAAGAGAGATGAACATGCCAGCACACCAGGGTCTATCTGCGTCATCTGACATGTATAGGGATAACAGCAACAACCCCCAACTTCAAAGGTAGCCAATATCTAGGACCAAGAAAAATGTTACGTATTACATATTTTGTGACGATCTGCACAGGGCGGCTGGCAGATACTGGATTCATGAAACCGAAAGTCGAACTAGGTGACACTTCTTGGAGAAAGACTATATCCAGCAGTGGACTGCCGCAGGTTGTTGATGATGATATAAAATTAACTTTTTAATGTTTAACTGCAATATTTTTAACTCGCTATTACTGTGTTAACCGTATTAAAAGTTTTACTTTTGGCTTAAATAGAACTTATACAATGAGCCACATAAATAATTGATTTAGGGTTAAATAGAATATTAGTAATAAACCATGACGACCAATTGGCTAAGTGGTAGTGCCCTCCGCCCACGGAGTCAATGGTCGCGGATTCGATCCCCGTATCGGAATAAATACACATATATGGAAGTATGGATTACAAATATTTATTCCGAGTCTGGTAACCGCGTCAATCCGCATTGGGCAAGCATAGTGGGTTATCGTCCGTTTCTCCAGAAAAGGAGAGGCCCGTGCTCGGCATTGGGACATATTATGGGCTGATAAAAAAAAATAAACCATAAATTTTTACCATTATTATTACATACAAAGAATTGTATAAAAGAAATCGATTCAATCAATTACATTGTCAACAATCAGCCAGTCAATTTTCATTATTCCTGTCAATCATGGTTAGAGCGAAGCGCGCGGCGGAAATTCTTCCACAGCGAGGTTGATTGTGGGTACACGGCGGAAATATGACGGGATTGCCATTCTCCGGTGCATTTGTTGCTTACAATCGCAGCATTTACGGCGTCAAGTGACGCCTCTGTGCAAACGTAGGGTGACAATGCGGTGGTTTAAATATCGCAGTATAGTAACGACCTAGTGAATATGTTATTTATGAGATAGGCAAGCAAACTAGCAAACGTATCAAATGAAAAGCAGTCAACGCCGTGATAATCAAGCAAACGTATCTCGCCAAATGAAAAGCAGTCAACGTCGTCCATAAACAACTGCGATGCATATGGTTTATATATGTGTAGGTTTGCTTTTTGGAGGTAACAATATCAAATCGCTTCGGAAATACCGCTGAAGGTAAACTAGACGCACAAAGCGGTGCGCATGTGTGTGTCTCCATAGTTGTTTTACTTTTGAAACTTTAAAAAAGTAGCCGACAACTCAAATGATCAAAGGTATTATAAGTAGTAATATATACAATAGTATACAATTTTAAAGAAGAGTAATTTTTAAAAACTATAGACAATACCAAAGTCAGTACGATTTCATACTAATATGACAAAAAAACAATAATATAATATATAAAACAATTAATTCATTTCCACGCTTGGTCACTCACGGTATTAATGCCAAACTTTAAATCCTGCTAAATATCTTATATAAGAAATTTTTTTCTCCCATATAAAACTAAAATTAATTAATTAAATTTAATTAATGAGTTTATAAACGAAATTTTAAAGGTAAAAATTTTATCAACAGCAAGTGTCACTATAAGTTTAAATCGATGAATTAAAATAGAACGTATTTGAAATCGATGAATAAAATTATATTGTAATGGGATTTGATTAACGAATTGTTCAACGAACCGGAAATATATATATATATATATATATATATATATATATATATATATATATATATATATATATATATATATATATATATATATATATATATATATATATATATATATATATATATATATATATATATATATATATATATATATATATATATATATATATATATATATATATATATATACTAATAGAAGAAATTGAAAAATGTTTATATTCCATGGCATTTGTTCCCTTAGCCAATTTAGGCCATATCCGCAAACGAAATTGCTCACACAGGGAGCTTATAATATAATAGGATATTGGCAATTTTTGTTTAAGCCCATTTTTATTGATATTGTAACAAACTGACAGGTTTGCTATCCAATGCTTTATATACAGCTTAGATAGTTTCACTTTTAAATTTTTTTTTCTTCAAAAAAAAGAAACCTATGGGTGTGGTTTGCATGTCGGACACGTTATGTCACGTCTATAATTAATATAATTGTAATACAAAATATTCATTCATTCATTTGAATTAATGGCTTTTAATAATACAAAATAATTAGTGCTTTATTGCGCATGTAATTTTAGCGCAAATAAAAGATTCTTATTATCTTCATTGCTCGCCACCGTATTGCAAAGCGGTTGTCTTTAATATAAACAATGAGTATGGTACAAACTTATTTCATTATGTAAAACAAATATCAGCAATACAATAAAACCTTAAACCCAGCATTCCAATGACGCATTGCCCGTTGTGTTCGCAACGACGTCCGTTTCATTGTTAGCGGTACCATCAATTATATTATTTCTAGTAAACACCAATATGGACTGCAGTATGAATATGCAATATCTGTACAAGGGATCAAAAACAGGTCTTTATCTAGCGGCATGCCATCCTGTCAAATAGACTAAGATCGAGTACCGCCTTGAAGGTTTTAATAGAATGCATGTACCCCGTCTACAAAGTAGCAGGATTTGCAGTGAAAATGCAGTTCAACACTTAGTAAAACTATATATTACACAAGAACCTGTATTCAGATGTTTTAATTTATGTTAATGCTTTATGAAACAAAGCAAATAATTATAATATTTTCGATATTTGCATTGTTTCATTTCTTTCATTAAATATTTGACATCATTTATAATTCATAGATACATTTTAATTATTTTTTAAATCAAAGTGGTTAGACATTACATAATAATAAAATGATTTCCGTAATAGTGGTAAAACCATGAGAAATTTTGACAAATCACCAACTAGCCCAAATGTCGACTAGGCTCATAAAACCTTAGCCGAAAACAAAATTATAAACAAACCTTTTTAAGGTTATCACATCTCACGTACTAATAAGTGAATAATTCAAGATTTGTAGTACGTGAGTTGAATATTTACTATTACATATTGAATATATTCAATAACAATTATTATTACACATGGGTAATTTAAAAATAAAATTTTGTTTCTTTGAACTTGTCGTCACCTTTTATTCAAGTAAGAATAACATTTTCGCTATTTTAGATTTAATAATTATTTATGTGTACATGTAACGAAGCGTTTAATTTCCCCCGCAAAATATCTCTTTGTTGACCCCCTCTTTAACAAGTGACGTAATTTACGGATGTTCCTAACTTGGAAGATCCTGTCACAGTTATTCGTAGCTTTGGGCTAGGTATATATTACGAATAAAAGTAAAAAGTGAGGTACATACATACATACATATCGTCACGCCCGTCTCCCGTAAGGGTAGGCAGAGACCACAGATCTCCATCTGCTACGATCTCGGCATACTTCCCTTGCTTCCTCCACACTCATTATTCTCCTCATGCTAGCCCGCCGGTTGAGGGTACTCTTGACCTGGCCTTTCTTAAAAAGTTCAGCAATCTGGTCAAGGTACGTTTTTCGTGGTCTTCCTCTTCCGGCCCTTCAATCCACATTCGCAAAGTAAATTTCTTTTGCCAGTCGTCTTTCATCCATCCTCTCTATATGTCCAAACCATCTAAGCATCCCTTTTTCTACTTTTGTCACAACACCTTCTTTTACTCCACATCGCTCTCTTATATCTTCATTTCTTATTCTATCATTCAAGGTTACACCACACATACTTCTTAATGCTCTCATTTTCACCGCATTCAGTCTGATTTCATGCTTCTTCTGCCAAACCCAACTTTCACTACCGTATATAAGCGTCGGAACAAGCACCCCCTGATGAACCACCAGTCGGGCCGTTTTTGACACATTCTGACTTTTCATAAAGGAGTGCAGGGCTCCGTAACCTGATTACCAACTTTCACTCGTCTTTCAATGTCAAAAGTGAGGTATCCCAAAAAAATACTTATCTTATCTTATCGTAAAAAAAATTAAATCCATAGTTAATTTTTATATTCAAAATTAATTGAAAAATTTCGAATTAGTTTTTATAAAAATATAAATTAAAAAAATATCATTTTTAGTAAAACGCCATCTGTCGTCACATACTCAAACCGATATCTTTAAAATTTGTTATAACATAGTTCTAATCTTAATATCAACTTATCTCGCTAGGTGGCGCTAAAGTACCCTTGGACGTTTATAAAGTAACAAAAATATTTTCTTATGATTGTACCATTCATCGTAGTTTATAATTTAAGTATCTTTCATAAGATGGCAGTAATATAAACAAAGTAACAATGTTGTTTATTAAAATTAAATATTTATCAAAAAAAAATTGATTATAACAATTGTATGTACTTTATTAAAATAATGCAATATAATTTTTCTACATTTATCATCCAACCATAAATCATATGAAGGAACCTATAACAATTTTTAAGTTTGATAATCTTTTCGTGTTATCAAGAACTTTCTAATGATTTTTTTTTAATTCTATCATACTCTGTAAAAGAACAAACAATGAAGGAAAATGTTCTTATATGACATTTTCATAGTACATCGTAGACATTCTAGTTATTAATAAATGGAGAAATACTCATCTAAAATAACATTACCTTAGTCTAGTCTGTAAAGAGGACTAAGATGATGGTACGTCTATACATATAGGTTACTAAAAGGAAAAATAATTTGCTACTTACGTGCATAAAAATACAATAAATTCCTTCCGAATTCAAAGCCATTTTGATACAATTAAAAGCAATTTAGTCAAATATATTACAAGGAATTGTCGGATTATAAAGATGTTCGACGTTTATACCTTTCAATGACATGGGTACTCAGTGTGTATAAAAGAATGTAGTATTCACAAACTTTATTCTAGTGAAGGAAAAATTTATGAATTAAAATTTTTATTTAGCTTAATTAATACGATAACTATTTAATTAGCCATCTTAATTTTATTTATATTGTTAATAAATACCGTTTTTTAGGGTAATAATTATAAGTCAAGCGCCCTAAGTATTTCCCGCGCTTTATTTAATATTTTTTTTTATTAACCTGTGGCGATATTTAATTATTACAGATTATAAATAAATTTATTCTTAAATTAAAATAATATATGCAACATCGTACCCTTATTTAAATAAAGTTAAAGTTTATTAATTAAATTTCAGATTCATTGTATTTTTTAATTTCTAAAAATATCAAATAATATTTTTTTGGTAATTTAAAATTTTAATTTTATGTATGACACATAGATCGCGCCACTAGTACTACTTAAAAATATACTTTGTTTTTATTTCTGATATTAAATAGATACTAATTGAAATAAATAACGCTTTCAATATATAAGATATACTTGTTATTATATTTATAATTGTCATTCTAAAAGCACGGGCTTCTAAAAATCTGAACTAAAACTTCCAAGTGATATTTTGCTCATCGTAATGCATACGATAAATAAATAAGCATTCGATAATATTTGTAAAAGTTAATTTATTTATAATTCTTTTAGTATTATTACTTTTTTTTAAACCCGTTAAAAATATTGCATATTTTTTGGGCTGTTTTATTACATATTATAACCTACTAGAACACAAATAAAGTTTCAATACCAACTTTATAAAAATATATTTTTTTTGTTCATAAGATTAATTTTCTCTCTGCTAACATTGGTAAGTCGGTGGAGTACACTCGAGCATTCGAGTGGCCAGCAACGAAATGAGCAGACCACTTAGACGTTGTAATAAACCACTAGAAAATATTTACAGAAAGATATTTTTATTCGTTTCCTTTCGGAAAGTTTTATGCTTAACTGGGTTTATGTTTTCCTGCCTAGTTACGAATATATAAATAGTGTTGTGCCAATACCGAAATCTAGAATTACTATTGAGTTAGGAATTACTACACTTGCGTGTGAATTAAAACTGTCCAGTTCAAGTTATAGAACATCATATAGATAATACCAAACTTATAAATTATATACTATTATTGTGCACGAAATATAAAGCTTAGATGCATTAATAATAATCAAAATGTATATGAATCATATGGCCCTGATTTTAAAAATATTTTGTAGTAAATCATTCGAGTTTCGGAGTCAATATTTTATTTTCTTTAATTAAAAATTTAATAAATTAAAATTTGTTCTTTAAAAAAAAGAGATAAAATTCACTCTCACATTTATTGCAATCCACCACTAATGTGTGGCTATAATAATACGTTTAGCCATTAAGCAATCCAATAAAAATATGTATATTTAAAAAATTAATAAAGTATTTCAAATTTGTTCTTGTAACTAATTTCCGTTAAATTTAGGGTTATCGACCTTAGGAGTTCAAAAGAGGTCATACACTCATATCGATGCTTAAAAGTTCATATCACTTTTAAGGCCAAATATGCAAAGAAGCCATATGCTATTTAAAAAAAATATATTTAAAAATAAAATTCTATTTTAAAAAAGTTTGTAGTCATAGATACGCGACAAATAACAGAAAATACTTGAAAATTGAGAATTTGACGTGAACCGTTTTTTGTCAAAAAAATTGAATATTACAAAAATAAATGATGTTCAATGAGGACGAAATAAAAGAAAGCAGTTTCATGAGACCTGGAGATGAGATAATAAGGTTCGATGTTCGATTATTTTTTTTGTTTTGAAACAAAATACTACCTTAACCATAGTGAATAAAAGCAATCTTTGATATTTTTAATACTTTTTTTATTTTTTGCAGTATTCAAGAAGTTTGCCTAATCGATAAATTTTACAAAAAAGAATTGACCTTCACTGAAACATTTTTGCCAACGTCGAGTAAAAATGAAGTAAGTTCTTGAATTAATGAGTGATTAATTTTTTAATGCAGAACCGTAAATCATATACTACATAACATTTTATTTTATATTAAGTACATAGTTTTAATTTATAGTGTACAGCGACAAATCTGATATACTAATTTTATGTTTATGTGTATAATATAGTGGTATAATTTTTTATTTATGGGATAGGAAGGCAAACAAGCAGGCGTGTCGTGGTCTGATGGAAAGCAATCAACGCCGCCCATAGACATCCACAGCACCATAGGCAGTGCGGAAGCGTTGCCGATCTCTAAGGAAAGTGTCATTGGAGTGAGAGGAGGAGTGGGTAGGGGGAGGGTGTTGAACTCACCGCTCACCGTATACAGGATAGCTAAGCTACCACTCAGACGCCGTTTTTCTGCAGGAGTGTGATACTGCCTGGAGGGAGCCGGCCCATTCATGCTAAAGACAAATATTATGCCATTCTTGACAAAGTATTCGTCTGCAGCGTGGCTCTACCACTATAAATTATATATAATTAGGTTTAACTGTGCAAATATTATTAAATATGTATAATATGTGTTTATAATGTTACCTATATGCAGAAGTGACTATTTATTATATATTATAATACATAATATTAATTCAAAATTTTGTCATCGAAACTTTTGTGTAGAAGTTGATAAAATCCGAGGAGTATTTTTACTATATAACGAGTAAGCGACAAATGAGTCAGGTTTACTACCAATAAATGACCAATGCCTTTCATTGACACCCGTAACAACTGTTGTAAGGTTTATAGGAGTGGTACAACTAAAACGTATTACTTATTTATGCTTCACAGGTTAAAGTGATTGGCAGAAAACCAGCACTCTCTAAGACAGCTCGGATAGCATATTACTAAGCCATTTACCTGCCTTTGCCTTTGCCTTTCGCCGGAACTTTGTAATTTTTGATTGTTCCTTACATATTTCAATTTATAACATTTTAGACAATAAATAGGTTTTTATTATAATGTTTATAGGAAGAACCTCGTTTTCTCCGAGATGGCTTCTTCCCCGAAGGTTTGGATCAGCAACAAGCTAGATTTGCATGGACGGAAGAAGATGGTAACATTGCTTCCTTTGTATCAGAACCGGGTTTCGGGACAGCTGGACAGACATCTTTTGGCAAAGACTTGGAGGCTGATCTGGCGAGTGAATTGAAGGTAATGTTGGTACTGTAGTGATACATTAATAAATGTATCACTAATGCAATAAAACTTTTTAAATTTATTTGAAATTAAACAGAAATAGTTTTCTACTAAAACAAAAGGTATTATATATATTAGTTCGATTGACATCTTGTCTATAGACATGTCACCCGTTCGGCACATATATAAAATGTAATTAGAAAGTGTTAATAGAAATATAATAAAGAATAAATATTAATATGATATAATTGTACAATGAAACAAGAAAAATAAATTAATATCCATTGGAACAATTTCATTTATTAGAAGAAGCCTCCTAAAGATCCCGGGTATCGCCGTGAGCAGAACGGCAGGCACGCCACAGTACTTTTTATAAACTATATGAAGAAAAAGACGGTTCTAAGAACATGTAATACTTTTCCCATATAAATATAGTAGGACATAAACAATCTCATTACATACATTGCATTCCACAGGAAGCAGACACATCAAGTTCGACATTCCGTGAATCAAAACAGGACTTGACTTTTGTGAAAAAACCTTACACGGAACCTCATTTGGTGTCATCTACGTCCACTTTGGGTAATTTAACTAACGCTCCTACTTACTAATACGGATACGTTTTAATGACATATTTCCATATTTTGTATAGCGAAGCAAGCAATTCACCCAGTGGTGAGTGATCACTGCCACTCACAGATATTTAAAACACCAGAAGAGTCACAAATGCGTTGTCGATCTTTCTCTGAAACTCAACCGGTCACCGGACGAAGTGCGATAGCTAAGCTACCACTCAGGCGCCGGTTTTCTGCGGGAGTGTGGTACTTCCCCCGGCGAGCCGGCCCATTCATGCTAGAGAATAATAATATGCCATCTTGACAATGTATTCGTCTGCAGCGTGGCTCTACCATTCTGAAATTATATATTATAAATATATTTAAATTATATATATTTAAATTATATTTTTCTTTGTCTTGCCACAATCGACTGGACTACTAGCCGCGATCGACTGGTTGTCCACCCCATGCTATATTTCTTTTTACTTTCAAACGTTCGCTAGGTAAATAATATTTAAGTGTCCAATGTCGTGTGTTATGTATCAAGGGATTTTTTTTTTGTTTTTCTTCTCATATACATATAATACTTATGTGATGTCTACTACCATACTGTATGCGAATGTCTGCAAAAAAATTAAAAAAGTTTGATTCTTTGTACCATACATATAGTACGGTATAGACACACTGACTGATTTGGGAAAATGGTACACACTAGCAGAAAATCGACTTCTGAGTTTTTTCTTTGTTGCTGCACTTCACTGGGTGAGCTATGTTACTTCTCCTTTCCCTCCCATTAATCACATTTCACAAAGGTAGGCTACATATATGTAGGACCCTTGGTAATTACTAACCATCATGTGATCTGCTTTCTCCTTCGGGAGTAATATCGGGAGTAATAAGTTATATATATACAATCATGCGTGGTGAAATATCATAAGGAAGTCACCTTGCACGCATCAATTCCATCAAGGAGATGTATTATCTATCCTTTACCCACAACTAAAACTAGCTTTGCCCAACGACAATATAATTATTTGGCTCCGTTTATTTATACTAAATTAAATCGCATAGAGAAGACTAATAATCTAAATATCAATTCAATAAAAAAACTCATAAACAAATGGCTATCCAACCTAGCATATAATTCTACAGAATTAATATTAAATAAACATTAGCTTAGTAGGACAAAATAAAATAAAATAAAATCAGACACAGACACATGTAAAAAAAAAATCTTTTTGGTTTGTATAACTTAATAAAGTTTTTTTTAAATTTTAAATTTGCATAGTTATATTAAGTATAGCAAGAAAATAATATATGTAACTCATAAATATGTCACAGAAGGGAACCGTCTGCCGTAGTACAGGGTTCGCCCTAGTTCGGTGGACGGGGAAACAAAAATTGTAAACTTATCAATGAACAATAAATATATATTATTATTATATATATATTATTTAAATTGTCCCATTTTTTATATAAGTTTACTAATTTAATGTTTCTTTGTAGGAAAATCAACTACCACGGCCAGTAAAGTGGACAAAGGGGATCCAAAATATAGATTTCATTACGTTAAATATATAAAGAGGCACGGTCGGACCATCAAACTGTGGGAATGCGGTATATGTAAGTAAAAACAATTATCTACATATGTATATATGTACTAATCTCTAAGTCGATATGGCACCCTAAGAAATATCATCAAAGGTGCTATAGCTGCGGATGGGCCTTGGCCTGTTCAGTGTACTAAAGAGAAAAACAATAAGTTGTCTGTGGTCATCAGTTGCCTTTTCATTAGAGTGTGAACATGTAAATTAAAAAAAGCTATGCAAAACATATATAGTATGTGATCATTACAATATTACATGGCGCAGTCGGTAGAATCGTATTTCCAACAATCATTAAAGAGCATCCCTCCAGTCTGATTCATTCATCGCTCTCTTCCTCCAATTCGTGAATCAAATTCATCGTGCAAGTTTTTGTGTGCCTCGATTTCTTCGTCCGTCTAGTTTTGATGAGATCAATCGCCTAAAGGAAATCAATCGACACTGCCCATAGACATTTGCAACACCACAGGGATCATGGAAGCATTGCCGGCCATTAAGGCATATGTAGGCTTGTTTTTGAAGATGCCATTGTCGTATCGGTTCGAAAATACTGCTGAAGGTAGCTATGTGCACTCCTTCTCTATATAAACTTTAATTCTGTGCTTTAACTTTCTGCTGGAAAGGAGGTAAAAACTTTTTTCTTCATGTTCTAATGTGTAGTTTTTAATCTTCTGTTTGTTACCCAGGTAGCCGCGAGTTTCAACATCAGTACACTTTGATGCGCCATCTTCCTACACACACGGACGAGAGGAACTTCCACTGCAATGTGTGCGGGAAAAGCTTTAGACAACTCTCAACTCTCAGCCAACATCGTGCCATACATTCGGCCGAGAGACCCTACACTTGTGAGGTAATGTACATACATATATTATCTAACCAATACTAATATATATGCTTATATATAAATTATATAAACATTCTGAGCAACATAGACACGATTTGCGCACACGCACCCACAATACATACACCCACACCTCATCACAACGGTATACGGAAACTTAATTTAAGATTGTGTTTACCGTTTTTATATAATAAAGTAAAAAAAATATGTTATGTATAATAAATAAATAAAACTGACATATTTTTTTATTTTTACTTGATATTTAAAAACAAATACGTTTCTTTCCATTTGCTTCATTTTTCTCTCTTGTGTTTATATATAGAACTAAACTAAGAACCTACTTTTCTACAGCACAGGAAATCCTAGTATAACTTAAGTTTATTAACATAAAGAGTAATATATTATTAAATAATAATATTATTAATCATCTCAGATCAGTCAGCAGTCCTTAATGAACAAGTGATTCATTGGGTAGTATGACATGAAGTGATCACCGCCACCAGTGGGCATCTGAAAGTTCAGTTACTATATATTTAATGCCTATCTTAATGTCTTATCTTAAAAGAGTGTATTCAATAATAGAACTACATACTATTCGATACTATAAAACACGCTTGCATTTAACACCATCACCTTGTAAGGATGTAATGATATATGAACTGTATAACAGGTCCATACATATCTCACGATTCTACCACTATTAAAAATCCTTTCCTTAATACAGGCATCTCTCGAGAGGAGTTTTCAGTTGCCATTGGTGACATCACGTATTATAACGTAGTTATGTTTAGAAATTTAAGCACAGGCCTGTACTATTGAAAGAGAGACAATCGTACAGGTGCCGAAATACCAAACATTAAGTATTTTTATAGTATATGTATACAAGTTTGTTAATAAAGGCTATTGTTATTATAATATACATATACAAGATTGTTAATAAAGGTTATTATTATCAGAAATTATTTAACTCTAGGTATGCAATAAGACATTCAACCGCGTATCAACTCTGATATCCCATCGCAAGACGCATTCCATCGAAAAGCCCTACAAGTGCCATATCTGCCCGAAAGGATTCCATCAGAAGGGTAACCTGCACACAATTCTTATTCATTAATTTATAATTTGAAATGACTAATTCGTTCTCGACGATCTATAAGCTCAGTAGCGAACCTACTACTTTCAAAATCAATGGTTGCAGATTCAATTTCCGCATGAGAACAAATGTATAGCCTTACAGGTACAGAGTCTAGGTGCCCCAATTTAAACAAGGTTTCGTTTTAATGTCCATTTCTCTATTCATCACATTTCTAAAACCCATATATGACCACTGAGTGGCAGTGGGTCATATAAGGGGTGTAGAAATAAAAAAGGGGGTGTAGTCAATAAAAAAAATCCCTATACATTTATCCTGATTGCCATTTTTACCCGCACTTTTTGTATTAAACAAACCAAAAAGATATTATAATTATTGTATTTTAAATTGGAATGATTTAATTTATATTGTTATACTTATTATAGGAAACTTGAGAAACCATCTTTTCACACACACCAATGCACGTCCGTACCGATGCAACATTTGCTTGAAGGGATTCAATCAGCAGTCCAATCTCGTGTGCCATAAAAACAAGGTAATGGTTCCCGTGTTTGTTGCGAAACATTGTATATTTTCAAACAAACATGTTTACCAATAAAAGTGAAACTATAACGAAATATCTCCGTAAAAATTGAAATTTAATAGAAGATCAATGTATGCATAGATGGAGATTTTATTAGTGGTAGAGCAACGCTACAGAAGAATAATTTGTCAAGAATGGCGTATTATTTGTCTGTAGCATGAATGGGCCGGCTCGCCAGGGGCAGTAGGTACCACACTCCCGCAGAAAACCGACGTCTGAGTGGTAGCTTAGCTGCCGCGCTTCGTACAGTGAGCGGCCTGAGTTCCGGAGGCCTAACAATCTCCCTCCCTCCTACTTACTCCCATAATGTCACTTTCCTTAAAGGTCGGCAACGCTTCCGCACTGCCTATGGCGCTGCGGATATCTATAGGTGGCGTTGATTGCTTTCCATCAGGTAACACGCCTGCTCATTTGCCTTCCTATCCCAATGTACAAAAGATTTTCATTTTATTTAAAAGACACTTTATTTTTTTTTTTATTTATGAAACCTAATTCGGGTTTTCATCAAATTTATTTCTCGACTTTTACTAATGTACTGGTAAAACGCTCAAGACTCAACGTTTTTGATATTTGAAAAAATTATTTAAGTTTGAACAAGTTTTACAACATTCTTTTTTATTTTCATTGAAATCGGGGGCTGGAATAAATTATTACTATTTTCTAGCAGATGGGTTATCAGGCTTATAAAAAGCAGTGGCTGGTTATAGGCAATATTTTGAGTTATACATTTTTTACCACAAATTTAACTAAAAATAAACATTGAGAACTTCCTATTATGAAAGATAATTTCTTTCAATAAGCAAATAATAATTAAGATTATTTCTTAAATATTATTTGCTTTATTTCTGTAAATTAATTATTACGTTTGGGATAACTTTGTATTTGAATACGTTACATTGAACAAATGGAGGGTAATCATCTCTCAGATGCATACAGAGTTGACCACAAATAGAATGCAAGCCGGGTGGTCGATGCATAGCTAACCTTAATATTCTATACCGAATTATATGTTTATTTATGAACATCAGAACGAACAGAGGCTTCTATTACCCTGCGAGGAAGGTCTCATTTTCAGGTCTCGGAGCGGATCAGCATTGCCTGAATTTTAGATCGTTTTTTAGTCATTAGCTGCCACTTTGGAAGTGCGCAGATTTGGGGTCCATGTGCATGGCAACCCAAATGGCGGAAAAGCGACGTGTTCGTTAAGTTGATAATAATATATATTGGTTTCAAAATTTAAATATATTACAAAATTATTTATACTTTTAGGCGCATCCATATGAAAGTAATACGACGCCGCTTAGAGTGAATAAAACTTTCTCAAGGCCTACTACTGCTGCGGATAATGCAGCTGATTCAACTAAGTGAGTTCATAAAGTAACTATCTTAACTTTGATACACAACACCTGCAAATATATTTTGATACATTGACAAAGCACCAAAATCTTTAGGTTCACCTACATACAATACAACCTGTTTAGTTTGACCAGAGACTTACCTTATCTTCATTTGCTTACCTCGCCTGCAAGAGATGCATCTTGTATGTCAATAACCTCGTCCATATATTAGATATGGACGAGGTTATTGTGACCAAAATATGAATTACACAGTTTATGAGCAGCAGCTTGGCTGGTGGGAATTTCCCGCCATTTATCGCTTTTGGCAGCCAGCGTACTCAATGGGGCCACTAAGACGATTCCTTTCAAATTAATTGAAACTCGGGTGTCACTTAAACATAACTGAACGTTCTCATTCTGATATGCGAGACTAGAAGTTTTATCCTATACACATTGATATGTTATAAAAAAAAATATCTGCGGAGTTCCTTTCGCCGTTTCTTCTCCGTTCCGAGGAACCTCATTAATGAAATATTATTTCTGATGTCCTAATAAAGAATTTGAATTTAAATGGGAAAAGACCTAGGTCTAAAAGTGTTCTATTAAAGGCTGTAATGTGATGGTACGTGATATAACCGATTAAGAATTCATCTAAGCGGACAATATGACAATAGCGTTGCTGGGATAATCATTGTTACAGAAAGGTCTTCATCCGGGAGTGGACACACATTTACATATACATTTCTTTTATATATATATATATATATATATATATATATATATATATATATATATATATATATATATATATATATATATATATATATATATATATATATATATATATATATATATATAGTGATGAGCTATTTTATAATTAAGTGCTAGAACTAGTTTAGAGTTTCGAAAAAATATCATTCTTAATTTATTTTTCAGCCCTCCCAACGAACATTGTGAAGTGAGCTCATCCGTCGGTCCTTACCTTCCACCAGTCGAAGTACCATCACCTTCTTCGCAAATGTCTAAACTAGATCGATGGGAAACGCCAACCCCATTCCCAGAGTCATTCGACCCGTGGATCTACAATGGTCCATGGAATTTAATGGGTAACGGTGTAATAGTTGATCCTATCAAAACATATCACATGGGAGTGGCTTTGGCTACAAAGCAGACACCGTTCGCTTTACTGAAGCCCGACAATGAACCCCCAGTGCTGGTGAAAGTGGTTGACACCAAAATTCCTGGTGGTAAACAGGTTAGTTTTAAATACATACATATCGTTATGCCTGTTTCCCGTAGGAGTAGGCAGAGACCATAGATCTCCATCTACCACGATCTCGGCGTACTATCCTTGCTTCCGCCGTACTCATCACTCTCTTTATGCATTCCTGCCGGTTAAGGATACTCTTGACCTAGCCTGTCCTAAAAACTTCAGCAATTTGGTAAGGTTAGTTTTTTATTCAACAATTTAGGCTGTCCTTTTATTTAATTAAGGAAGTTATCATACGCCAGTGTAGGGTTATTTGGATAACGTTTTCATGAGTCTTCATCCAATTCCCGTAATATTGTTACGAATTGACAACTAGTTTCTTTAATAAAAATAATTTAAATAAAAAATAGCATAATCTTAAGTAACTAAAAAATGTAACAATCTAAAAAGTAGTATAACAGCACAAAAAAATTAATTACAAAAAAAAATGTTGTAACGCAGATGCTTGTGCCCGCTACTGCTGAAGATTTAAGAATCGGTGGGAAAATCGTTGTTAAGAATGATGATAATCTAGAGAACCAGGTGACTTTCTTATTTCTGCATCTTTTTAAGCTACATACCTACGAGTACATGTAAAAATCATTTTTGATGTCATTCAATTATATTGCTTCGAACTATGCCTTGATGAGATTGTGGTATACGACCGATGTTTGTCAGAATTAATTTATTTAGGTCTTGCTGGAATTTTACACAAATCCTACTAATATTATCAATGCGAAAGCTTGTGAGTATGGATGTATGTTTGTTAGACTTTCACAAAAAAACTACTGTACGGATTTGGATGAAACTTTACAGTAATATTGATTATACGTCGTAATAATATATAGGCTACAATTTGTAATGATTTTAAGTAATTTTGGTCGTAATATAATTTAAAGGTCGTAATTAAATTAATATATATATTTATTTAAAATGATCTGTCACGAAACTTAATGTGGCAGTCCAAATTCTGCGCGAGCGAAGCCGCGGGCAAAAGCTAGTTTAATGATAAATACGCATTGAAAATGTATTGAAACTCATAGTCTAACGTGATAGAGGAAATATTTTTATAATTATTTTTTTACACTTCAATTCAACAAAATTTTTCTCCAAAACAATTTTTAAACTCCAAACTTTTACGTTTGATGACGAGACGCGTTCGATTTCAACATAATCACTACAACACAGATAACACTGGTATAATTAAAGTATTATGTATAATTACCTATTTTACTATGAATAACAAACCAACATTGGCACTACTCATTATTTTTTTGAAACAATAACTCAAATTTTAACTCCTCGACAAGCAACTTCCTGAACCTTAGCTTCAACACACTTTTACTGACTTTCGGACTTCTTCTCAATAGTTCGAACTTATCTAGCTAATCTTAGGTATTAAAAATTTTGATAATATTTCCCAGTAATAATTAATAGATACATAGATAAATAGATATAATAATTTATTTCCTTCTGCAGCAACACATGAATATACATTAAATTAATACACGATCAACAGTACATACAGATGGAAATAGGCAATGGCTCAGTTAATACCTCCAGTCATTGAGCAGAGAAACTGCTTTTCTGGTACCGCCCGACCCTCATTAAGATGCAGTACAACGCAACTTGAGAAACAAGAGTCTGAAGAGAGAGAGAAAATACTGCTTGACTTTTCCCGCCAACTTACATCAGTGACGTCGTGTTTTTATTTCATTTTCATAATCTTATATTTTGTCAGTTATATTGTTTAATGGTGGTGGCGTAATACACAATATAGTTCGGTTAAGGCGTATAAGTGAAGTGATATGAAATAAATGCGTGTATCGTGACTGTTTAAGTTGACTGAAAAAGTCCATAGAAGTTTTGATAGAATAGCCACCATTTTATCAAGACGTAACGTGACAAGCTGACTAGTTACATTTCAAGAGATTTGATATATTTGTATTTTACTTGACACTGGCATAATAGTTACAACTAATTGCCATAAAAGAAAAAAAAAATACTGCTTAAATCTGACTGTTATAACTTGTTGCAACATGTTTGTTTATTAAACAAAAAAGGTCGTTCTCGGTGTAATAAGTATTTTACACTTTACACTTCTTGTATTATATTAATTATTTACAAATACATACTTTATTCTTTACATTAGAAATCATATTGACATTTTTTTTATATTTTTATTTTACAATTTGTTATATTTTTATTGAGGTTGGTAATTTACAAATTAAGTCAGACGATAAAGGCGCCGTGCAGATTAGAGTACCGGTGGTAGCTACAGTGGTGCCAAGAATAGGAGCTGGTGGTAGACTGCAGTTGTGCGTCGAAGAACCTCATCATGCTTATCATACTGCATTGTCAACAGAAGGTAAGTCTTTATAACCAGTATCAGTAATATTTTAATATTAATATCTTTGTCTAACTGCTCGCCCCGGCTTCGCACGGGTGGTGTAGGTTCCTAATGACAAAAATGAGGCAAACCTCAGAGGAAAGAACAGCACGAAGCGCAGGAACAAAGTTTTGCTTTTGTAATACAAAAAAATGGGTAATTTAACATGAATGAATGTCAATCTATCAATACTGACATTTATTTTGTTATTATCATAGCTTCTTTTTTTATCATAGTAATGACGCCTATTATATATATATTGGTAGGACGGGAAAGAGAAAAAAATTTTTACGTCTTTCCGTACATTTTTTTGAAAATTATCTTTAATACAAAACTATCTTAATAATAATGAAAGCTTTCTTTTGTGATAAGAAAGCAAATGAGCAAGTTTATTACGTGATATTAAGCTATTAACGCCGGCTATACAAGTTGTAATACTAGTGGTTAGATTTATTTTAAAGAATCAATTTTGTTTTTCTTTACAAGGCAAGTGTATCATCTGATGGAAAACAATCAACACCGCCCATAGATTTCTGCAACACCTAAGACGTTGCAGAAACGTTACCGGACTTAAAAATATATCCTTTTGATCCGATGCCAATCCTTGATAAAAGTATAGGCAAATCTAATTTGGTTTCGGAAATAAAGCTGAAAGTTCCACAGAATGGTGTTGTATGGAAAGAAGTCATTCGGTTTGAATGATTACTTAATCGGATGAACAACCTGGCTCATTTGCGTTCTCTTTAATTTAAAATTTTTGGCTAAGGAATGTGCTCATATATTTTTCTTTTTTTTTTCAAGCAGGTGAGATAAATGTGGAACCGTGTACCTCTAAATTAAATCACGCTCCTGGCACATCCAAATCGACAACTCGCTTAGAGTCTTTGCGTCGCCTGGATGGATCGAACTCTTTTGAAGATTCTATAAAACCAGGTTATATTTATTTTTCATAAAAATTTCCTCGTGATTTCACATCAAACCGGGTCCAAGTTAGGGCGACTGCATCTCAGTGCTTTAAATCCATTTCCTTCTGTGATTGGTGGAAGTTGTTAAAGGAAGTTCTGGTGTTTAAGAGGTAACAGAGGTAATATCATTACCATCAACGCTGCCATGACATTCCACCACTGGACATTGCCCACCCCCATAATTACATACATACATACATATCGTCACGCTTATTTCTCATAGGGGTAGACAGAGACCACAGATCTCCTTCTGCTACTATCTCTACGACAAACTTTCCTTGCTTCCTCTACACTCATCACTTTCCTCATGCAAGCCCGCCGGTAAAAAGTACTCTTGACATAACCTTTCTTAAAAAGTTCAGCAATTTGGTCAAGGTATGTTTTCCTTGGTTTTCTACACTGACCCTATCATCCACATCCGCAAGGTAAATTTTTATTTACCATTCGTCTTTCATCTACCTCTCTATATTGAAAATTCCCAATGGCAAATATTAGAACGTAAAAGTGTTGGGACCTCATTGTAATTATCAATAACAGAGGTTTCTCACATATCCAGGATCCACTTGTACAGGTTTCACTGTATATATATGTATATCTAATGCTATCTACGGTTATCACAGCTTTCTATGTTGCAATTAATATTTTAAAAAATCAGCAGGTCATCGTATTTCTTCGTGTTCACTATCACCTCCGGCACCTTCCCCGCCCCTTGACTTCATTTCTATGGACCTATTTGAGAGCATGGAGTGTATACCTATGGGTGAGTAAATAAATAAAAAACAATCGTCATAACAAATAAAATAAATGACTTGTTTTTTTTTGCTATATTTCCTATTAATTGCTTTATTTGCCTACAAATGATTATTTATTACAGTATCAAACACTATAAAATCAACTTGTAGATTCTTGTATTATGAGTCTTTTCAAAGTATTACCTTAATTATATATGATATAATAGACATCCATAGTAATAAAAAAAAAATAAAAATCATGTTCAACTATGTGAAATGTAATTAAACGATTTAACAAATTTAAAGATAAATTTCCTATGAATTTCTATTGATGAAATATATTTTTATATTTTATTTTTATGATATTAATTAACATTATTATTAAGATTGTTTAAAGACAAGTTTTAGCAATAAGATGTGCTGTGACTTTCTTTTAGATAAATAAATAAACCTACATTTCACAAAGATTATTATATATTATTAAACGATAAAACATACATTATTAAGCATTCTTCAGTATATGACCAAATATTTTTTCCACCTATGACTGTTCTTTCAAGTTTTCATAACAGACCACAGTTTTATTTCTAAATGTTTAACGCGCTAATCACAGGTCCCCAGATCACCGCCGTGAGCAGTATAAGTGAACCGCCTGGTTCAGATGATTCTGACATCTTCATTGGAAAGTTTGAGGTAAATATTATGATCATTTTATTGACCTACCTCTGAATCGTATAATTTATTTTCATGGCATATGCGCTACAACAGATGGCGCTAGTTGCATCTATTTTAGTTTTATACTTAAGTATAAATCTCAAAGTAGTCGTAAATCACTCTTCAATTTCACTTGGAAGAAATATTTTTAATCATTTTCCTAAAGAATATTAATAGTGGTAGAGCTACGCTGCATACGAATACTTTGTCAAGAATGGCATAATATTTGTCTGTAGCATGAATGGGCCGGCTCCCCTCCCCCCTCTACCCCTTGCCTCCCATTCCCACTCCCATAATGAAACTTTCCTTAAAGGTCGGCAACGCTTCCGCACTGCCGCTGTGGAAGTCTATGGGCGGCGTTGATTGCTTTCCATCAGGTGACACGCCTGCTCGTTTGCTTTCCTATCCCATAAAAAAAGATCGATTTTGCTAACGATGAAATGCTTCAATTTAAAGGTCACTATAAAATTGATCCATTTAATCAAAATTAAAGTTTTATTTGTAAGTTAGCTAGACATAATCTAAGTTCCTTATTTCTTTTCTTTCTTTACTGTTGTTTTAAATATATGATTTTTTTAACTCCAGGAGAGCATCCCACTTTCGGATTCTGACTAAGAAGTTTTGAAAATGTAAGCGTGCAGAACAGAGATAAGGAGTTTTAACTAGTAATAAGCGAAATAGTTGTAATAAAGTCGTTTAAGGGAAGACCTTTTTATTTACTGCGTAAATAATATGAATTTTTCTGTTATAAGAATCTGCTTTTAACACTTTCGGATTCTTTTTTTTAATATATTTAATAATCTGAATATATTATTTTTAATAATAACTGTACGACTTAAATGATTAAGTCTTTCTTCTGGGCTCAGTGGTCACGGATTCAACTCTGTATGGGGGTAATTAATATGTTTATTCTTAATCCGGCTAACAGGCAATTATTCTTAATCTACATATTATAATAATCTACATAATCCATAAGCGCAATCCTTAATAACTGAGCTGTAAAATAGATAGATGGATAGTAAATTTATTTCATTTTGCAGTAACACATATGAATACTCATTAAATTATAACATATTACATATTAATTCACAGTACCTACATACAAATGGAAATGGCTTAGTCAAAACCTTCACTAATTGAGAAGAGTAACTGATTTTCTTCCAAATTGCTGCTTGATTTAATTAAAACATACTTATAAAAGATATTAAGATTATCATGCTGAAAACAACTTTATCATTATGATTAACAATATAATATGTACTGTTGAAGAATGAAAGAGGCAATTTCCTGTCGTCAGTGTAAATAATGCACTATTATGATGTAACTTTGACAGGCAATATTATATAGTTGCAGTGACGCACTCGTATCGTGTTATCGCCACGTGGACGGAAACAGTCCCTCGGAGGGCGAGCGACTGGCCCTTATCGTCGTAATGCGTATGTACGATAACAGATGGCGTTAGTTGGTTTATTTTGTAACATTTTTGAATGAGCATACTATAATAAAAATGATTTCATTTAAGAGCGATATAACTATATTCTTTAGGTTTTACACCTTTTAATATAAGTTCGTTTTTAAAAATAATTCGGGCTGGTCACGGCAAAGTTAGAAACAATTTTGCTAAAGCTTTTAAAACCAAAAGTTGTTTTGACTTCTCAAGATATAGAAAGTCTTGTTAGATTATTGTGTACATCTTACAATATGTTTGGTGCATATTCTAAGATTTTCTAAATATCTCTGCAAAATTTGCCTGTCTTAAAATGGAGCAATTTATTCTCGTTTATTCTCAACAATTTTCAATTCGCTTCTCTAATGATTACGATGTTCTATGGGAGATTTTCATTGATCTCCATAGGACAACTTTTTTGCTCTTTTAACCCCATAAAAATATTTAAAAACTTCTGAATGACAGCCATTTTCTTCACAACTTCCGCTCTTTTGTGTAAAAATATTAGTCAAGTACCTACTTATCTTTTCATAACTAACTTTTCATAACTTCTGTGTACACATCTTTAAATTATTTCGTTTTAATTTTCAAATCTGTGTCATATTACACATAAGTTTGCAAGAATACATTACTAACTTATTTTGCAAATTAATTATGGAAATATAAAACAGTACTCATTCTAATTATCTAAATTGTAAGTACATAACAGTGGCATACAGATCATATGTAAACTATTAAAGTAACTTTAACTGTTTAATCAATTATACGGTGATTCTTTTGTAAGATCATGTTATTATAATTTTCATTCTTTTCACACCATTTATATTCTTTGATGATAGGTCAATTTACGTAATGACGGCTGAGCGATGAATGACCGCAAAAAAGTATTGTAGACGCTATAACATTTAACAAGTAAAAAGCGACAATAAAACGCGAATTACGTCGGTCGAATTTTTTACCAAAGCCGAACGCGTGTGCGACACGCGGCCGAAAATATTAAAACTGGTGTCGGATCTGACACGAGGCCTTTCCCACCAATAAATAGAGAAATCTTCTGATAGCCCTATTTTGTTAAACCACTAAGCACATACAATCGAAATTCAAACTTAAAAAAATCGCAAAAGAGCCTTAAATTGCTCGTTACAATTCAGATTGATCTATTTTAATTTTTATAATTTGATTTTATTCGAAATTGCACTTTAGTTTTATGTGTATAAAGAAGGATTTGGTTTATATAAGATAATAGTAACATTAGGGTTGCCCTCAATGGTCCAAATACCGCCCCCAACGGTTATCGAATAATGCAACGGCACGTGTGGGCTGGCGCTTTTTTTATCGAATTTTTATTTCGGCGTGCGAACGTATAAGTGGCGTCTGGTGCAGACTTCGCCTTTCAATGGCCACTGAATTAAATGTGGGACTGAAAAAGTTTTACGATGGAAAAATTCAATTGTTTCTTATGTTTAAATAAATATAATTCAGAATTTCTATAAATCAAAACTATTGTCGACACAATTGAATCGCCGACCTAATTTTCTCAGTGGCAAAGCTACCAGTTTCGTAGTGAATGCTCGTGAGTGGTACAATTCGCCAACTACGCTTTGGACAAGCGTGGTGAGTAATGTCCTTGCGTCCAGAAATAGTTAGGCCCCGTGCCCAGCAATGGGATATAATATAAGGGCAGTATAATAAAATTTTGACCCAAATGGTGCGAAAACGAAGTGTAAACTTTCGTATGAGGGGTTGTATTGACCAAATATTTTAAGGACAGTGACTTTTTGTTTTTCAACATCAATTATCATCTCAAAAAGATGTACCTATAAAAAATAAACTGTCGTATTCATAATACACGCATCCAGTCTCTGCCAGCCACCTTGCGCAGATCGTCGCTCCATCTAGCAGGGCGTCCCACACTACGTTTGCCGAGTCGTGGTCTCAATTCCAGCACTCGTGTACTCCAACGATTGTCGGTTCTCCGACAAACGTGTCCAACCCATTGCCACTTCAGACTGTTAACTTGAAGAGTTATGGTCGTGATTTTTGTTCTCCGACGAATTTCTTCATTTCGAAATATATCCACCAGAGAAACTACGAGCATAGCCCTGTCCATAGCCCTCTGAGCGACTTTGAGCTTGGCAAAGAGACAGACCGTCAGTGTCCACGTTTCGGCACCGTAAGAGAGTACGGGCAGGACGCACAACACTTTATACGTATTTAATAATAAAAATTTGCCCGAGAATTTCATTGTCATGAAATTACATGACGTTATTCAAAACACTAAGCAAATAATCAAATAATCCACAATGATTGTAAGCAAACAATGAACTATCAATTCTACAACGTATCATTAAAACAAACACGAGGCGATAACTAATCCCTCTCAAGGGTACAATGCGCCCCTAAAATATCATTTCATATTTTGATTATGATATCAATGTCGCCCACTCTCATTGTCGGCGCTTTTTTATGTCCATTGTTCGTTAATACACACATTAACCCATTAAAAGTCGCGTGTCAACATAATGTAATATTTCAAAGTATAATAAAACGATTTTATTTGTTATTAATGCGTTTTTTTCATGAGAAATATCATTTTTACGCTAATCCTTTCAATAACATAGATTTTGTGTCTCTCTTTAATTTAATATACACAAAAATTGTCATTTTAAATATATTTATATAGAATAATATTTTTTTAAATATATTTATATAATAAAAGCGATCTAAATCGCTGAGTTACGAGCTAAGATGATTAATGGAGTCAGGCGTTACTTTCCGGAAATCCATTTTATGTGGACTATGTGGACAGTTAGAACTTTTACTTAGCTAAGATCTACGACAATTAATGGTTTAAAATGGAAATGTAATGGTTAAAAAAAAACGGTTGTCTTCCGTAGAGTCTCCTATACCTTATGATGCCTCATGCTGAGACGAAACACGTGTCGTTTGCAAGGTGGAAAAGTGGTAGTGTGTGTTTGGTCTTGTGGATATTAGTTAGTGGAGAGTTGCTGACGGCCGTTTTTCATTAAGATTTAGTTTAAGTTCCCCGTAAATCACCTTCTTCTAGTAGAAAAACACATTATTAATTTTCTGTTTTTGTTTGCTTGTCGCGGATCTTAGCTAAGTAAAATTTCTAACTGTCCACCTACCAGCTAACCTACTGCTATCGAAGTCAATGCTAAAGATATACATATGTATAGCCTACATGTATTAAAATCGTATGTCTAGAAATCTTGTCAATCCACCTTAGACAAGTGTGTTGGATTAAGGTGCATTCCTTTGAAAGGTCTCGTGTCTACTGGACATACGTGGGCTGTATAAAAATATAATGTAGTTAATGTATGTATGTATCGATTCCTATTAACATTTGTGAATAGAAATCGATAGTTATCATTTATTTATATTTATCGAATATAAATAAATGAATATAATAAACTGAGAATAAATATAAGGTAAATAAATAAGAAATAGAAATATTTTTTCTTTATATAGATATTATTTTAATACATAGGTATAAAGCTGTATAATATCTAAACGCAAAATTAAATATATTTAAAGGTAAAACGAAGATTTGACCGCTTCAAGTCTTTTACTAGTCTTAAGCCTATACTAAAGTTGAACTTATAAAAATTTAACTTTTATTCTAAAAGTACATATTTTTTCTCTCCATTTAGTATCAAACCATTTGGATCAAAACTGGATGATCGTAACCACCAGCAAAAAGCCGTATTTAGAATATAAAATGTAGTTGGTGGTTATTCTTCAAATGGTTTCCTCCACTTCATATAAACTGCAAAACAATCCCCCACTGCAGCGTCACTCAGTTTCCGTAATTAATGCAGCCAACCCGTCAGCGGCAGGCGAGCGACACTAGCGCCACGTGGCGGACACACGCCGCGGATTTACGCGATTGGTCACAATTGCGCATGATGTCTCAATCCGAGCGGATTTGTTGCAGTTACTGTTCAGTAATGAGGTATGACATTGCTTTTTTATTCTCTCCTGCCATTATGTATAAATATTATAATATTGATGGTAGGAATTCAAATTATTTTTCTAAAACTATATTATTATTATCTGAAAATTTAATTGTTTATTGCGCTTAAAAAAGCATACTACACGACGAAAGAAAACAATCTCTTATTCTTAGAAAATTATATCGTTTATTGCGATTGATAGGACTAAAAATCAAATGTACCTTATCCATTACTTACGAGTATACAAGGCCTAGATGATAAGAGACTTGCTGACTGTTCTTCGACTCATTACTTTCCAAGTAAATAGTGAAATAAAAAACTTTGAAGTAAAAGAGTGCTGCAACGGGTTAATAAAAGAGTTCATCACTTGCATTATAGCAAAAGTGATGAACGCATAGTAAACATACCGCGGAACAGTCGCCAGAAACTAAATGCATGTAGCAGTAGATCGGTAATAGACCGTCATGGGTTTATAATAATGATGATATGAAATTGCACGGATATGTTAGATTATACGGACTAAGTAATGTATCTGCCGTCGCATAGTGGACTTCCGAAGACGTGATGATGATGAAGTAAATAATATTTGTGTGATATAAATGTTATTTACTTCATCATCATGATGTATCAGTAAATAACAATTGTGTGATATAAATTGTACTTCATCATCATCATGTATTAGTAAATAACATTTCTGTGATATAAATGTTATTTACTTCATCATTCATCATGTATCAGTAAATAACATTTATGTGACATAAATGTTTTTTTACTTCATCATCATCGTGTATCAGTAAATAACATTTGTGTAATATAAATGATATTACTTCATCATCGTCGTGTATCAGTGAATAACATTTGTGTAATATAAATGTTATTAACTTCATCATCGTCGTGTATCAGTAAATAACATTTGTGTGATATAAATGTTATTTACCTCATCATCATCATGTATCAGTAAATAACATTTGTGTGATGTAAATGTTATTTACTTCATCATCATCATGTATCAGTAAATAAAATTTGTGTAATGAAAATGTTATTTACTTCATCATCGTCATGTATCAGTAAATAATAATTGTGTGATATAAATGATATTACTTCATCATCGTCGTGTATAAGTAAATAATATTTGTGTGATATAAACGTTATTTACTTCATCATCATCATGTATCAGTAAATAACAATTGTGTCATCTAAATGCTATTTACTTCGTCATCATCATGTATCAATAAATGACATTTTTTGTGATACTTACTTACTTTTGTGATATTTACTTCAAATTTAGCACTTAAAAAGTGACGCAAGAATGGACATAAACCCAACAAACTGGCCCAATATAGATTAGCGAGACAACCAGACTCTTAATAAATAACAATAGGTAGTATATTTAAACCTTTAGTATATTTACCCCAATGTGGAGATCGAACCCTCGACCATCAACTCCGAAAGTATTTATTATTGCTAATAGCAAGTCATCTAGATCGTTTTATTATTTTTAAAGAATTACCTACTACCAAAACGAAAGGAACGTAACCAAATGCAAAATGATACAATTTAAATCGTTGGTACACGGATTGAAACATATGAGGAAATATTACTGTACAAACCACAACTATTATATGTGGAAGTTAAAAAATCAATTGTAGAGAAACAGACGGCTCCGAGCAGATTACGCCGCCATATAGCACGCATGGCCAGAGAGGCAAATTGTTCGCTAACCTGATTACAACTGCTAGTTCGACATTGTCTTTACCCCCGCTCCCCTCACTTTGTACCCCGTAGCTTTGGGGTGCACTGGTCAAACGATATGTGTGACTGGATACGGTACATTTATTAACTAAATATGAATATGTGTAGAAATAACGTTGTATTTTTTTTATGCACATTGCACGCACAGAAGTGTGAGATTTCGCATAATTAAAGATCATATCGACCAGTAATAGTGGCAGGGCCCTAAGCCCGCGGAGTCAATGGTTACGAGTTCGTTCCCCACATCCGAATAAATATTTGTAATCCATACATATATTTATTCCGAGTCTGGTAACCCCACCAATCCGCGTTGGACAAGCGTGGTGGGTTAACGTCCGTTCCTCAAAAATGGAGAGGCACGTACTCAGCAGTGGGACATATACGGTCTGTTAAAAAAAGTTCATATGGAGGAGACCAAAAAGCATGTCTCCGATGCGACATTCGAATCGTGAGGTATTTGGAAATGACTCCCAAGTTCTCCCCGGTTGTCTTTCGTAGAATCTGCTATATTTAAGGATGATTTGACTAAGCGAAACGCTTTGTGTATGTAGTGGACTACAGATGTGTCAATTTACTGACGACCTTTTATCGAAAAGAATTACATTTATAATATAATTTAAATACATATAGTATAATTAGAAGTGTATAGAGAATACACTTCGTCACAAGCACACAATATTAATTTTCTGACTGTCCATCTTTGGAATGGATTCTCACAATGTAACGCCACATAACTGACTTTATCAATTATGACCACCTAAATAGCTCAGTGATGAAGTGGTAGTCTGGAAAAGTACACGTTTTAATTTTTTTTATATATTCACGCCTATCCCCCGCAGGGGTTGGCAGAGACTACAGAGCTCCGTCCGCTATCATTCATCGCAGCGAAACGGCTCTCCATTAGTTGCTTTTCGCCATCGTGAGAATCAGGACGTGACGGGTGGCGAACCACGTCGCCGTCATGTTTCAACAAATTATGTATATTAAATTCGTATTAGTGAATCCCACCGCTGCAAGGGAGGATGGAGGTCAGCCCCAGCAGAGCCCTGCATACTGAGGTAAGGCACCATAGTACCCGGGGAGCACGTTTTAATACCAACTAAAAGCGATCATATGTCTCTATGCCTACATTTCATCTCTTCTTCAAGACCCCAAAACTCACATCCGTATAGAAGAATCGCTCAAATCTAGCTACGGATCAATACGTAAGGACAAACTTTTGCATTTACAAAGAACATGTTTTATTTTAATAATAATAATAAAAAATTACTAAAATATCCCCATAATTAAATTTAAACATATTTTTATTTCAACATTGCACACTATTAAAATATACAATAAATTGTATTTTGAAACCTTTCCAGTTTCTTTATAGCGATGTAACTATAACAAGATTTCTATATAAACTTATTATATTTCAATAGACTGCAATGCGTTTTCAGTAATTTCATTTGCTTGTGGTTAGAAATCACCAAATGGTATTTTTTATGACTTCTTATGTCTACATGAATATGATCGATGTTGCCATAGTGACGTATACATAAATAGTATTAATTATTAGGAAGGAAATGTAGTCAATAGAAATTTACTTACTTGTATTCAATTAGGTACAATAACGACTATAATAAAATATATAGGTATGGATTAGCTGTTAGAAGTCCTAATATTTATTTAATAATAATAATAATAATAATTGGAACCTGCTCGTATCGTAAGCAGGTTTCGTCTATCATTTGAACTCTCGCCCGCTTGGACATTGTTGGGAGCTTACTAGCCTTTTCTTAATTCATCAGACCATATAAATATACTTTTAAAAAACAAAACAAGCTTACACATGCTTTAAAGCCTGGCAACTATTGTGACAACCCTTTTGTTTCAGATGTCAACGCTTTTTTCATACAATGATTGTGTTCCATTAGATGACACGCTTGCTCGTTTGCCCCGCTATCCCATAAAAAATAAATAATAATAAAGGTTTCCGTTGTATTTCAAATAAAGAGGGAGCCACAATAGCAATAAATAATATATAATACTTTTGATTCACACATATATATTTTAAATTTTTTGAACATACATAATTATTCACTGACCGCCGTAGGCAACACGCAATCACAATGGATAATTTCTAAAAACCAACAAGTTAAAAAGGGAGACAAGAGGGTTTATGACCTAGAAGCTGCGAAACACTCACAGCCATCATGAGTAGAATGAGTCGAACTGGGAAATTATACACCCTCCAAATTAAAAGTTGGTGCTACTGTGGTACGATTCTCAACTGAGAAGAGCTTAATAATCGAAGTTCCAATCCATTTCTTCATCTCACCTCCTTCATCGTTATTTTACACATTTTTCTAAAGGCATTCAACGCATCTGCAGACCTTTAATGTAACAGATCTTCATGGATGATGATGATTATTTGCTATTAATAGACCCACTTGGTCAATTTTTTATCTGTTTTATGTAAAAAGGCCTAGTTGAATGAATTCTTTTTGTTTCTAAAATACTCAAGTTATCGCAACATATACATGTTGTGATATGTTTGTTTTTCAAAATAAGAGATTTGTACGTACATACAAAAATATACATCTTCATACATACATACATATCGTCACGCCTGTCTCCCATTGGGGTAGGCAGAGACCACAGATCTCCATCTGCTACGATCTCGGCATACTTCCCTTGCTTCCTCAACACTCATTATTCTCCTCATGCAAGCGCGCCGGTTAAGGGTACTCTTGACCTGGCCTTTCTTAAAAACTTCAGCAATTTGGTCAAGGTATGTTTTCCGAGGTCTTCCCCTACCGACTTTATGCCATCAATTTATTATAATGTTTATATTATAGCAAAATTAAATGTAAGGGCAAATGGACAGATTCATTTTTAAATATTATATTAACAACATTAAGCAATGAGGATTACAATTAATTCAAATGTATTTTACATGTTAACTTTATCCCTGCAGTCGATTATAATTATCAGAGGAAACCCCACCCTCGCGAGTAACGCAATAAGGGGCAAACAGGAGGGCCTTTTATGCAATAACTACGTCTGCCTAATTTGATTTTTATTTTGATCCCATTCGTCCGTCTGATTGTCCCCGCCTCGAGCACATCTCGTTCACTTTGGTTCTATGTGAATACACATATTGCGGTAGTGACATGTGGTTCATTCCGAATCCATAGAGCCAAAGTAACCGGCAGCTGAAGTGAACTGAAGTGCCAATGTGCTGGTTATGATTGTAGAATAACCGACTACCGTAGTAGATGGGTGCTGGAGTGGAGATCGTTTGATTCGAAGATGTTAATGTTGGTAGCCTAGGCTTTAACAGCTTAATCGGTAAGTTGAGGACGCTATTACGCTGTTATGGTCGTCGATATTACGCTAGAACCACTGATCACCGGTGACTCGACGAATGAAGTGATTTTGTATCACTTGAAGTTTATAAATTATATACTATATATTGAAGTTATGTCTTGGTAAATGTATATAGGATACCTCCTGGTTAGATGGAGCGATGATCTGCGCCGATCGGCTGACAAAAGCTTGATGTTTTATGTTTTAAGCCGAAGATTGCGCTAGTTCCTGCATAGTCCTATGTCGCGATTTCTTTTCATGCATCACCACCCCGATGAACCAACTACTTTCAGTGCTATTTCTGTGCCGGTACGACATTGAAAAAGAACAAATCTATACCTATCTCAAATTTCGGCATGTTTAGGTGGCTTCTTTTGTTTATTGTTTTCCATCTGGCGACACGCTTGCTGCATTTACTATATAAATATAAACATATAACAAATGTAATTACCTTTTCAATTATACTATTTTCATATATTTATATACAATATATAACATACGATATGTATTTGTAAAAAGCATTTGTAAAATGAGACTATAAAAATAATTATCTCCTTCGAAATCCAACGCTCATTATTTTTACCTTTGATGAATTTCTGTTTGTTCAAATAAAGAACAAAACGTGCAATAGTTCTTACTAATTAAAATTAAAAAAATGTTTTTGCTATAGTGTCTTTGTTATTTTAAAAATGAGCTTTTATGATACTCGACTTTACAAAGGAGCTAGTAGATGTGAGTTGCAATTAATTAAGAGTTCAGTGCATTTTGAGTTGCAACTGTCTGCTAAAATGTATAATTGCTTTTAAAATGTATGGCAGATGAAAAACATTTTTACAATAACTTAAAACAATTTTATAATAGTAAACTTAATATCAACTACATTTTTCTAATAAATCTACAAGGATATTTTACTAGGCATTTGAATATTTTTCGCCTGCCATGCCTAATAAAATCAATTATTAATATAATTAAAAAAATCAAAAATTATAAATACGGTAATGCTACACATAATAAATATATTAGCCACAGTTTTGGTTTCATTATTATTGCATAGTTTTAAGTATTGTTACACTAACGTTTTAAGTTATATAAAAAGCTAGAAACCATATTCGATTCTTGGTGTTTATACCTCTAATGTCATTTATTTAAAATCAATTTTTTCGCGATCCGCGACTTCACACACGTTCTTAATTGTAATTGTAGTAAAAAGGAGCACTTTTATTCATTAAATATATATTCATTAAGAAATAAATAAAGTTAATAAAGCCACAAAGTAGGCAAAATATTAAGAACGATGTTTCGCATATATCATTGAAAGAAGAATATAAATTTCAAATTTTGAAGAGTATTTCTTTAACCTTTATAAGTAACAGGTAAGCACTAAAAAATATTTTTGTAAATTCAAGATGCGTCACTTAGCTCAATCTTCGACTTTTCGTAACTCCTTGACTTTATCAAAATATCGACGCAAAAAACGAAAACGCTGTAAATGACAAAAATGTTTTATTGCATATTCAGATCAGGAAAAAATACTGCATCAAATAGTCTGAGTCTTACAGCTCTATGACCAATAGAATATTTTGTACAGCATTGTAACTGACTGTTTTTGAGTGATCAGATTTTTTTTTTAGAAAAGTTTTTTTGGCTCTGGTCATTTTGCGTTGATATATACTACATGTAAATGCATATATACATAAACATATACATACATATGTGAACAACTATGACGGAGGACGATTTTTAGGAATTATGGAGGATTGAATTGTTTTTAATTGATTATTTATTCTTCTCGTTACATCTCTTGCCTGTTTAAATAAATGATAATTTTCTTTAATAAATTTGCCTATTACTGTAATTTAAAATGAAAGATCCGATTTTTATCAATACAGTTAATACAACTCACTTAGATACTGACTGCATCAGAATTTGTGTCGTTTACCTTCAGTACATAATCAATTATGTACTGAACCAAACTTGCCAGAACGCGAACGCTGTCTACCTCTCTAAGACGGGTTGCTTCCGTTACGCATAAATCGAATTCGCGAATCAATTTGTCTATCTCGCACAGAACAAATATTCAGATAAAACAACAGGGAACCGCGGTGAATAATCCAATAGAATAATATTATTTTTACATCGTTTTACATCGAATCTAATTCTGTCTCTTTTTAATTTTGTCACTTACATTATTTTTTGAAATAACTGGTGGAGGTACAGAAAGCTCTAATCTAAAAAATCAGGATTCAAAGTTATTTCTTTTGCCTTTTAATTTATTTCATCTTATAATTACTTTTCGCTTATCATAGAAAATATTTGTATTTTTATTTATTATATTTTAATAATGAAGATTTTAATTATTAAAATATAATAAAAAAATTAAATAATATCCTCAAAATTATTAAAGTATAATAATTTTGATGGTAGTGATGAGTGTGGAAATGAAGCAAGGAAAGTTTGCCGAGATCGTAGTAGATGGAGATCTGTGGCCTCTGCCTATCCATACGGGAGACAGGCGTGACGATATGTATTGAATAATGTGTGTTTTCCTGCCGGATGAAGTGGATTTACATGGAACCTATACTAAGTCCGTAACTAGGAAGGAACAGGGAACTTAATTAAGTCCGTATTAAGTTACCGATAAACGGCCGTCAGCAACTCTCCACCTACCAACCACTATACACACTAAACAAGACTTATTCACTAAACGGTTGTCTTCCGTACAATCTACTATACCTGATGATTCTTCGTGTTGAGGCGAAACATGTGTCATTTGCAAGATGGAAAAGTGGTAGTGTGTGTTTGGTGTTGTGTATAGTGGTTGGTAGGTGGAGAGTTGCTGACGGCCGTTTTTCGGTATGATTTAGTTTAAGTTCCCTGTAAATCCACTTCATCCAGCAGGAAAACACACATTATTAATTTTCTATTGTTGCTTGCTTGTCGCGGATCTTAGCTAAGTAGAAGTTTTAACTGTCCAAAACTATAACTTTTAGTAAGGAGCTAGAAATTTCATTTTAAAATAAAGACAATGTTTATACGAAAATAATTAATAAAGAAATTTTCAAAGGCTCAAGGCTTACTCGTTTGTATCGTGCATAAAAATTAAATGACTTATTTATTTTGTCTGTAATATTAGTAATATAATAAGACCTAGTTATCATATAATATATACGTGATATCGAAATAAGATTTCTAAGTGTATTACACTGTCACGTCATATCATTACTGTTGATCATTAATTAAAATCGCTTATATATATCGCTTATATAATTTAAGTAATATATGGACATAATTTATTAATTCAATATTTTATGAACCGGCTTTAACGTTAAATATCTTCACGTTCGACTACATCAAACTTCCAAAGTCAAGAAATCGGAGGCTACGACGAGCGTCTTCCGAACTTGTTCCTTAAACTGACTGTTCTACGAAATTTTCGTCTTTGACATCGGGCGCCGTCTGGAGCAAGCGTGAAATCAGTTCAAGCCTAGATTTAGTAAATTTACTAAATTTAAAGTCTCCGCCAGTTTCTTGGGGAGCGCTATGCAAATCCTATCTTTTTACGCACTATACGTAACAAGTGCTGCGTTTTAGATAGATAAATCCACCCCGTTTCTTCCCGCGGACATCTAGGTAACTATGTTAGAAAATACCAGTAGATAGTCTACTTGAGTAATAGAAACTAATGTGTGAATCCCAATCCGATCGCCAAGCTTTAAGATTACGGCAACATCACTCAATTGTAAAGGAGGCCAATGAGCAAAACTGGACTGTTATATGACATTTATATATATACACACATATTGGCTCAGTGGCGGGGCCCTCCGCCCGCGGAGTCAATGGTCGCGGGTTCGATTCCCGCATCGGAATAAATATTTATATGGATTTTTAAATGTTTATTCCGAGTCTGGTAACCCCCCAATCCACATTTCCTTTCCTGCCCCTTCCTTTCTTCTCTATCCTTTCCCTTCCTCTCCGCCAATCCACGGTCTGCCGTGCCAATGGATGCGTGGCTAGGGGCGAGCCTAGTCTTAAGCGTGCCGATCGTCCCGGGGTCGGGCTCCCCCGGGGACTATGGTGCCTTACCTCAGCATGCAGGGCTCTGCTGGGGCTGACCTCCATCCTCCCTTGCGGCTCGTGGGATTCACTAAAGACGAATTTAATATACTTAATTTGTCGAAAATGACGGCGACGTGGTTTGCCACCCGTCACGTCCTGATTCTCACGAGGGCGAAAAGCGATCAATGACGAGCCGTTGCGTTGCGATGAATGGCAGCGGATGGAGCTCGTGGTCTCTGCCAACCCCTGCGGGGAATAGGCGTGAATATATAAAAAAAAAAAACACACATATAAATGTTAGACGACTTTTTCTCTTTAGTCTGACTGGGAAAGACAATGTAAAGTATACACGAAATTGATAGTCTTAATTATACAAATGGATTACTTTGTAAATATTCTTAAAACAGAAGTATTTATTATATAATACTCGTATATTAGTATATTTCTAGTATTTTATTTATAGCCACGCTACATGTTAATTTCAATCCAGAAATATTTTTTTAAATACTATGTTTAGCAGTTTTTCCTCTGAACCATAAATGGGCAATTGATACGTGGAAGGTTCATAAAAACCGACAAGTCTTCTCGCTATAGTTCTACTGATCTATATGATAATTTGAAAGCACGCACAAAATACATACTTTCGAAAGTAATATCTACATATTGTCACGCCTGTTTCATGCAGGAGTAGGCAGAGACCACAGATCTTCATCCGCTACAAACCCGAAATACCTTCCTTGCTTCCATCTTTTCATCCATCCTTCCTGTCACAATCATCGTAGCGAAATGGCTCTCCGTAAGTCATTTCTCGCCGTCGTGAAAAGTAGTATCTACCATGAAATTAGTAGATAGATAGGTAGATATTACTCTTTTATTATATTCTTATATAGTAGAACAATATTAAGTGTGATTAGAAATTAAACATATGCATTTTTCTAATACTATATTGTTAAGTAAATTTAAAAATTCGTACATTTTAATTATACTTGAATCTATGGGAAAAAGTTTTGTACAATCGATAAAACGTTTTGGACGCTACTTTTAAATGTTACAGTGCGTAACCAGCCAGAGTAAGTCGCGACTGAATTTTCAATGAGGATGTCACGGAAGGGTTAACTTGGTGACATTTGCTCGTGGCACCGCTCTGTTTGGACAAAAGGCTTTTTTGGAGTCGGGCGAATATCCAACTTCGGAATCACGACGAATTCTGATTGGATTATTTGATTTGAATTCTGGATAAGTGCGATAGAACAGATTAGCATTTCAATAATGACTAATTTATATAAAAAATACGTACATATGTTTGTAAAATACAATAATTGATGTT
Source organism: Baronia brevicornis (assembly GCA_031353405.1). Lineage (NCBI taxonomy): Eukaryota > Metazoa > Arthropoda > Insecta > Lepidoptera > Papilionidae > Baronia > Baronia brevicornis. Next base: position 271,502 of record JASFAT010000727.1, read on the forward strand.
TTAATCAAACAATATTGAAATCTAAACAACTAAGAATAACACTGTCTTAAATTGTTATTTTACCTTAGTTTTAGAAGTTAAATTGAAAATTATAATAATATCCACTCTAGTTATTTAGAAAATTTTTTCTTTTTTAATCGTATTCTCCACAAATAACTGGATTAGTCCTCTTCATAGGTGTCTAAGAAACGTTGAGCTTGTGGAGCAGACGAACTACCAGTACCTACGTTTCAGCATTATAAGTAAGTATGGGCGGGAAGCACTGATCGAAGTGAACATACTAAAATCTCCTTTGTATGCGATCCAGAAACACTCGTAGATCGTATATCAGATTAGCGTATTCGTCTTCCATAAAAACAAGGACCGATTTAATTGGTTCAGTGGCGAGGTTACCGCTTTAATATTTAGAAGTAATAACCTCGCGATTCGCCGACCTTAACCTACCGATTCGGAAGAAATATATGAATGGCCTGCAAATGTGTATTCTGAGTGTGGGTGTACCGTTAATACCAAGGGGGGCCTTGGACAGAAATGTCAGTTTAGTGTTCATTCCTCCAGAAATAGGGAGGCCTCGTCCATGACAATAGGGCACTAAAAAAATAGATGTAATGAATAAGTGATTGGAATTAAAGAGTTTAAATTATTTCCGCTGAGTATTTAAATTTGAAATCATAGACAGAATGATTACTTAAAATGCTATTACAGAGGCCACACAATGAAGGCGCCCCGCGGCCCTATTCTGTAAAATTAAAAACGAAATTCGCATCGAAATCGTCGCGGATTCCGCACGAGTGGCCGGGCAAAATGGAAACTTAACAACCGCGGTAAATAACCACAAATCACCGCTTCCTAACACCCGAGGCGAGATTTAAATTCACGCGCGACTGTAGCCATTGGGTCTCTAAGCACGTTTCCATTGTTATAATTCGTTTTGTTTGAACGATACATACTCCCCTAGTTCATTTGAGTTATGATATATAATGCCGAATTTCAGGAAAATATTCATACTCAAATATAGTATAAATTAATCACCTAAATAAATTATTACTAAAACATTTTTTGATGTCCAGTAAGTTAAAATTTATAATTAGAATAAGTATATTTTGAACGTCTTGCTCATCCTCTAGTTTCTGCTGCTCAAATATCTCTTTAACTGGTTGAGAGACGACCCACATTACCTTTGCCAAAACTCAATCTTCACTCCAGCATACGTGTACTCAAACGTAACGTAAACGTAAGTGGTAATTGATTGATCATCAATTACCACTTAATTTTGCAACCTCGAAAATCTACGTCGGTGAAATTTGTAAATAAAATACATATAAATATATGTATATCTTTTTCATCTAATATTTTATTCGTATCGTGTAACATTGGAAACAGTCTAAAAATACGTATGTACTCATCAAATACAGCATACGAACGTAATATGCATTACGCAACACTGAATCAAAAAGACAGAGGGACTCGGCGATGACGTATTATTATTTTTAAATTCATACACGCCACAAATTTTGCTACGTTACGTTTGCTCGCTTATGATTTACTTGCACACAAAATTGAGCTTAAAGTCGATTGTATATAGTTTATATTAATTCATTAAGGTAGAAACAAAGTGTTGGTGTAGAGCTAATGACGTCATTGTTGCACTTGTAGCTTCGTGGGTATACGCGCGGTCGGTGCGTGGCAAATTCGCGGTTTTTACAATTTGAATTACGAATCGAATTTTCTTTTCACCCGTGACGAAACGTAATCGACATCATTGTTGTGGAATTTTGTATAGACGGAATTACATTATGTCCTTTTACAATGAAAAGCTTAAATAACTTTTTATTAGGTACACGAATCTTACTACTATTTGCATTTATACTGAGGGAAGGCATTGTTTAATACACAAATTTAATTGTATATGATTTCGTAAAAGTTACTCATATTGAAATGTTTTATACTTATATATAAATGTAAATATCATATGTGTATGATAAAAACAGAATTTAATGGATTATCAAAGAAGAAAAACCTGGCCAAATGGACTATGCACGGTGGTTAACGGAAATTGGATGTGTGAAGCCAAAGATCGGGCAAGGTTTCAAAGCAACGTATCTTAAGCAAAACCTATATTTATCAATAAATTGTCGCAGGCACTTTTTTATGGGATAGGAAAGCAAACGAGCAGGCGTGTCACCTGATGAAAAGCAATGAATGCCGCCCATAGACTTCTGCAGCGCCATAGGCAGTGCGGAATAGTTGCCAAATAGTTTTCTGCGGGAGTGTGGTACTTCGCCGGAAGCGCCGGCCCATTCATGCTACATACAAATATTATGCCATTCTTGACAAAGTATTCGTTTGCGGCGTTGGTTTACCACATGATGATTGATGATGATGAAATAAATATTTTATTTCGATACTTGTAATAATATATATATATATATATATATATATATATATATATATATATATATATATATATATATATATATATATATATATATATATATATATAATATATATATATATATTAAATACAATAACGATATATTATATTTTATTGTATCAGTAAATTTATGAATGAAATATCAAATATCAAATTTCATTTGATTATAGTTGTGTCGATAAAACTAGTGTTATGGTAAGTTAGTGAAAAAACATAGAAAGAAAGACTTAGAAGCATTCAGCTTTGGAGATAAGCCCGTAAGGATCAACGCTTTTGGATATATATCTATATGATATATATCGGGCATGTATCAAAGCATACTTATGACTCCTGTCAAGGTGAGTAGAAAAATCCTTAGGGATTTTATATAGTATTAGGAGTCTGAATTATAGTTTATTCGTAAAGGATTTCTCCAGGATCTTTTAATCATTCTCTTTAAAGCGAAGTGTAAAGTTATGTACATAGTAATGTTATCATTTAAGTATAATTTAAAATGAAAAAATAAGGATCTTTTGTTACGTAAGTCATTTAATTGTTTACTTGTGTCTCTTCTCTTTACGTGTGTGTCCGAAGGTCTTCATTCCCGTTCCCGGGAGTTCCACCTCGCCGCAAATGATCGCACCGCACAATAGATGGGCGCCACTTCCGGTGCTCGCGCACCGCATCCGGTGCGTCTAATGTCGCGGACATATCCGAACGCGATTTATTCGCCATTTTGCGTATATTTCGTATAATGACAGCGGTTAATGGTATAGTTCATCCCCTGTCTTTAATTTATTGTGGTGGAACTGTATCTGTTGTAGTGTCTATTTCAATACGATATTTATTTACTCATCTTTATTTGACAAAGTAATACGTTTTACATTCATAGTTTCACACCAGGGTTGTTTGATGCCATTAAAAACATAGATACGATAGCGTTACTGTGTTTCCCGATCTGACTACATTAGTTGTTGCTGAAAACCAGGGCCAGGTGCTCCAGTAGAGCGCCTGGCTTACGCTGAGTCATAAAACATATATATATATATATATATATATATATATATATATATATATATATATATATATATATATATATATATATATATATATATATATATATATATATATATATATATTATGTTTTCTCTTACTTTCAATGTAAATTTCAATATTTATTTAAGCGTCAACTTTAGTATTAAGATTCTATAAAAAAGTGTCACAAACAAACATTTCTACATATTTCTTAGAACAAACATACAGACTCACCATAAATACATGTAGGACTCACAAATATTTATCCCGAATACTTGTTCTAATCGGGATTCAAAATTTGAACAAGACATATGAATGTATATAGGGAGAGTGAGAATGAATAGTAGGAATTGAAAAAAAAACTTAAGTTTGAAAAGTAGTTTTCTAATAGTTCTTGACATAAATGAGTTAGGACCGCTAATCAGGACTCACTTCTAAGATATAATTCTTAATTACAAACAATAGATGTTTACTAAAATACTTTTTAAATCAAATATTTATTGTAACAAAATGTTTGTGAATACATTATTTGTACTAACAAAATGTCTATTTGTTTCACAATTTGTACGAACAGAGAGATCACAATAGGTACACGTAATGAGATGAACATGTTGGCAAACAAGCTTACTCCTCCGCCTGCTATAGTTCATTAGGTGACAGTTTAAGATGTTAAATAAACATTCAAAATATTATTGAATAACTGGATGGTATTATGCAGAAGATGTCATGAATAATACCTAAACAAATAATATACAAAATCTACTTCGTCCCACAAAATAAAAAAGAAATAATCGAAGAAAACAATATACTGCAAAGATATAAAAATTATTAATACAATTACTAGAAATCATGTTTGTTGAGCAAGCTAAGGTGAAACAGAAAAATAGTTCGAAACAAAAGTTAATTAACACACAGAACACTACCGTATATTATATAAGAAGCAAAATTGTGTAACGTAAAGAAAAATACTTTATTGTTAAATTATAGGATAAAATCTTTTATCCTAAAGGTTTCATTCTTAGTGACTATGGAAACAAATACCAAAAGTTGTGTAGCGTTATAACCTAAATTATAAAATTAAATTTTCGATCATCAATCCAATTGCCAAGTATGACGATTACAGCAATCCCTCATTTTTGAAATAGACCAATGTACAGTAGTGGACAGTTAAAAGATGATGATGAAAGATAGTGCTTTTTTCAGTTCCTACTATTAGTTCACACTCTCCCTTTATATATTTATATATCCTGTTCAAATTTTCAATCGTTTATAAAATACATTTTAATTTATCCACTCAAGTTCAAATATATTTTTTTAAATGTGTGGTGGATGTTAATACATTTTTTCAATTTAATTTTAGTATTATATGGGAGAAAAATTTATCTTATCTAAGATATTTAGCTGAATATGGACAGTCAAAAGTTTTACTTAGCTAAGATCCGCGACAAACAAAACAATAACAGAAAATTAATAATGTGTGTTTTTCCGTTGGGTCTAGTGGATTATTTGGAACTTTAAACCAAAAACTTACCGAAAATCGGCCATCAACTCTCCACCCACCAACCACTATACACAACGCCAAACACAAACAGTTGGTGGGTGGAGAGTTGATGGCCGATTTTCGGTAAGTTTTTGGTTTAAAGTTCCAAATAATCCACTAGACCCAACGGAAAAACACACATTATTAATTTTCTGTTATTGTTTTGTTTGTCGCGGATCTTAGCTAAGTAAAACTTTTGACTGTCCATATAGTGATGGATTTCCGCAAAGTAACGCCTGACTCCATTAATAATTTAGCTGAATATAGAAGTAGGAATTGACTTTAACTTTTTTAGTACATTACTTGTTTAGTTTATAGTCTACTCAGGATATCTAAAAGGCCAATGCTAAAAGCTTGAATTAGGTTGATTGGCAGAGAATGCCTTTCGGAATTATGATGGCCTTCATACCAAAACTGTCAATAATAATAAATAAATAGTACACATTTGCTTTTATTGTTATATACATTCAATATTTTTGCTTTTGTACGATTGTGTCTATACTAAACTCATATATTACCTTAGTTACTTTGTATAGTAACTTTTTAATACTTTTTAATAAGTGAATTATAATCTGTTTGAGAAATAAATGTCTAAAACTATAAATTATACTTCAATTATAAAATACATTTCTTTTTTTTCTATACGTTTCTTGATCTCTTACATGCGTTTAAAACTTAATATATACTAAAAGCAACTTGTTTTATTAAAATTTCATAATTTGAATGTGCCACATTTATCAAAAATAATATTAATCTTAAAATGTTTTATATGATTTTTGTTTGGCGTTAATAATGCTTACTTATTGCATAATATCATCAAAGCGTCCCTCGTAGATTAAGAACGCTAATCAGAGAGGGTGCAAACTACCCCAGTTACCCCACACTTGCTGCAACGAGGGTGAAGTGTTAAAAACACAATAAGATATAATACTTTATCATCTGAAACATAATTACAATTGTAGAACAAAAGTAAATTACATTTTGAGTCTTATACACATGAAATTAGAGTTTATGAGATATATTTTATGTGAATATGTTAGTTTGTGTTCTTCGATTATAATTCGCAACGCCCTCAAAGTGTCATATCATTCACATTGTCATAAGGCACATATTTTGTATCGCACTATAACTTGTCATGTATAAAGGGTGTTTTTTGTCCGATGGGTTTTATGATGGCGTTTTAAGTGCAATAAATATTTTGTTTAGAGAAACATTTATGACTGTAAAGGGGTTTTTATTAACTTCAATTTTAACTTAACTGAGTACATACTGTTTGTTATTGAATGTTCTCATTAATTTTATTTCGTCCATTGTTTGGAAGCTGGAGAATTGCATAATGCCGAAATTGAAAAACTTGTAATCGATGCTAAGATAATCAGAGAGACAAAGGCGCTGGACTTCGTTAGCTGGGACCTGGGAAAAGATCGTGCTGCCAAAAGAACATACGTGGAAATACCGTCCTGGTGGTTGCCTCCAGCAATGCGATGGACATTAAATTGAGCGAAGTTTGAGCAGCCAAGGCGAGAGGCTATTCAACGTCGGTACTGTAGTGATACATTCATAAATGTATCACTAATGCATTAAAACCTTTTATATTATATTACGTTTTTTTTACATTCGTAATTTTCACATTTAAATGAAAAAGAAATTAATTGTTATAAAACAAAAAGCAATTAGTTCGGCGGACGTCTTTTGAATAGATATGTCACCCGTCCGGCACAAAACATTCAAATTATAATATATATAGCGATATAAAATGTAAAGTGAAAAGTTTGATAAAGTATAATATGAATAATTATTAACTGAGGGTAATGTAAAGGTTTAAGTTGAAACAACGTATTTTTGAGCAAAACTGGCCGAAGCCAAAGATCAGATTAGGTGGCTTGACTTGGATATTAAAAATTAGTTGGATATAATGATAATATAAATGACTGACGATACAGAAATTGAATATTTAACCCTTGTTTACAGAAATAAACACTTCATTACATTTCACAAAAAGAAAAAGTACAGCGGAAACTCATTTATAAAAAGTAATACATTATCTTCTTGGCAAGATATAAAAGTACAGGACAACAAAACATTACGTGTTATTATCATTTAAATTCGGCGTGGCAAAGTGTCGGGATGCGCCGGGTCACATTTGAATGACAATACGCCCCTGTAGGAGGTCGGCTCTTGGATTTGGCAGAACTTTGCATTTTACGAGCATTTTCATATTTTAATACAATTCCCGATTTCGTATGTACCTATTTAGATTGACAATGTAATTTCTTTGTGCTGACAATGTTTTGAATGATAGAATAAGAAATGAAGATATAAGACAGCAATGTGGAGTAAAAGGTGTTGTGACAAAAGTAGAAAAAGGGATGCTTAGATGGTTTGGGCATATATAGAGGATGAATGAAAGACGACTGGCAAAAGAAATTTACCTTGCGAATGTGAATGAAAGGGTCGGTGGAAGAAGACCAAGAAAAACATACCTTGACCAAATTGCTGAACTTTTTAAAAAAGGCCAGGTCAAGAGTACCCTCAACCGGCAGGCTTGCATGAGGAGAATAATGAGTGTGGAGGAAGCAATGGAAGTATGCCGAGATCGTAGCAAATGGAGATCTGTGGTCTTTGCCTACCCCTACAGCAGACAACGATATGTATATATGTATGTTTTGAAACAATTTATATTGATTACTTTAATAAGTTATTATGGTACTTACGTACTAACGTCACCGCAGCAGAAATCTTTGGATTCCTTGTTGCCTTGTTGTTTGCTATTTTTTTTTAAAAAAAACATAACCTACCTTAACACAAACCTATGTTTAGGTAGGTTATTTTAAGTTTTTGAAAATTTTTAGGTGTAAAAACCGTCAAATCCGTAGCTGTGCTGGTATTAATACATAAGTACCGTTATTATATTAAATAACCACATTCATCTTATTAGACTAAAATAAGTTAATACATCCATAACCTTATTAAATAGACGTTTAATATACACAACAATAAATATAAACAGCAGAAGCTCGTTCTGGACAACAATAATTTGCTGTAATTTTTTAATTTAATAATAATTCGTTTCGGTTAAATCAAGATTTTTTTGCATCATTATACTAAGAATCGTATATTAAATCCATGCCCATAGTTAGATCGTCAAATACGATACAAGCGTGTAATAGATGACGTCCGTCCGTTAGAATGGGACGCGGGTTCGTTTCCGGGCCACGTGCCTACTTTAAAATAAATAGCGAATATTTTGCATATTCGAAAGGGTGAGTGATTTAAAACGGCTTTATATTAAAAACGAAAATTTAAAAATCTTCATTTTTAACAAAATGTATTTAAAGTCTGTTTACGTACCATGTTAATTAAATAGTAAAATTTTAAATTTAAACGCCCTAATTATAATTGGCCTAATTAATAATGGTTTCGAATCTAAACAATATTAAACTATTAATGAAAACCATATTTTTCTAAGGAAATATTATATGTACATATGTACATATATTGATATAGTTAGATTAGTTAACGATAATTTTATTTATAATACATACATTACATTACATATCGTCATACCTACTTCCTGTAGGGGTAGGCAGAGTTCACAGATCTCTATCTGATACGATCTCGGGATACTTTCCTTGCTTCCTCCACAATCATTATTCTCCTCATGCAAGCCCACCGTTAAGGCTACTTGACCTGGTCAAGATATGTATCCTTGGTCTTCCCCTACCGACCCTTCCATTCACATCCGCAACATAAATTTATTTTGCCAGTTTCCTTTCATCCATCCTGTCTATGTACTCAAATCATCGGCATTTTAATTATGTTAAAAAAATGCTAATTTTATACAAAAAAGAAGACTAGCAAATGTTCATAGCATTTTTTATGATAAATGAGTAAGTTATATGTTCTTCTTTTGCTATTTTAAATATTAATTGTACTTTAATTTCAGAAATTATTAGAAAGATTTCTGGCGACACAATATTAAAAACGATATACTTCTATTTACATTTGTGTTATTTAGTAATACTACAAAAATTTCGTAGAATTTATGTAGTTCTAGCTGTTATCTAGTATTCTACTAACTTACTCGCAATAAAGTGTATCCAATCGAATAATTAATATTTACTAAAAATCACTTCTTTTTATACCAAAAGTAGTGGCTATAAAAGTTTCTTAAGCTATGAAAGAAAATCAGTTTTTATTATTCATCTAAAGTTTACCTATATGGCCTTACAGATCCTGATAATTAGGCTGACGGTGTATGCCTCGATCAGGGATACGCTGGGTCGTTCGGGGAATAGCCGCATGGTTGATATACCTAAAGTTTCTTTGAATGTGAGAGGCGATTACTAATCACGGACGCCTCTCCTCTCCCCTTTTCTTATTTCTCTTCAATCATTTTATATATTATTTAAAGATAGGTAGCGTTTATGCAACGCCTTTGATTTTGCAGATACCTGTGGTAGACGGTGATTACTTGCAACCGGTCACCTGATCACCATCTACCACATCACCGTCTACCACAGGATCAGGTCAGGTAGCTCCATCGTTTGCTTCACATACCCATAATGTTTTAAGCACATTTTTGTTAGGCAACCTTTTTCATTGACAACACAACACTAAACCCTGAAGTATATAGAAGACAATATAATACGAAACAATTTATTGACCTGGTTTTGGGATTCATACAGACCCCTAAAACAGGAGAAGACTAATCCACCACGAGTAAAAAGCGACCAAGAAATCTTTTCATTTCCTACAATAACGTACTTCAACTGGAAACTGAATGGAAGTAAAAACGCGCAATACGATGGGATTGAAAATCATCGGAGCGAGCAACGCCGGGCGGCTAGCATTGTGTTACGCGGCCGCGGGATTGTGCCGATGCTTTGTTATTAAAATGGGTGGATTATTAGACAGGGAACTGATATCAGATGACGGAAAATGAGTTATTTCTCGTATTGGTTCACTGTAATCTTCAGCTAACAAAAGAATATCATTACATTTCGATATGGTTTACTCTCTGCTATAACTCTCAGTCAGGTAAGTAGTTAATCAAGTAACCTGTTAAACTTTTAAAGTCCAAATTTTGAATACGAATCCTGATTTATATATTTATAAATTGTTTCTCGAATTTTGATCACAGATTAATATCCTTAATAAACCCAGAAGGCCACCCTTGCGGCTCGTCGGATTCTCTATGGCTCTCTCTCTCTATCTCTCCTTTTTTATAAAACAAGTAGGAAAATGAAAAAAGACAACTACAATACTAAATTAATATGTTCCCAACGATAGGTTAAGGGTGTGAATAGTAAGAGGAGAAGAAAGATTAAATGAAAGTGGGAAAAAGGAAGTAGAACTCGCCGACATAACTCTTAAAGATAGCGAACTGAAGTAATAATTTTCTAATCACGTTTGTTTGAGAACCCACAAACGATGAAGTTAACTAGTCTTGGAGTGAAGACCGCGTTTTGGCAAATGTAGTGGGAGACGCTTCGCAGCTTAATAGATCGATGATCTAGGTATGGTGGCTGCCAGAAACTGAATCCGTAAACCCTAACATTTGACCTAGGTCTTTGGAAAGGAAATTCAGTTTCAAGTCCCCTAACTACTGACCATAACAATTGTCAAATGTATTAATTGTTAGCAATTGAAGTTAAAACACATAAAGATATTAATGCGGTAAATGTTAAACAAAATTTAGATAATAATAGATACGCAGCTCCACGGGAACATGTTACGCCATACATAAATAAAGCTAATATAATAAAAATGAGACACCGCACGGAGCTTCATTTCGCTACCCTTCTATTTGGTACGATTCGTTATGAATCTCCATCATATTTATATAATAAATTAACATGATCCCGTAAACAAAATAGCGCTCGCGATACCAGAGCATCTAGGTCTTTGCTGGTTGTTCCTCGTCACTGCTCAGCTGCTTTACGTGGTAGCTTTAAATACACCGCAACCAAATGCTGGAACAACTTGCCACCACCTATTCGTGACTTGCATACATTAAATATATTAAAAAAAACACAAAAATCTTATTTTGAATTTGCAGTCAGGAACTTGTTCTATTGGTTGGTTGGTATATATATATATATATATATATATATATATATATATATATATATATATATATATATATATATATATATATATATATATATATATATAGTGTGTGTGTGTGTGTGTGTATGTACGAGTGTGTCAGTATGAATGTCGTCTGTGTGATCCGCGATCTGACCACGTTGGTTCTTGCAGAAAACCAGCGCCAGGTGCTCCAATAGAAGCGCCCGGCATATGATGAACAAGAACTTTAATTTTAGTTATTGTAAAAAAAGGTGTCATAAATAAAGGTTTTCTATTTCTATTTCAGTTCCATCACGAATTCCGTTATAGATCAGTGTGCATACATATGTGATTGTTATATATGATGTGATTGATAGATAGGTGGGATGCATTTAAGTTCGTAAGCCAGGAGCAGATGTGGAACACACAATACGTTGATGCGATTTGCTTTGCACACTTCGTTACGCAAGTACGTAAGCCCCCTATACTCATATATATGTACGTATTGCATGCACAAATTATAATTTTAAATTATATAAAACCAATTACATTAATTTAATTATAACTAGATGCTATAGTAATATTATGTGGATATTTAAAACCTTTACTTAGCTCCGCGACAAGCAAACAACAATAGAAAATTAATAATGTGTGTGTGAAGTTAATAATGTCCAAAAATAGAAAATTGATAAGCGCACGTAAGGGTTGTCTTCCGTAGAGGAAAAAACTATACCGGATGATGCCTCGTATTGAGGCGAAACATGTGTCGTTTGCAAAGTGGAAAAGTGGTAGTGTGTGTTTGGTGTTGTGTATAGTGGTTGGGAGGTGGAGAGTTGCTGACAGCCGTTTTTCGCTAAGATTTAGTTTAAGTTCCCAAAAAATCCACTTCATCCAGCAGGAAAACACACTAAACACAACATTATTAATTTTCTATTGTTGTTTGCTTGACGCGGATCTTAGCTAAGTAATAGTTTTAACTGTCCACATAGTAATGGATTTTCGCAAACTAACGCCTGACTCCGTTAATCAATAGTAATATTGTTTACTACTATACATTACACTGTATATACTATATACTGCATTGAATATACATTCCTGAAATTGCCATATGAGCCGTTCACTGAACAAATCGATTAATGCACTTTTTGAAAAATCTTCATTTTAAGTGTCAAAACATATAACATATGTATAATATAATCATAACGTTTTATATATAATGAAGGCACACCACGAACAGACGGTTGGTTGCATTACTACTAAAATACCTGTAGGATACTTAATTATTTGAAATAGTAACCTGCAGTGAAAATGAGTTGGTAATATTTCTTTCAGAATATACGAGTAATGAATTGAAAACCACGCCTTAGCAAAAAGTATGGGATACGTCCTGGCTAAATAGAATGATGATCTGCACAGAGCAGCTGAGAGAAAATGAAGCCAATGTGAGTGATTTGGGCTGGGCGATGCATCTTAGGAAAGAGGCTTGGGCTCAGGAGGGACCTGTAGCGTAGCCCTAAACACGTAAAAGAAATACTTCAAAATACCTTCCAACTTATTCAATCTAAAATAGGGACATTGTTAGTAGTTAAGAAAAAAGAACTGTAAATTAATTTTGATGTCAATCTCAACGTGAAATTATTTTATTTATTACTTTTAAATTAGTATTTAATCCTTGAAAGTTAATAATTATTTTTATTTGTGTTAATTAGTTTATATGTAGTTGTATTCTTTATATAAGTGAGTTTTTCTTTAGGTTGATAAAACAGTTGAATGTCGAAGAGAAAGAGCTTATTCAATTCAAACGTGGAACACAAGGTTTCTTCCATTAACCTAAAAAAAAAGCTTTCACAAAATTCCTCCGCCTTCGACCAAATCTGCACGCAAAACTTCGAGATTTGTCGTTCTTACACGGAAAATCATCTGCATAGCAATCTTGGAAATGCATTTCCAAGGAGGCGTGGCCTAAATCAACCAATGTGCAGTCAGGCGATATATAGTGCAACCAAACTAGAGTGGAACACCACGTCTCCCTGTACCCTCATATATAAGATGTAATGGAAGTTGTTCAGAGAAGATTCGCAGCTCTTCTTCCACTGGCAGGAATATAGGCTCCGCCTATCGGCGCGCTTGGGCGAATTTCCCGTGCGCGAGACAAGAAAGGGAATACAAATTAGAATGAAATAATCGTGGCTTTTCTTGCAAATAGTTGGCAGATATGGGGGCGACATTGTCGTACATCTCTAACTTTGTGTCGGTATGCTAATGAGATGGTTATTTATGATCGGATGTTGTCACAAATTGGTGTCAGCTCAAGATATATGTGATAAGTTCAGACTGTTACAGCGGGTATAATTCAATAACTGTCATAATTTATTGCCTCAGGTGAAGTTAATGGGATTGTATTACTTACTGATTATTATTCGTGACTTTGCAGTTGCTATGTTCGTTATTTGCTAGAGTCAACCTTTTTGGGTTCGAGATGTAATGTCTCAGGTTTTTTAGTTTTTTTATTTTTATTGTTTTTAAAGGAAACTAGAAATGTTTGTAATATAACTAGAACTGTTGTCCAACATATATATGTGGACATTCAAAAGTTTTTTACTTAGCTAAGATCCGCGACAAGCAAACAATAACAGAAAATTAATAATGTGTGTTTTCCTGCTGGATTAAGTGGATTTATTTGGAACTTAAACCAAAAACTTACCGAAAAACGGCCAGCAGCTCTTCACCCACCAACCGCTATTTACAACACCAAACACACACTACCACTTTTCCACCTTGTAACCACCGTGTGTTTCTCCCCAACACGAGGCATCTTCTGCAAAGTAGACTCTACGGAAAACAACCGAAAAGTGACATTTCGGTTGTCGTTTACAAGGTGGAAAAGTGGTAGTGTGTGTTTGGTCTTGTGTATAATGGTTGGTGGGTGGAGGGTTGCTGGCCGTTTTTTCGGTAAATTTTTGGTTTAAGTTCCAAATAAATCCACTTCATCCAGCAGGAAAATACATATTATTCATTTTCTGTTATTGTTTGCTTGTCGCGGATCTTAGCTAAGTAAAAAACTTTTGACTGTCCACATAGTGATGGATTTCCGCAAAGTAACGCCTGACTCCATTAATAACATATATATGTTAAACAAGTTGTTTACAATAACAACTAAAGTATGTTAACAATAACAACTAATAATGCTTGTGCTAGGAAATGTTCATATTCTCCAATGTAGGAAACAAACTGACGACCTTAGATCATGAGCCCGATCCTTACGCAATTGAGCTATTGCAGCGTATAAGCTATAGTTTTAATAAAGCGGTTTTATATAATTAAGCGCAATTAATCATTTTTAAGTGAAAATATAGCTTGACTTTTTTATCAACTGCAAATCGTAAATTTGTGTATGTACAGCTCTATAGCTTTATAAAGGTGAAATTAAATATGTTCATATATGTAACATACATCCATACATATTTAATTTCTGTAAATTAAATATGTATATATGTCCATATGTATGTTATTTTAAGCAAATATTTAATATTCGAGCTGTAGAAATTCTGCAAGCAACAAATAGTTCTACATGGAAAGTTTCATCAAACATTTATTAAGTATAATCATATTAGGTCGGGGCAAAAGTATTATATAATACCCGTCATCTCCAACGTGAATGCAGGCGATGACAGTTAGCTTCTAATTCTATGGCAAAGAACACAACAAATATTTTTAATAAACCTTAAAGGGCTAGGCTACTTTGACTGAAAAGCCATTTGATAAAGCACAGTAGTCAATTAGTAATGATCTTTTCCAACCATCCTTGACCCTCGGCTGGTTTTTCTTTTTACCTTTGGACAGCTGTAAAATTTATCAGAGAAACTTCATCTCGAATTATATACATGTATGGTTTTCAAATAAACATATTGGCTAGGTAGTGTTAATAATAGAATTAAGAATGAGAATTAAGAAAGAAATTAGAAGCATAACTACGAATATGAGAGATGAAATCTTAAAACATTCCTCGTAAACTTCCCTGAAACTAAATGCAAAGAAATTCACCGCATTCTTTATAACGATCGTAAAACGAGCTGGAGTGGCAGGGGGACTTGGGTGATTTGCATGTATGCGGGGAGGAAGGGGTCGAGAGAAAATTCTAAACTATTTGGGGGAAGAGACGTCTACAGTCTATTGGGGGATTTTTTATATTGTTGTCGACTTCGAAATAGAATTTAGAAAGAAACTCAAATATTTTAAAATTTTCAATAGCTTTAGAACGGCAAGTATGAAATATATTACATCCCGATATTTCCTGCGAATATTTGTATATTATCTGACACCTGAGATAATTCTCCCATAACCAGTCAACTGTTTGGACGTCTTTACGTTTGATTCATCGTATTATAATATATGTTTAAAATATTAAAAAAAATATTTTAAACATCTTCAAGTTTACGAATATATTTCAGATCTCATCAAAATTGTAGTTTAATACGCAGTGTCACTACTTATTATTCATCACTACGTACATTCGTCATAATACAAAATTTTGCACGTTTTTTTTCATGGCGAGTATACTCGTCGAAAACAGTTAACTGGTTAATAAACGTACCTGTCTGTTTAGTTAATAAATACGAAAAGATTATAAGAATTGAAATAAAACAGGATACTATGACATATTTTATTAGATGTCATAGCATCCTGTTGTATACTAATGTCAATAAGTGAACGTGCGCTCTAAGCTATCCGCAATTTGTATAATATTATATTAGTAATTCTTTGTTCTTCATATTAATTTTCTAATTTGACATAGTAGACTGTCAGCCTGTTGTAAAAATAGTTCTTTATTCTTCATATTATTTTTCTAATTTGACGTAGTATACTGTCAGCCTGTTAAAAAAGCTCCAGCACTTACGGATGCGCTGATTTTAGTTGATAATTGATCAGAAAGAAGAACTACACGGAACTAATAAGGATTTGTACATTATTAGAATTCTTGTTAACAATCGCACTAGGTAGGTAATTTTCTTATCGTTTTTGTAACTCTTTTTAATGGAAGATACATCGATCCGCTGTAGTAGCTAAAAAATCACGAAGAATACTGTATTCGAAGCACCCGTAACTGTTACTAGCATAAGGAATATAAAGTCCACTGGCTCAAGCACTTAAAAAAGATGGAAGAACATCGCACTAGCGACAAGGTATTCATGGAACTATAGTTCAGTCAACGTCCGGTTGCTTGGCTTAGCTTCATCTGTTAAGAAGCTGCACAACGTCGTAATCAGTGGTGTCACTTTATCTCTCGTCTATGATGCTACCGTGACGCGAGCAAGGCCATTTGACCGCCAACAGTGGCATGCTCCCAGCGTGGTTGTTATGATTTGCTTACCATTTTGCGGTCGACTTTTTCCAAAGCTACTTTCTAACGATATTACGTCCTCAGCGCAGTTGTTATTAATAATGCCACTAAAGTAGTGTTTCTAGATTGAAAATCGAATTAGTTTTAACTTATTTTAATAGTCCTATTGAAAAAAAACTAGATCCAACAAGAACTGACACGCTCTGCGACCAGGCTCTATGTTGCTCGTGGCGCGGTGCCACAGATGGGGTTTTTTCTCGAATGGCAAAGCTACAAATGAGAGCTGAAGACACTCAGTAGTTGAGGCAATCTAAAGTAGGTACTTTAACCAAATATTCCAACTAAGGTAATATATTAAGTTACATAATAAAAAATATACATTAAATGTATTTAGTTTTAATTTATTAACATTTTGTCACCGAGATTCTGTGAGATCATACCTTTCTTGTTTACATATATACAAGAAACATATTTTATTTAAACTACATGATATATAGAAGTTTCGTACAAGTTAAAACATTTAATATAAATCTTACAGTTAACAGTGTGGTTACGGCAGAATTCTTATTATAATACTTTTGCGGCACAATGTTTCTTAGTTTTTATGACATGCGTGAAATACGGTTATGGCTACAGTTGCCCAAGTCTACCCCCTCGCATTTAAGAAGGGGATGACGCGTATGGAGATATTCATCCTATTAAATTGTAATATTTTCCATGAAACTTACGAGGAAAATTTCTTAGAAATGTGGAAAAATGGTCGAATTATTTCCGCGATTTTATAGTAGGTAAAATTAAATTTAAAATATTAATTTAAAGTTAACTAAAATTTATTTGTTATCTGTACTATTAGAATTCTATATTGTATTCGTAATATAGAATATTATTTTTAAAATCTTAATTTAAAAAGTGATTACAAGAATAATACCACGCTTTATATGCATTTAAAATGTCTTTAATTAATAATATAACGTAAATGTACTAAACGAAACGTAAAATATAATCTAAATTAATAATATAACGGATCAGATAACGTTTAAATTTATTTATTTCCTTAAGCGCTAAAACTTATTGTGGGTTTGCCGAAACCATTATATTACTCCACGGTTTTCCTCCAAATATAGTTAGTTATAATGTGTTATACGATTGTTGTGTTTAAAGAATTAAAGTGTTTCATGTGACAGCTTTTATTATTTAATGTGTATGTGTGTGTGTGTTTGTATAAAAATGTTTCGACCTTAGGTAACTGACGGTTGGAGAACAAATTTTAGACACGCAAGGAAGTCGTAATCCCTTCATTAGAAAGGAATACATATTTGATAATAAAATTAAATGATTAAAATACTTCTGTCACATTCTGGAACCCTGTGGAAAGTCCTACACAATCAATCACATATTAAAATTTTCGATGTAAATATGAACTCCAATGGTATATATCACAATGATGAACGCCGAAATAATTTCCTTTGTTTATATTCACATTATTATTGAAACGATAATATAACTTTTTTCAGTGTCATCTCCCGTGTATCTGCCTATGCATCAATTGTTTTTCGGGGCCAATATTTGACAGCGACAACAACAGCTAAAATGATTTTGATGGAATTTAACGACATAATAGAAGAAGTATTTTGTAATAAATGATTTTCTAAATAATTGTAAGGGAAACGATAAAACTTGTAACCCTATTACGTGTAGCCAAATTGAATGCAATCAACGCCGTTCATATAGAAATGTGTAGACTCATTTTTCTGCTACGGTTACTTCTTTCTATCTACTGCTATTTGATCCCATATTAATCTCACAGATAAATAGGATGACCTTAATCTACGTTGGTCGAAACCGAAAATTTTTAGACTTACAGTCATATTTGTAAAATAATCGACTTGATTTGAATTTCTTTTTTCTTTAATGGCAATTAGTTAACACTACTACACCAGTTTCAAGTATAATACAATAATATCCAATCTCTTGAAATGTCTGTCAGCTTTTCACGTTACGTCTTGATAAAAAGCGGGCCATTTTAACAAAACCATCTATGGACTTTTTCAGTTTACTTAAAAAGTTACGATACACGCATTTATTTCATATCACTTCACTTTTAGACCTTAATCGAACTATATTGCATAATACGCCACCACAATTAAACAATATAACTTATAATAATATAAGATTATGAGAATGAAATAAAAACACGTCACTAATGTAAGTAGGCGGGGAAGGTCCGATTTGTATTTATCACTAAAAATTAATTTACGCACCAGATAGAAATATGTATATGTCCAAGCTTCAAACTACCATAAAAAGCAAGCTCTTCTACGTGAAAACACCACGTTGAATACGTTTTTTTTAATTACGTAGCATCAACACGTAAATTCTTTAGCCGCAGAAGAGCAGCGCAGCGCTGGAATAGCGGGTAAATGCGAGTATTCTTGCAGTATATAGAGCAGCGTATGTAACTCGTACATATGGATAACCGCACTAAATCTGACGGCGCGCAGTGGATCAGCCATTACTGCTAATGACTTCGCCACGGTACCTACTTCACAGTGCATCAGGGTTATCCAAATAAGTTAAATATTATTTGATATAAATTATAAATATAATATTTATATGTGGACAGTCAAAACTTTTACTTAGCTAAGATCCACGACAAACAAACGATAACAGAAAATTAATAATGTGTGTTTGTATTCCTGCTGCATGATGTGGATTTACCTGGAATTTAAACTAAATCTTACCGAAAAACGGCCGTCAACAACTCTCCACCCACTAACCACTATATACAACACCAAACACACACTACCATTTTCCCACCTTGTAAACGACACGTGTTTCAGCTCAACACGAGACATCTTCAGGTATAGTAGACTCTACGGAAGACAACGTTTAAGTCATCATTATAAATAAAAAATATAAATAAAATATTTTTAATGCATGGCTTTATCAAAACGTTCATAAGTGGACTCAATAACGAAAGGTATTATCTACCAGTCAACTTTCATACAAAACAGGAGTACCATACCATCCAACACAGGGTCTTATGAGTAGCATTTCACCACATTAGCATGTTTTGTACGGTCAATGCAGTATTTAGGAGGCCCAATTCCTTTCCCCTTCCTTTATTTCTTTCTACCGCTCCCATTAATCACATTCTAATGCTAAGGTAGGCCACGCATTTGCAGTGCCGTTGGTATTGCGTATGTTCATGGGCGGCGGTCAATTACCATCAGGTGATGCGCTTGTTCGTCTCCTTTCTATTCCATAAAGAAACTAGAGAGGCAATGCTAGACATTAATAAAGAAACAAAAGTACTAAAATAAATCATACATATCTTTTATTGTAACTTAATAAAATAGTAACCATAAAATAAATAAAAATACATAAATACAATACATATATTAGAAATTCACTTTTTTTCCATTAGTATACACTCTTTTGCAAAAAAAGGGCGCTTTTGATTTTTCTACATTATTGGTAATAATTTAGTTCTAAAGAGGTTTTAATAGCCAAACTATGTTACTGGCGCTTAATAGTCTGAGTAAGAAAAAAGTTAAATTTTAATTCCAAGTTTTTATTTTTTTTTTAGTTTGTGATTTTTTACTTACTTTTCGCGGGATTGTTGTTAGAAGATTATCAGGCTACTAAAACTAACTTCTTGTTATTTTTAGTAGAATAATTTAATTTTGTCGCATCATCCTGATTTATTGTGACTTAAAACAAATATCTTTGTGTCTATTATAATGCTATTAAACTTATAACGCTGATAAAAGAGGGGTGTACCAATGTTACGTCTCACAGGGGTTAAACGTAAGTCGTTCAACCGTCTAAAGAATCTGGACTCGATACCAAAAGATAATTACCGTTCAGAGAAGGCAAGGTTCTAAGAGAAAACGTTGCACGAAACCTCGAGACGACCGCTTGTTAGTGACTCAGGCACTGAAGAACCGCAAATTCAGTTACATATACCTCAAAAGAAACCTTAAAGAAGTACGGGGAACATAAATTAGACTATGGTCTGTGAGAAAGGGGCTATTAGCGCTTGATATATGCAGTCGACGACTAGTTCCGTGAACTACGAATTGTTCGATTGAGGTTCGCTAGAAATTACAATAATTAAATATTCTTATATCTCTAATACAATTAAATATTCTTGGACACTAGGTAACTAGATTAGCGTGCTCTTCTCCGGTGAGGCTCGAATTTATCTGCATGGTGAGGATCATTATAAGTATAAAACAAATTTAAAACTTTTTCTTCATCATTGTCAGTTCAGACGAGGCACAACCCTGCGCCAATCGCTGCATCAATGCATTCGGCATATTGCGAGCAACGTATAAGCGTGGAGTCACTGCATGCCGGTCTGGCGTAAACATCGCTACGGGCCTCTTCGACCCACTGATTGGATTTGTACACGCTGACGGCTCGCTGCTATCATATTGCTAGTTGTTGCTATACATGATACACTAATTTAATTACTATATGACAAGTCAAAAGCCTCGTTTCCTTAATTAATATATCACCATTCAAAAACCTCATTTCCTTGCCAGGTATGAAAAGCCCTAATCTATGAAATGTATATTATATTTATTATTTCATACCGCCATATTTTCTGTTTTTCATATCGACACTTGCTAAAATATCGTATATGAACGAGTATGTTTATAGGTAAGTTTACACACTCTTTATTGTCACATTCACAAAAAAGGTGATTTGATCTTGTATATGTTATAAAAACGAGGACATTATTTTGCATTATGAAACCATTCCTACTTATCGTATATTATAAAAAATATTGACGTAGTGACAGGTTCCGTGGCCTGAAGTGAAGTGTGTAGCTCAAGACCGATCCCAATGGAGAAGCACTGTGGACGCCCTCTGTCCCAACTTTGCATATTTTACTGATTATTTCAAATTAATTTCCTCACTATACAAATAAAAGTGTTTACCTTTCACCTTAGCAAAAAATATTTCCTTAGAAAGAATTAGGTATTTATTTTATTCGCAATTTAAAAGCTATTTTAAAGTTTTCTGATATTTATTGTTACCGCTAAATTATTCTTTCAGCTAATGAACTAGGTTCATGCTATAATCTTCCACCAAGTAGAGTCAACGTCCGAACAAAGGGCGCGTACACACGGTAGGCCTAACAGGCGTAAAGTGTAAAATTCTCGAGTTGAACGATCACAATGATCACGCAGGCTCACGTTTAGACAAAGCCTGTTACTGTGTTTAGTTGGCGTGAAATGCATGCAGCGAGTGGGAAATGATGACCAGGAAACTGATGTGTGGAACGTCGTTATGGATACGTTAGATTAATCGAGACACAATATTTAGTAAAATTATATTATATACCCCATATTCTATAATATTACTATGTATCGACACATTTTAAGGCCAAGAATTCAAATAAAAAAAAACCATCAACATCAACAGTCTAAAGTACTGCTGGATTTAACATACATACATATCATCACGCCTGTCTCCCGTAGAGGTAGGCAGAGACCACAGATCTCCATCTGCTACGATCTCGGCATACTTCTCTTGCTTCCTCCACACTCATTATTCTTCTCATCCAAGCCCGCCGGTTAAGGGTACTCTTGACCTGGCCTTTCTTAAAAACTTCAGCAATTTGGTCAAGGTATGTTTTCCGTGGTCTTCCTCTACCGACCTTTCCATCCATATTCGCAAGGTAAATTTCTTTTGCTATTTGTCTTTCATCCATCCTCTGTATATGCCCAAACCATCTAAACATCCATTTTTCAACTTTTGTCACAACACCTTCTTTTACTCCACATCGCTCTCTTATATTTTCATTTCTTATTCTATCATTCAGAGTTACACCATACATACTTCTTACTGCTGGATGTAAGGTTCCCATACAACACGCCGCTTAACCTAATATGAACTTACCCTGTGCGTATCGTTGCTCCATTTGACCGGGAAGTCCCTAACATTATTTTTATCAAGATGCAGTCTCCACTCCAGCACACGCCTTATTCAAAACTTAGTTTGCCAATAAATATGACCGGCCTATATCCCCTTTTCCACACAGTTTGCTATAATGGAGACCTATGTCGGTGATTAATTTTTTTGTTCCAAATCATATTTACTCGAAAAAAACTCCGAGTTCTCTCTATACCTTTTTGAGTGACTGAGTGAATTTGAACTTTTGAGACAGATATACCATCAGTCTCCGTATTTCGACACCGTTAAGAAAATACACCAGAGTCACCGACATAGCTCTTCAAGTTATCAAACTGAAATGGAAATGGGCTGGACGCGTTTGTCGGAGAACCGACAATCTTTGGAGTAGACGAGTGCTAGAGTAGAGATTGTGACTCGGCAAACGTAGTGTGGGACTGCTAGATAGAGCAACGATCTGCGCAAAGCGGCTGGCAAAAACTTGATGCGTATAGCCGAAGATCAGGCTAGATAGTGCGTCTTGCGTAAGGCCTTTGTCCAGCAGTGGACTGCCATGGGCTGATATTGTTACGATAAGAACTAAATACATTTGATTTCCATTCATCCATTTATTATTCTTCTATATTAGTTGTCCCATTTGGAACATATATGGGCTGTGAAAAAGGATACATTATTATAAAAAAATCATGTCGTCATATCATGCTAGCATGCATACGAACAACATAATGAAAAAATTCAGCGCCTCAGTGGTGTTTGAAAAGGCTTTGATACTGTTGAAAACGTCCTTCAAATGTCGATGCAACAATGGAAATTAACTGAAAATTCTTACATTGTCCTTCATTTTTTAGTTTTATTATCACTATGTAAACAATATATATATATATATAAAGATTATTAAAACATTTATAGATTTAATGGTAAAAAAGCTACAAAATCCAACTTATAATTTGCAATTATTTCGCGGTATCAATAATGAAACTTTGGAACGCACTTCCCCTTGACAAGTGAAACCCCATATGTGTGTGTGTGTGTGTGTGTGTGTTTACTTATATAAATTATTTTTTTTGCCTACTTATATCTTTTCCATCAACCCAACGTTTGATAGACATAGAATACCTTGCGGCAATAAGTCCACCTTTCCAGCAATAAATAAATAGCCGGAAAATATCATGATCCTTAGTTTTATAATCATCTAAAGGTTAGTATAAAATAAAACTAAATATTATTTCATTTGCAAATTAAACCACTCGCAATTATTAGAAATATCAATATGGTAAATGAAATGCATCAAATTTAAACACCTGCGCCATTCACATATTGCATAAAGCCCTGTTTACACGACCGGAAAACTCGCTGTTATTAATAAAGCCAACCATAGCCGGCTACAATCTTTGTCATAGCCGCCTCTACCCATCGACGCGTATGCGACTTGCCAGCCCGATGCATATACAAGCCGTGCAGTTAACAAATGTTATATACACTGCGTTTCCATAACTGTATTTAAACTTTAAACCATCGTAATACGATTCAAAATTGAGTAAATATTGAATATACACAAAATCAGTTGAAGCACGCAGGTTGTACTCCTGTGCTTGACAATAATGCATGGCTGGACTAATATTTGCTTTGTATCAAACTGCGCTAGTTATGTTGACCGCGGTCCGCTCGGGGCGTGAATGTATAATTTACATCACACTAGTAGAGAACATGGGATGGAAGAGGCGCATGAATTATGTATGTAGTTGTAATAAGTAATTTTGAACTTATGTTAACTACTTCAGGTTTTTTTAGTCGTGAAACCACGGCAACACAAGTTTACTAACTCAACCGGAGAGTACCATACAGAATACCGACGTTAAGTGGTTATATTTTACTTTTTTTTAATTTACCTTTTTTATTTTACTTTTTTTAAAACATTCCTTACGGTAAACGCTTGGATTCACTGTATTTATTTTCTTCTTTCCCTCCCATCATTTCCTTTTTCCCGTGCCAATATTTTTTCATATTCTTACTCAAAGAGAAGTAAAGTAAGAAAATATTCTTTCTCGTAGAGAACGCATCTTTGTATTGCAGATAAATGTACGGCTAGTAGTACCATACTCGTAGAAGGTAAACGTATGAGAGAGCCTCATATTGTATAGTGAGTGCTAAGAAGTATATCTACTCCCTTCATTGTCATCATCAGCTTATGGCAATCCATTAATGAACATGGCCATTCCCAAAGCATGCCAACTAGCCCAATCTTTAACTACACGTATAGGGGATAGGCGTGAATATATAAAAAAATAAAACCCGTATGCCTGATTTAAATTTTCCGTATTTACAAAAAGGAAACGTCAAACGAAAGTCACTATAGTCTGCAATAATTGTTATCTACACAATTGTAAATCAGACTAATACTTATTCCTAGATTAATTTGCACTTAGAATTGCCTAGCAGAGTATATGTAGGTATGAGTGTAGATATATTAGCCTGTGGTATGAAGTCTCGACGTGTGTAGGCTACTGAATGAAATACCGATGCATGAGCCACAGAGTTGTTATAATTTAGATCGGACTTATTATTATATGAATTAATTTTTGACAAGTATTATTTTTCTTGTTAACCATTCCAACTTAGCGTAGTTGGAATGGTTAATAAGAATTCTAGCAATTATATTCTAAAAAGTATAGTGCTTGTGCTAGAAAAATATGGCTCACGTCAATAGTCCAATGGATGATACGAGCCTGGTTTATAGGTTCGTATCTTATACCACATCTTAAGAGAAATCCTCACCAACTGAGCTTTGTTGGTTTTTATTTATTTCATCACCATCATCATCAACAGCCTGCGGCAGTCCACTGCTGGACATAGGCCTTCCCCAAAAAGCGCCACCTAACCCCAACGTCGACTTCACGCATCCAGTTTCTGCCAGCCACCCAGCACAGATCATCGCACCATCTAGCCGACGGGCGTCCCACACTTACTTTTGCCAAGACGCGGTCTCCACTCCAACACTCGTCTGTTCCAGCGATTGTTGGATCTCCGACAAACGTGACCAGCCCATTGACACTTTAGTTTGCTAATTCGAGGGACCATGTCGGTGACTTTCTTATTTATATACGTAAAAGGAAAATAATTTTACGATTTGTACGTAAGGTAAGTGAAGACACCATGTTTGAAAATTCCAACTGAAACATAGTGATAAATTATGTTACTTATGAATGTGGGTTACGCCCAAAATATATTGTATATACATATTAAATATCGGAAAGGTCAATTCTACAAGTTTATTACGCTTAAATCCAATCTGCTGACCGCACGACATGTATTTTATGGTGTTCTGCATTTACAAGAGGCCAGACTATTGTGTTGATTACACAGAGAGGTTTCAGTACGCTTCTGGAGGCAGACGGCTTTCTATGACTATGTTAAAGTGATCGTAGTGAAATGACTTATCTGTATAATATACATATTCAAGTGCCTAGAACATATAATTACATTAATAATTGAATAACATTTTATATTTGCTTAAAGCTCAGATTTTGTTTAAAGAAATAAGTGTATCCTTTTCACAGTTATATCCTTGATAACTGACCATAACGCAGATATTTAAATATTTTAACTAGTAAAAATATATATTGTGTCAATACACTTAGTGAAATATTGTATACAGTTTTGATTAAAAGACTGACTTGGTGTGTTAAAGACAGAGCAAATGTAGCTACAGAGCATTCTAATGCATAAAGAATGTTTGAGATTTACGCATCGGTCTACTTAGAGAGCCTTGTAATACGTTAGGTTTTTATTCAGGTATTTAGTTATAGTTATCGGGTCTTGAGGCTTATTCTCTTAATTCGCTACAATGAGGGATTGAATGAATTCCTTAAAACATTTAATCAATCATCAACAGTTCGCGGCACTAGTAGACATACGACATAGCATAGTTCGGTCTTTCACCACCTAGACCAATCTTTGGCTATCATGACCAAACTATTGCCACATTTTATTATAATAACTTAGGGGAATACGTCAGTGACTTTCACTCTTCTAAAAATAATACATTCATATAATATTAATAAAATTAAGAAACATAACCTTCATATAATTTTTAACTAGATTTTTAAGCAATCGAACTTCAAAATAAAGCCAGTATGACCCTTCAAAATCCAAAATATAACCACCCATTGCATAAACAGAGAGTAAGGTATATGTACGGGCTTATATATGGATCTCACATACATTGGATTCACGGCCTGGCATGATTTTCACGGTGCCTGAGTACGGAGGCTGGCATGGGGTTGAATTTTATGCCAAAGCTTTTTTATTTTCGTAACGCTATAGAGTATTTTTAATGCCGTGTTCTAGTTAAAGTAAACCTGTATACCGGTTGCTATAAAATGGCTTCAATATTTTAACTTGTTTGAAAATATATTATTTTACATTTTAAAATAACAATAAAGTTAATATTGTAAAATAATATATAAAAATAGATATAGTCACTGGATAAATTAGATGGACTATCCATCAAACATTTTTTTACAAACCATTCTTAAACAATTATCCCATAACAGTCCGTTACTGAATATCCGTATAAAGTGAGGGGTGTTGACCTAATTGCGAATTGGGAATGTCAGACTAGTTTATATTGCTAAGGTAATCGCTTCTATCGGCCTACGGGTACATGCTTTATATTGTCTCATACAACACTGGTCCCGTTCTAAATTGGAAAACTCATAGTAAAATTTTTGATCTTGAAATTGTCTTCAGATAGATTCAATAACTACCCGGATAATTACGATGGTTAAAGCATATACATGCTTTGATATAGAATTTAAAATGATTAAAAAAGAAATTAATAGACGAAACTATGACGCATTTGCAAATATAAAAGCGTATAATGATTTTATAAACCGACATACATAGTTGGGCCCATTGATAACTATCAAAACTCTACGCACGATCCGGCAAGGGTAAAGTGGATTGGTCCGTGAAAACTGAAATTATTTGGACGTATGCCAGTAGCGACCCACGTGCCTTCTGCCTAGCTCCAAGGATTAACATAATGTTTCAATCATTTATATACCCTTATATTTTCTGTCTCTACCATTTATATAATCTGTCTCTTTCAATGAGGAGGTTCTCTGACGAGTAAAGCACAGACGTGAACAGGCGTTTGCAGGTCGTCAAAAAAAGAATTGTTATATGAGCTATTAATAAAGGGGTTTATACCCAGCTAATAAGCATAATATTTTATAAGTTTTTGGAAAAACGGTACTTATTTCGATCTGTCTTTAACAGAAATACTCTCTATTCTATTTGCATGTATTGATTACCTGTTTACCTATGTATTCGTATATACATATATGCTTAACTTTATACGGAATTCTCGAAGTAAGTTGTTCTAAATGAACATAGTTTTACCACATCGCGAAATACACGTAAATTATCACTGCTTTAATGTTCCGGTGAAACCATTTATTTAACCGAATGTTAATATGCTTTTAAGCAGTAACTATGCGTTAAGTTGTTAGATAGTTATTGTTATTTTTATAAAAGTACTGGTAGCCTTTTAAATTAATAGAAGTTTAGAAGTTGAAAAATATATTGAATATATAATATTAACTATATTTTTAACTTCTTAACTTCTAAAAATTTAAAAGGCTGCCAGTACTTTCATAAAAATAACTATCCAACCCACGCAAAACTCTAACTAATTAGGCTATCGCTTCATTATGAAAGTTATAGGTTTTTAATTCTGAAAGTTTGCCATGTTCTCGAAAATATCGTAAGTTATTAATGTACAAAGGTATTTTAAACATTATGTTTTTAATATAATTATATACGTATTTTTTTTATGTTTAAAGTGATTTACTGGACTACAAAACAAATACAAAAGTTTTATTTATTTAAGGTATTCTGGTTACTTATTATTATTAGGATTATTGATCCAATATTTAGATTCAAATAAAAATATTACATTACGTTAAAAATGTACGCATATTAATTTTTTTTTTGTGCTATACCAAATTGAATATTAAAAAAAAATTGATAACCAGGCCAGTATTAAACTATGAAAATTATTACATAAATACAAAATTTAATGGTATTCTACAAAACTCGAACATAAACAAGATTATGAAAATATATTCATAATAACATGTAATGTCTACAAAATATAAGTAAATTTGATAAAAATATATATTTTTTTTTTTGATAAAAGCTGGGTTTAATATCTTGTAATCAAGATATCGTTACAATGCGTGGTGTCACTCGCCCAAACAGGTAAGTTAGCACTTTAGCTAGCAAATATCGGCAGGCTGAGGGCAAATTATGAACACGACATCTTTGATCACACTTGCAAGTCAAATTGGCGGTCTGCGGTGACGGTGTTTTAGATACGTTCCCCGATATACAAGTACTAGCGTGTTATTTACGGTACAGTGGGCACGCGTCTTCAGTTGCAAAGGTTGTAGTTTATACTTTGAATTTCATATATATGTATTCTGTATCTACCCTTATAAAATAACATGATAATGGAATCCCTGTATAATTTATTTATATGTATTTAGAAACGCGTACAAAAAATGTAGAAACAAAGATACTTATTCGCTTATTAAGTAAAACCTCTTTAGAGTAAACGAACGACCAGACGAGTGACCTGATGGTAAGCAATCAGCGCTGCCCATAGACATCCACTATACTACATTGCGATACCTACCCTAAGGTAGATAATTGAAAGGGATGAAGGAAATAAAAGATGGAAATAGAATTGGGCCTTGAATTTATTTCTGATAAACTATAAATTAAGTAATATTAAAAATAAATTCTTTATTCATTCATTACCCTTAATGGTTTATGGCAATAATGCTTACTTACGATCTAGGGTAAAAATTCGATCTTTTATTGGATGATTGTTGTGTACCTTTTTTTTTAAACGCAATCATCGTGCGTCTTAATTGGAATTATTTCACAAAGAAATTTAATAATGGTAATACCGGTTTTTATTTTTAAAGTAAAGAAAATCCGTTGTCTTTAGTTTTAACGTGTGAAGCTTCATTCATCCGCTTTAAGACATCCTTACCTATCCCGGACACCCTAATTAATAAAGTCATAGCACCATTCACGAATACGCACCAGCGAAAATTCTCTGCATTTGACATAATTGCATTTGACGTCGAATAACAGACACATTGGTGGGTCGGCTCTTGATGTATTCGTATCATATATTTATCTGTATAACATTACATTTATTTCTTATAACTTTTGTTAGGACTTTTCCCGCCAAGTTACATCAGTGACAGTGTGTTTTTATTTCATTATTTTAATCACATGTATGCCATTATTATATTGTTTAATTCAGGGGGCGTATTATACAATATATTACAGATCGATGAAGGCGTAGAAGTGAACAGAAATTAAATAAATTCGTGTATCGTGTTTTTAATTTAACTGCAAAAGTTCATGTAAGTTTTAGTAGAACGATCTTTATTTTATCAAGACGTATCGTGACGAGCTGAATTTACATTTCAAGATACTTGATATTGATACTAGCATAATACTTATAGCTGATTGCAACCAAAGAAAGTTTTTTTACCTCTAACAAAACTTTCTTTGGTTGCGATTAGTCTTTATACCAATTATTCTTCTTATTTAATTATGTTTTTTTTTAAATTAGAGTTAGTAAGAGCATAGTTTTATTGCAGTGTTTTAATAGTAAATAAAAATAATAGGTATCTATTAAATTTTTCGTCATAAGAATTGAATATGTATTATAGGAACAAGTTTACTAAATAAAGTTCTGTATTTGTTTTTATAATTAATAATGTAAAAGTAAACTCTATTGCTTTTATAGACTATGGTAAGAGACTATTACCTTATAGCAGTTTACTGTTGCACATGGGTCTCTTCCACTACGAGAACATTTTTCCCATAGTCATTACGCGTGGTTGACAACAAAGTGTCAGCCAACTTACATTGGTAAAGCTACCTACCTATATAGCAACAGGATATAGAAAACAGATGCGGTTAACAATAAGATATAATATCCTCCTTCAGTACTATAAAAAAATTGTGTTAAAAAGATATCTGTATAACTTAACCTACAAAGACTTTCAACCCTTATTTTTCGTATCATATGAAAATCAGGTTATTTTTTAAATTCATCCCCTATCGTATCCCGTCCGTTCCAATCAATAGTCGATTAATCAGTCACAGGGAACGGCGCGCGCGCAGCCGCGCGGAAAATCTTACAAAAAATGGGGGGCTGCTAGTGGAGGGGGGGGGGGAGGACGAGCGGGACGTTCGCCGAACTTACGCACTACCGCACTTGCGATTTAGGCACTCGACATAGATAGAATGGAGTCGCATTAATATATTTTAATATTAAACTACAATGAAAAATGTTTAATTTGAATAAAACCATTGAAATTATAATAAGTATCATGCATATAATTCTACGATCAATTGGCATAATGACAAAGCTAATGCTTTCGGAGTCCGTAGTGGCGGGTTCAATTCCCGCATCGGGTTTAATGTATGAATAGCTTATGAATATTTATTCTGTGTCCGGATATCCCGCCAATGTGAAATGACTTTCGTGAATGTATAATCATACATTGGGATTATCTGAGACACAGAAGCCAAGACACGAATTTACTTATTCGATTTCTATAAACTATTGATTATATTTATCAAATAAAAGAAATGCAGTAAGTCTTATTTGAAACTATATTATGATTAGATTAGTTGTTTTAAGTTATCTTTCCAGTATCTTTATATTTATTTAATAATACTCCATATAAAGTATTATAAAATTAAATAAAGCAAACTAAATAATACATTTTCGTATAGATCAAAATTTAGTAATGCATTATTTATTTATTTATATACATATAACTATAATCTTCTAAATACATACTATAGTATAATAACTAATACTTCTTACCGTTCAATAATATTTAATTTAAAATCGCTTATGCGAAGGTCAAAATAATGCTTTGACATCTCAAAAATAGTTAAATGATGTTGCAAAATAAATGCAAAATTGACTTTGATTTTAAACATATGACACAGATAAACGTTGCAGAAATTAATTGGTTTACTGTAACAATACTGTTGATATATTATTTAGTTAGATGTAATTACATTTTTTTAAATTTATTTATTAATTGTGGTACTTATACTAGCCATTGTCGATGTGCTAGGCCTTAGCCTGTATTACAGCAAAACAATTGCCGTAACCTATGCATTATGTGTTGTGTGAATTACATTTAATGTGTATGTCACACATTAAATTTAACTTAAACTAAATTATAAATTAAGATATTGTATATTATTACCTAAGAATATATATATATATACACATATATATATATATATATATATATATATATATATATATATATATATATATATATATATATATATATATATATATATGTATATATTGTATGTAAATAATTAATTAAAACAATGAACATTCTAATGTTATAAACTTGGCCTTTATGGAAGTGTGTTTTTGTGTGCAAGTATATGTGTGTATTAGGGTGCGTGTGCAATGGGGTTCGTGTATGTGTGTGTGTGATGTGTGATATAAAGAGCCTAAAAATAAAAAAAAATGTTTAAGAAAAACGATTGAGCAATCACGATTAAAGATGTTAATACCTTTTCTTCGTTCATTATCTAATATAAATAAATGAAAGGTATTTATAATTTTGTTACATAGATGTCACTGTACCCAATTACCATATTTATATATATTATTTTATATATTTAAATATTGTAAATATTGTAATAAAGTTATCTCGTTTTGAAGAAATAAGTGGTTTAATTTCAAACAAATATTGGGAAATGTGTTTACTAACTAGAATTTGTTATTTTAAAAAATCAAGTGTATTAAAAATGTCGACTCCACAATTTTGTTCGTGTTCTCGACAGGAGAAGGGTAGGCTGTGGCGTGTCGATAACAGAGCTCCATAAATCATTGCCTAGCAAATGTCTTGTCGTTGCCTGCAGCCGACGATTTGCCTGCCTCCCTCCAATGAACTACGCGTGTCCGATGCCCTGGATAACGCGAACAGTCAAATTTTATAAGTCACCTCCATATTTTACACTAGAACACGTTCTATATTTATTTTTATACTATATTTTCTAGACGATATACGATATATTCTAGACGATAGCCCTCCATTATTGTTTTTTATCTGTTTAGAGAGCTCTTAACTAGATTTATACTTGGGTGGTTCTTGTTTATCTACTTGTTGTGAATAATTGCATATGTGGATATTAGTTTAAGTATCAAATATGTACTAATTATACACACACACACACACACACACACATATATATATATATATATATATATATGTATATGTATATATATATATATATATATATATATATATATATATATATATATATATATATATATATATATATATATATATATATATATATATATATATATATATATATATATATATATATATATATGTGTATGTATGTATATAAGCCGCATTTAACGGACCTAAATGTGTGCAAGAGGAAGGCATCAGACCGGCGACAGATTGTAAAGCCACCGTCTATGAAACAAACCCAACAAACACTTCAGCACTACTCTACTATGTCGCTACTTCAGCGAGTGACACATACTACTGTGGCTAGATTTTAAGAATGTGGCTGATATACCGGACATTACATTAAAACGATATAAGTTGTAAAAAATAAAACCTGCACTTCTAAGTAAGTTATTACATTTTATTTATCCTTTGTAGTTTTTTATGATTTATGTTTGAAAACCTAATTCTGACTTTGGACACCAAATACATACATATACGTATTTATTACTGATTGTGGTAACATTTATAATCCTCTTGCTGTTATTAAGGTAACCTTTGCAAAAACATTGTCATTAAAGTCTCCTTTACAGCGTATCCTAATCTTTCAGACCAAAATTCGCACGGCTGACGTCACTAAATAATTTAATATGTTACACCGAGTGACGTCACGCGTGTAGGTATGTCTGTCTGCAACACGCGAGGCCCGTAAATCGTCACGCCCTGTTGGGCCGTTTAATTAATTCTCGAATAACTGAATTCGCTACATACTTCGCACTGTTCAACTGTTGCTTATTTGCGTTATTTGTGATTTTAAATATTAAATTATTGCATCATTCTACGACTAATACTTAGCAGCATAGAATACACGAGAAACTTTGGCACATGTACCTATATATACCCAGAAACACACACGTATACAAGCATGTCTACTACTATCGAAACTATGTGAGTTTCGATAGTGGTAGAGCCACGCTGCAGACGAATACATTATCAAAAATGGCATAATATTTGTCTGTAGCATGAATGGACCGTCTCGCCCGGAGAAATACCATACTCTCGCAGAAAACCGTCGTCTGAGTGGTATCTTAGCTACCGCGCCGGCAATGCCTTCGCACTGCCTATGGCGCTGCGCATGTCTATGGACGGCATTGATTGCGTTCCATCAGGTGACACCCCTGCTCGTTTGCCTTCCTATCCCATAAAAAAAGTTAAATACACACTTACATATAATCACGCCTATTTCCAGTAGAGTTAGGCAGACAAACCTACTACGATTCCGGCACACTTTTTTGTCTTCTTCACATTCATCACTCTCTTTCGTATATTGCTCATCGGTTTTGATCTGGCGTTTTCTGAGAACTTCAGCAATTTGGTCAATTTCTCCTTGGTCTTTCCTTGCCGACACTTCCATCCAAATCCGCAACGTAAATTTCTTTTATCAGTCGTCTTTCATCGATCGTCTCTATGTGTCCAAACCATTTAAGACCTATCTAAAACCTTCGAAAATGTTATTAATCTTCGTTACGTGTACGCTACATAGTCAATAGATTTTTTTAATTTATATTTTTATAGTTTTACTTCGTATTTTATAGCATTGTTTACTTTTTCCGTTTATTATAATATTTTGTTTTGTGTTTTACATAAATATAAAGAAAAAAGCCTAGTGTGAAAGCTCTTATACATAATGTATATAACTTAAAATTTCACTTCAAACTAGCCTACATATTTCTTAAAGGCCTGCATCGCTTCTGTATATAGCCCTATATATAGGCAATAATTGCTAATGGGTAGGGAAGCAAATGAGCAAACGTGTCACCTGATGTTTCCATCCGTTTGCTCATTTGCTTTGCAGTCGCCGTCCATAGAAATTTGCAACACCATATGCATTGTATATATTGCCGATATTTAACAAAAGTAAGGCTTGTCCCTTGAAGGTTCTAATGTTGTATTTGTTCGAAAAAATTGTTCTGTTTAACCAACGTAACGGTATAAATGATTTCAATCAATAATATTGTTATTAAATTAGTAGCGGAACGAGACATCCTTACAACTTCGCCCCTTATTTTCCAATTTGCAAGCTATTCCGTTAAAAGGTAACATCAATTTGCGGTAAGGGTCCGACCGAATTATCTTATAGTGGAGATTTCATCATGCCCGAAATTCTATTATGTGTGTTTGTGCCTTTGCATCGAGATATCGTGTGATTAAGTAAAGAAAATGATTTTAAATATTCCTGATGATTTTGAATAGATCGTCGCACCATCTAGCCGGGGGGCGTCTTACACTACGTTTACCGAGACGCGGTCTCCACTCCAGCACTTGTTTGCTCCAATGATCGTCGGATCTCCGACAAACGTGACCAGCCCATTGCCACTTTAGTTTGCTAATTCGAAAGGCTATGTCGGAGACTTTAGTTCACTGGCGGATTTGTTCATTCCGCATCATATCTACCAGTGAAACTCTGAGCATAACTCTCTTCATAGCTCTCTGAGCGACTCTGAGCTTGTCTCAGACGGACTGTCAGCGTCCACGTTTTGGCGTCGTAAGAGAGTACACACCATAGTTCCTGAACCGACGCTATATTGAAAACCTTCAAAAGAGAAACCTACACATTTCTGAGAGGCCGGTCAGCAAGCATGTCGCCTAATGAGATGTAGTCAACGCTTCCAATACACATTAACAACACTATAAGCATTACAGATTCTTTGCCGGCCTTTGAGGCTAAATATATAGGCTTGAAATATCTAAATAGGGGAATATTAAAATGTAAAACTTTACACAAATTGTGAAAAACGGCCTAAGTTTTTAGATCAGTATAAAACCTGAAAGCAACATTACAAATGGGGAGAGAGATATCTTTCGTTTTATAGTTATTTTTTACACTCATTACTATAGCGGTTTCCCGTTTTTTTGCCGTTTCCCGGCGAAAGAGATAAAAAATGGAGATGAACTGGCGAGGTGCACAGTAAATACGGGGTCAAAAAGGGATGTATACAATTATAGTTAGTGTGACTTATCGATTAATTAAAGCCATGTGAAATAAATTTTATTTTTCATATATCCCACTAAACATGACCTATAGTCATGGAATCATGTCAAAACGAGCAAGCGGGTAACTTTATATAATAGTATTTATCAACCAATTACCATTTATACATATAATGTAAATGATAGGAAAGGGTACAGAATAAGGCACTGGGTAAAAATGCAAACAATAGATGGTAAGAATAATTTTATAGAAACAGGAGAAGGATAAAGAAGGAGGAAAGTAATTAAACCTCTGAATTCCTACACTCAGCGTATGAAACTCGGCAACAGTATAATTGATAGGTATTTGACAAAAAACAACCCAGGAGGGAGGACTTACAGTCGGATGTGATTGCCTATCTATTAATTCATCTATTAACCCCTCTCGCGCAGAACTCTGCCGTGATTCTGTCACCACCTCTCCTCTTTCTATGTAAAGCGATGAAGCTGGTTCAACACTACAACTTTTGTTACAAAGTTTGACAACTATATTTGTTATAACATACATAAATAGTTATCGACATTTATTCATGTTATTCCCATCACTATCACATCGGCCGCAAACCGTACGGGCCGGTAGGCACGAAAAGTCGCTCCCGGCAAATATATTAGAATATACATTACCCTACGTGACTTCGGTGAAATGAATGGCCGCGCTGTCTACCTCTGTCCTACGCTCGTACATTCATTTGATATATAGTTTACATATATATGTATACTTTACATACACTTTTTACGTTAGCCATTTGAATTGAGGGAGCGCTCAGTATAAAAACTTTCATATTCATTTTGCGTAAATGGCACACATATAAATGAAATCGCAAAGTGAGCTTTGATAATTTCGATTAAAGTTATAAATGTGATTATAAATAGGCATTTGAACTGAAAAGGTTATATTTTTGAGGTTTACTTCGTTTATTTCATTAAAAAAAAATAAAATAATTATCTTGTTGATACTAAATCTCTAAGGAAGAATGATTTCTTATTAAATCTATTAGGAAAAATGATGTTTGTGTGAATATAAAAGACTTATCATCGTCTTCCAAAGCGCTTCGACTAGTTTGAACTTCGGGTAGGTGAGAGATAAAATGAGAGGTGTTGCCATTATCTCCACATAGGCAAGCTAGATCTTAAATTGATTCTTATTACTCATCTATATATCACGCTAGTGTCCGTTTCCAAAAATTTGCTCGCGCAATCGCCTCATGGACTCCCCGGAAAGAATTGGGTTAGCCTTACTTTATCCCGGAAACCACACTGCAATGGAATCCAAATTAATAATATATTAAATTTATTATCAGAATAAAAACATAGAAATGCTTTATTAATGGAGTCAGGCGTCACTTTGCGGAAATCCATCACTATATGGACAGTCAAAAGTTTTACTTAGCTAAGATCCGCGACAAGCAAAACAATAACAGAAAATTAATAATGTCTGTTTTTCCGTTGGGTATAGTGGATTTATTTGGAACTTAAACCAAAAACTTACCGAAAATCGGCCATCAACTCTCCACCCACCAACCACTATACACAACGCCAAACACACACTATCACTTTTCCATCTTGTACACGACACGTGTTTCGCCCCAACACGAGGCATCTTCAGGTATAGTAGACTCTACGGAAGACAACCGAAAAGTCGGTAAGTTTTTGGTTTAAGTTCCAAATAAATCCACTAAACCCAACGGAAAAACACACATTATTAATTTTCTGTTATTGTTTTGCTTGTCGCGGATCTTAGCTAAGTAAAACTTTTGACTGTCCATATAGAAATGCCTGTCTTTAATCTTTCAGCGTTAATTATATAATAAAAAATATATATTAATTTTTACTTTTTCTCTATGTAATAATGTAAAAAGGAAAATAAAATCTACTCTTCTGCGATCTGCACCTTACTTATAGTAACCTCAAAGTACTGGCACGTAAATTATATTACAATTCGTAATCAACGACCGTTCGTTTTTCGTAACAATTTTTCGTCCTTTTCAATATCCATAACGAATGACTTTTTAATGTTTTATTCTGGTCTTTGCTTATCGTCACAGATTAAATTTTCACCTTCAGCTAACTGAAAAAAAATCCATTACTTCCGCCAGATGTCCCCGAAATCAAATGTCGTTGGAACAAAATTGACTTTGAGAAGCGTACTAAGCATTTTTATGTAAACTCAAGAAATATTAAACCCTAGTTATAAATAGTAAGTAGTTAAATGTATTGCATCAATATTTTTTTTGAATTTTATACTTATTGCATCAATAACTTTTTTAAATTTTGCATCAATGATTTATTTTTATATTTATTGCATCAATAATTTATTTCAAATTGGATTTTTTTTAATCATTAGCCACGGTTTCAATTCACATCGTGATGAATATATCTACGCAAAAAGCGAAAACGTAGTAAACCGCAAAATGAAAACCACTAGAGCCAAAAAATCTTGAACGATTTCTGAAAAAATTGTATCTGATCACACAAAAACAGTCAGTTATATAAAATTTTCTATTGGTCGTAGAGCTGTGAGATGTGGGAAATACCATAACTACCGCACAGGTGGCTAGGCAAAGATACTCCCTGACCTGAATATTATACATCTATACATATACCGTAAATGACACATTTACGGTGTTTTCGCCTTTTTTGCGACATTATACACATATGTATCGGCTTCAAGTATTTATTCCGAGTCAGAACGTCTTGTCTCTCATCTAACGATCAGTCAAAACATGACCAGCGCAGACTGCCAGTGAATGACTTTTTTCTCCGGCGAAAATTTTTGTTCCGAATCATATCCACTAGAGAAAGGTCGAGCATAACCCTCTCCCTAGCTCTCTGAGATACAATAATATAGTAAAAGAAAAATAAAATAATTTATATTTATTAAAAAATTCAAACCAACCAAAAATCCTATCGTGTCGACTCATTCCTCTTCTATGTTCCTTTACGATGGCACTGAAACACAAACTTTTTATAATCCGCGCAGACAAACGGACAGACATTAATCAACGTCGATCACAAACAGACACCGACCTGCCGTACGAAAAATTGGGATATCAGCGCCAATTGACGCAAGAGGGTTCTTCATATTGATTGTACGGTTTTTATGCATGAAGAAATAATGAAATAATCGTTTTAATTACTTTCCAAAATTGACAAACCATAAGGTTTCCATTTTAAAATCAGTTAATAATATACGCACTCCTTACATTATTGGCATGTATTTTTTTTATGGGATCGGAAGGCAAACGCAGCAGGCGTGTCACTTGATTGAAAGAAAGCAACGCCGCCCATAGACATCCGCAGCGCCATAGACAGTGCGGAAGCGTTGCCGACCGGAGGTGTTGGGCCTCCGGAACTCAGCCGCTCACCGTACGAAGTGTGGTAGTTAAGCTACCACTCAGACGCCGGTTTTGTGTGGGTATGTATCCTTTATATCGAAGGAAAAAATGTAAATGCAAAGTGTAAATGACACAGATGTCAATTTCTTTTTATTGGGTATTCGGATTAGAAAAAAATACTGCGTTGAACAGTCTGTCTTACAGCTCAACGACCAATAGAAAATTGTGTACACCGTAGGAACTGAGTATTTTTAAAAGGATCAGATATAATTTTTTCAAAAATCTTAAAAGGTTGTGGCTCTGGTAGTGGGGATTGGCAGGATACTAGGCTCGCAAGTAATATCTGTAGGCCATACATAGAGATATATTCCGATGCGAGGATCGAACCCGCGACTATTGAATCCATAGAGGGGGGGGGGGCTCCCGCGTCTGAGTCAATTGGACGTCCTTATACAACAGCAACATAACTTTTTGTCCACTCATGTGATGGAAGGTACTTGAATTAGTACTATTATTTTACTATTAAAGTTGTGAAATTTCTTTGCAGGAGTATTGTAGTATTTTTGAACACGGGATACTTAATAGGAAATAATAAATTGGTGTTATACTATATTTCAATTAAACAAATAATCGAGTATTATCTCAGACCCACCTTGCATTACCATAGCGACCTACGTTGAGATCAGCCTTCATCGCTGCCCTACTAATTAATTTTCTTCGCCATTATTGTATTATAATTTACTGTTTATTTTGTTAATATAAGTAGATGTATAAATATTATTTTTTATACATTATGGTGTGTATATATATATATATATATATATATATATATATATATATATATATATATATATATATATATATATATATATATACATATATATATATATATAATAAGTTGTTAGACGGCTAGCTGAATTGAATGCGTGTAGGCGAAGATCGGACTGGGTAGGGAAAATCTATGTCCAATAATGGACTGCCGTGGCTTCATAATGAGTATAGTAAAAAAATATTGTATTTGCACAATATTTCTCACCATCTCAAAGGTTTAGTCACGGACAATGCCTGCTAGCTTTAAGTCAGCCTTTAACACAATATGACACAAAACATGAAGTTTGAGTATAAATAAATGATGATACTGAAATTTATAAAAAAAAATCGGTGGCTATAGTTAGCAGTATGAAGCAAATTGAATAATATGTAAATTTGAAGTCGACATTTTACGTCGACATCTTAGCACCGGGGTATATAGTATTACTCAATCAAAGACACCGCGAAACTTAATAATATTAAACAAAATTAACATTTCGTTCTCAAATTTTCGCAAGCGACATAACGAATATGAAATTTTCCATCTAAAATTCTAATTATTCCCGCAGCGTCGGGAATTAAAACCGATTTGGAGGTTCCCCAGTTAAATCAACAAAATACGAGACAACAAACTTTGCATATTTCGTTATTAATTAGGGATCCGTCGAAGCGGAGTAGATGCGATTTATTTCGATTTTCAAATATGTATTATCTTTATATACTCGTATATATCACATTGTAATTTTGGATTGTAAATGTACTTGATGAATTATTCACTTGAGAAGCTTTGGAATTGGAACCCAAAGTCATTTCTCGGCCTGATGGAAAGCTATAAACGCCACCCATAGAAAAAACCACAAGCATTGCAGAAGCCTTGCTGGCCTTTGTGGAACATGTAAACATGTTCTTGATACATATTTACAGGTCTGCAACAAAGCACATGTGTGTACGTTTAGCTTTTTTTTTTATTTTAGTTATTTCAAGAGAAATTACGCTAAATGGCCACATATGAGGACATTATCTATTTTTTTTGTAAAAATTACTATTTTCTGTTTTTTTGTTCTCTTACTTATTTCGACGCACCACCAGTTTGTGGAATCAGCTACCCTCGGCAGTTTTTCCGAACCGCTACGACATTGGAACCTTCAAAAAACAAGCCTATACATACCTAAAAGGCCGGCAACGCTTCCGCGACTCCTGCGGTGTCGCGGTTGTCCATGGGCGGCGTTTGCATTGCTTTCCATCAGGCGACACGCTTGCCCGTTTGCCCTCTTATCCCATAAAAACAAAATTGTTATAGATATAATATAATAAAAAGAAAAATTTTATCAATGTTTTCTTACTTAAAAAAATTCGTCCCTGAAGAGGTATATATTCATATGTAGTTTGATTCATATTGATATACATTATCTTGTATAAAACTTTGTAATAGAGAATGTAAAAATAAAACACCTTTTCTTATTTTTACTGTCTTTATTTTTACTCTTAATTTAGTTACCTTTTTTATCTTCACCAAATTTTCATACTGCAAAACTGAAATTTTTTTTAAAAAAATTGCATTATTAAGTTAACTTTTGATTAACATTATTTTTATTGTCACAGGAGGAGTCATCAGGAGATAAATAAATCATTTTTAAAAATGAATTTTTAAAAAGTATTCTTTATATGCGATATTCAAATAATCATTGTCCACTGTAGAGATTCTTCTATAAAAGTAAGATTTGCCTATAGTTGTACGCTGGGCAGGCGACAATGAGTGCAAAACCTATCACCACGCACCGGTATCTACTGCATGTTACCCGCTTGTGTCTATTTATAACTAGCCTGTTATTTAAGATGAATATGATGCCTTCAGTAAATCGTCAGAGTATGCATGCGTATAGCGTAGCAACACGTACCGCGTGTCTACGAGCTTGACAGTTGACATCAGATTTGATTGCACCTTCATTCATTTCTCTACGTATATAGCTAGCTACGTAACTACGCGGGTGCTACGAGCTACGCTGTCCTATACGGCATTTGTGTGTTACACGGAAGCGTCGTTTGTGACTTATCCATATTTTAATTCTTACTTGCTTGCTTAATCGCAAGACTGTATGAATCCATTTCTTGCTTGAATAATTTAAATATAATTCCATTCTTATATTATATTTCCAAAACAATTAAAATTTGGGATGAATTATAAAAGCATTTTGTTTCTGTACAATTATTTATTAAAATTCAAAAAAATATATAATAAAATTAATCATTTTACTTTTAAATTGAAGTAATATGTAAAATAATTATTGTTGCTGTTTAGTGCTTCTACACTTTGATCATCGTTGGAGACCTCATTTTTTTCTCATTCATTATTACCTTCATTTATTTCCGTCTTTCTTGCTCGATCATTCTACAAAGAACCTTTGAAGAAGAATGTACTGGGTGTAGATCAAACTTGTTTTCAAGGCGCACATATATAATGGGCCCTGTAACATCTGTATTTTAATTGATTCTACTATTGAGGTTATTATTTTTTCAAAATAGATTTAAAAATATTTCTATTACACGTAAATATTACACAGTATGTGTATACTACAAGTGGCGTTCTAAGAGAGAAGAAACGACGCCAGAAACTTTTCTGCGCACGTTTAAAAAATAATATATATAATATATACGGTAAGTAATAATAATTTAATAACATTTAGTTCCTGGCCAAGATTGAACATTTTCTTAGGCTGTAATTGAAAATAACGTTTACTCATTAAAGCTAATTTAGAAAAACCTTTAAATTTATTTAAATAAGGCTAACGCGGACTTTTGT
This sequence comes from Baronia brevicornis, assembly GCA_031353405.1. Taxonomy (NCBI): domain Eukaryota; kingdom Metazoa; phylum Arthropoda; class Insecta; order Lepidoptera; family Papilionidae; genus Baronia; species Baronia brevicornis. The sequence goes on from JASFAT010000727.1 coordinate 314,119, forward strand.
CTACTATATACTTTTGTTCACGTGGAATGAAATCTTTCCTTACTCTCTGTTTTTAACTAAATAGCTATTAATTTGTCATAAACTCAGAATTCTTGCTACAGTTATATAATTTTTGTCTGTAAATGTGTTCTTAGAAACTTTTTATATGTGTTTTATAACAGTTGCTTGTGAAATATGTGGTTTTCCTGTCAACGCAGAATTCGATGAGCGTCGAGTTGCGAGCAACCGTATTACGGAGTTAAGAACTGAAGAAAGTCGACAAGTCTGAGAGTTCACACGTAACATGAATACTTGAAGAGATATAACTAAGAGATATACAATCGAAAATAAAATATTGCCCATGTAATTATGGTCTCAGTGACGACCAATTGGCTCAGTGGCGCGGCTCCCCGTCCATGGAGTCAATGGTCGCAGGTTCGTTCCCCACATCTGAATAAATATGTGTATGGCCTACAGATATTTATTCCGAGTCTGGTAACCCCGCCAATTCACATTGGACAAGCGTGATGGGTTCACGTCCGTTCTTCCTGAAATGGGGAGGCCCGTGCTCAGCAGTGTGTTGTAGTTTGGTTAGTAGATTTAATAGTTATGATCATAGTAAGACAATTGCAGATGTATTTTTTTAAATTTCAAGAAAAACATTCGTAGAAGTTAAACGCCTTTTAAAATATACACTTATTTATATAAATCAGAACAAAAAGTTAGGATACATGTATGTAAGAATAATGTCTAGTAGCCGAATTGATTTTTTAACCTTGACTACTACTTTCAAAGGATTAACCGACCTGTAATCTCATTCTGCCACTGGACATCCTATATTGATTAAAAATTAGAGAATTTTTTAATAGAGAGTGTTGACAACTCTATACGATATGCTTTTAAATCCGTGAGACCGAGTTAGGTGAGGGGAGCGCAAACGTGACAACTTCCGGCCTGCAGGCATTTCTCAGCCCGCACGCTTGCCATTTGATTTATTTTATATATGCGAAGCGACTGTGTGTCTGATGTGGTAGGATGCCTTACATGAACTGCATAGACGAGATTTTAAATAAGATAAGTAAACCAATTAAAACAACCTAAATGGTTCAGTCGCGAAGTCACCGCTATCTAAATCAATGCCTCGTTAAGATAAATAAATATATTTATGGCCTACAGACATTTATTTCGTGTCTGGATGTCCCGTCAATCCATTTTAGATAAGCATGGTGAGTGAATCTTCATTCTAACAAAAGTCTGAAAGTCCTGTGCCCAACAATGAGATATAGATCTACTGTGAAAATAGATATAAAGATATAATTATGTATTATAGCATTATGTGAAATTGTTGCCCCATAGAAGTAAAGATACTCATATATAAATATAACAAAAAACAATTGAAATGCATAACTCCACACAAATAAATATTATAGGAACAAAAGTAACTACTTTTATTCCTGTTTTCGTTGTATAATAGGTAGGTATAAAATATTGACAACCCCTGTTAAAGTAAATAAATTTTTATCAAATTAAATTAAAAATCAAGTAGTGATTTATTCTGACATACATAAAAATTATTTCTCTTCATCGCTAATTTAAATACATTTTACAATGCAGTAATTTCTATTTATCTCAATCCAAAGCTAGTCTTTATTTTAGTTGGCCTGTAAAGGTATTTTTCGTAGTTCTCTTTAGTAGAGTTCCGTTTAGTGTTACAGGATATTCAAAATCAAATTTTCATGAAACCATGCGCCCAATCATTATTTTCCTTCATCCTGAACGTATTTTAAGATTTGCGGTTTCTCTTTAACAGATAAATTCTGCAGATCATATATACAAAATTAAGATTTTATATATATCGAAATTCAATAAAAAGTAGCCACAGCCCCGCAACGACAATTGATAGCAAATCAACCATCCACCCGAAATACGGAACCTCATTTCTTCTTAAACTGTTTTCGCGAGTTATACTACTAAAAGAAAGGACCAAGGAATACAAAGTGAAAAGAAAAATAACCTTTACAAAGTAAAAAGAAAAATTTTCATTTATGATTTCATACTCTTTGTCTCCGATACAATATAAACAGACAAAACTGCAAATTCGGAATATATATCTATAGGCTTCGAACAATATTGTATAGACAGTGATACCACATTTAGGATCCATGGATTGGATTAGAATCTTGTTGCTGCTACGTTACTCGAATTGTCAAAATTAAGTAAAGAAATGCATCGGTCGCTTTCGCATCACAAAGAAAAATCGTTCGCTTTTACTATTGTAAAAATGTATATTATATAATTAATTATTTTTATTCAATAATATGCTGGCTTATTTTAGGTCAGTACAAGTTTATTTATGTGGACACAACTTTATTTTTATTAATGAATCTTTAATTTAAAAATTGTAGAACAAACGTTGTTTATTTTGAACTTTATCTATGTATTTTGTTTTATATAAAAAAAAGAACACGATTTTGTATTACAGTTTGGATTATGTATTATTATTGTAAGGTTGTATTAAGTTCACAGTTCTTGTGGTGACAGAAACAATTTCCTTCGCGACAGGATCTCTGTATATTCGCTTAGAAATATAATTTAATCCGAGTACAATAGTCGTATTGCGAGGTAGACCGCGTGAAGCAACCCGTCACCCTCGATGGCTGGGAGGACGAACGAAAAAATATCTTAAATAAAAATGATGGAAGATGAATGAAAAAAGGACGTACTTACAGGCTTTTAAATTATATTTAATCAAAATCTTACATAATATTTTTTTTAATTCTATTAAAAAACATTATGTAAGAGCACCTGTCACACTGTTGACTATCGTCACTTGCCGAGGCCTCTTTCTAAGGCCTCTACAGATGGAACGCTTCTGCATTGCCGATGGCACAGCGGATGTCCATGGGCGGCGTTGATTGCTTTCCATGCAGGTAACATGCGTGTTATGCATGCAGTACTTTCTTAAGGATAAGCATATCAAAATTTAAGGGGAAAAAAGAAGTGTGGGATGTAGGAAAAAAGGAACGGGAAAGAAGTTTAGGCTCTGGATCTTTGCACTTACCGTACGAAACGCGGGAATAAAAAGAATGCTACCATTTAACGTGATACGTCCTCGATCGGCCTGGTATATTCGTGTCTTAGCAAGGATTTAAAAAAATTGTCTTAAATTTTTTTTTACGGTCACAACAAAAATACATATATAACATTGTGACGATACATATAAACAGTATTATAAATGGAAAAGTATAACAGATATTAGTGTATGACTTATGTATATTTTTCCATTTATTAGAACTTTAGAAGTATATAAATGAAAACGTTCATTAGGCCAATTAACGATTTAAGAGTATGAACTATTATCAAGTCTATTAACGTTACAACAAATGGTTAATTTAAGATTTTCATCAAAGTGCAGGCGTCGGCTGAATTGCTTTCAGCCAAATATAAAAATATAAATAAAATATATTTATAAATCATACATCACATTAAATTTATTCTTTAACATCATTTCTAAATCAAAAGAAAATATTTTTATAGACATCTACGAATGAATAAATAAAATAAAATGGAAAAAAAATATTATTCCTAAATTCAAACTCACAAAAATATATTCGATTTGGGCACGTTCTGTGAACAGCGAAAATTCAGTCCGCGCCCGGTTGCCGATCGACGCAATAAGATTTAAGATCACCGCGGTTTGTATTCAGTCGACTCTCTAGACCTCACTACGTACAAAGACTCGAAAACTACTGGAAGACGAATGTTCTAGTTTAAGTAATTGATGTGGACAGTCAAAAATTTTACTTAGCTAAGAACCACGACAAGCAAAACAATAACAGAAAATTAATAATGTGTGTTTTTCTGCTGGATGAAGTGGATTTATTTGGAACTTAAACCAAAAACTTACCGAAAATCGGCCATCAATTCTCCACCCGCCAACCACCATACACAACACCAAACACACACTACCACTTTTCCACCTTGTAAACGACACGTGTTTCACCCCAACACGAGGCATCTGCAGGTATAGTAGACTCTACGGAAGACTTTTGGTGTTTTTGGTTTAAGTTCCAAATAAATCCACTTCATACAGCAGAAAAACACACATTATTAATTTTCTGTTATTGTTTTGCTTGTCGTGGTTCTTAGCTAAGTAAAACTTTTGACTGTCCACATAGTGATGGATTTCCGCAAAGTAACGCCTGATTCCATTAATAATCTTAAGTAATTGATAAATCGAGGCCTTACTTGCCCAAATCCATTATAAAGATCTCGATATAAGGCATTATGAGAAGTAGTACGTTCTACGACAGACTTCACGTTACGGTTTGTTTTTTACACAATTTGGAGCTAAGGTTATAACAGAACTGTTGTCGGGCTTTGAGTAAGTGTTTTTCCTTAAAGTTTTCAATATCATATCACTTTAAAAATATCCCTATATGTAGGATAAGAATAATTGATTTTTTTCTTGAAAAAACGGACTCTCAATTGATACGATACACATTGTTTGTATAAATAAATGTAAAAATTTCATAATACAAGTAAACAAATTGAATTTGTTGTTGAATCAAAAGTCAAATCAAATTATAGACATAAAACTTATAATAACTTAAGCACATTTACACTTCATTTATATGTGTATAGAGACATTTATATATGTATCAATATATATAAGTATTATATATAGTATATACTTTGATGAAATTTATATTTTTAAGTATATAAACAATGTGTATTTTCATGTTAAAATATATAATTATTATTTGTTTTGTAACTATACATTATAAACCTCGTCTGAACCCAAAAGCTTACTGATAAGTTAAGTCTTCCGCATTAAATCTGCCTTTGTATCATGGTCTGTACAAAAAAAATATAAATATAAAGAGATATTTAAACTCATAGTGTCCCGTCCAGTGGTATGAGATCATTGTTGCGAACAATGGTATAGAGCACGTGCTGTTGTCACGCAGCTTTGGGCACGTATTCAGCCTTCGACGCCTATATACCTCCGCATATTGCCTCTTTATACCTACATAACATGACTTCGGCTGCCTATTGTGGGCGCACAATACAGAAGCCGATTATTCTTTATTAAAGATCATATCGTGGCCTTTCACTTTTACATAAGGTCTTGTCGTGTATTTTGTGGAAGTTCTTTTAGTTTTTTTTTATGACATAGGAAGGCAAACGAGCAGGCGTGTCACCTGATGGAAAGCAAACAACGCTGCCCATAGACATCCGCAACTCCGTAGGCAGTGCGGCAGCGTTGCCGATCTTAAAGGAAAGTGAAATTATGGGAGTGGGAGTGGGAATGGGAATCGGAGGGGGAGTGGGAAGGGGAGGGCGTTGGGCCACCAGAACTCAGACCACTCACCGTATGAAGCGCGCTAGCTAAGCTACCACTCAGACGCCGGTTTTCTGCGGGAGTGTGGTACTTCCCCGCGCGAGCCGGACGCTACAGACAAATAATATGCCATTTTTGACAAAGTATTCGTCTGCAGCGTGGCTCTACCACTAAGCTTAACATCTATATAAATGTGAATAATTTCAAATGGAAGTATTTACCGTGTTATCAAGTTTTGGTGGTGATGGCAGGGATCCAGAAGGTCAAAGCCTTTCGCTTTCCTTCAATTTCTTCTTCCCTCCTCATAGTTCCTTCTTTCCCTTCCATTACTTCCTTCTGACCCTCTAAGTAGACGCATCTCTAGTGCCCGCAGTACTGTAGATGTTCATGGACGGCAATGCTTGCTTACTATGCATAAAAATATACTATTGTATACTATAAACTTAAAGTTTTAAATAGGATTTGAACCTATGGCTCTACAGTCAGGTCAAGTTTAATAACCATTACTGAACGCTTCTGTACACATGCACACAACTTCATTGTGGATGGAAATAACCGCCAAAGAAGTCACGCGCACGTAGAATTAATAAAGCGGGTCTCATATGTGAGTAATACAATTTCCAAGGTATGAAGTCAAAGAGCTTCCTGCACCCTCCCCCCCCTCCCCCTCCGCGCACGGTGTTCCCGCGTCGGTGTCGCAATAAACTTAATTACACTAATACCGACCTCAATACGTGACGTTTGTGAGCTAGGGTGTACATTGATTATTACATTTCGGCTGTACTATTTCAAAACCTAGTAAGGGTGACCTGCAAGAAAAATGATGTCTTGGATCATGCAGCTTGTCATAAAGCATCTATTGGCATTGCCAAAACAACTAAAAAATCTTTAAAAAGAATATTAAAAATTGAATTCTTAAAAGTACACAATCGTAATACAAGAACATGTAAAGAAAAACTAAATGGTCTTTTGGATCTCCTATAAAAATAATATGGGATAATTAGCCAAAACAACCAGGGAATCACTCTAATAATGTCAGAATTAAGTTCAAATGAAGACTAATTGAAATTAGAATTAAATGAAGCGGCGTTAAAAAATTATAAATAAATTTTTGGGTCTAGCTTTTCTTCACTCGTATGGCTTTTTTATGGGATAGGAAGGCAAACGAGCAGGCGTGTCACCTGATGGAAAGAACGGAAAGAAGGAATGGAAAGAACTTTTAAGGAAAGAGTCATTATGGGAGGGGGAGGGTGTTGGGACTCCGGAATTAGGCCACTCACACTACCACTCAGACGCCATTTTTCTGCGGGAGTGTGGTACTTGCCCGGGCGAGCCGGCCCCTTAATGCTATAGATAAATATTATGCCTTTCTTGACAAAGTATTTGCCTGCAGCGTTGCTCTATCACTATTAAGTCACTCTTAAAAAAGCACGTAGTTCATTCTTAAACGACGATCAAGATTATTAAGACATTTACGTATCAGTAAAACTTCCAATCTACTAAATATGTCATGACATGCCGGAAACACTTCTGTTCATAAGTGCTGTATAACTTTGCGGATAGAATATTATCGTACCGTTATAAAAATAATGTCCTAAAATCTGGAGTGCGTTGTTTTCGGCAGCATGTACACACGACAGCGAATGTAATTACTTGCTAATTACGCACTCTAGACGAGCGAAAGTAATTTGTCCCGTCGCTACTTGCTACCGCTGCGCTCTGATCACGTTATTTGTCGTCCTGTGTCAGTTTCTATGTTTATATATATATACATATGTATATCCTTATTGTTGATGAGTATAATTTTCTCAAAAATATTTTTCATTTTATACCTCTATATCTATAAAATAGTCAGTAATAAATGAAATATAATTTCTCTCAATAAATTTACATGTAAAAAATAAAATTAGTGTCTCATTGGATTTAAAAATTAACATTCAGTGAAACTGTAGAACCTTTACTAGTTCCAAAAATATTTTTATAGTTTTAATCATAAGACACATGCACACACACGAACACTCATACACATTGACACACATGTGCATGCACGAAAAACACACTAGCATAATGACCAAGTTATTAACAATAAAATGGAAGTTATTTTAAATAATAATTTACACATATTTTAATCAATATACAATATGTTAGTTTATAATCTAGTTAAATTATATGGACAGTCAAAAGTTTTATTTAGCTAAGATCTTAATATGGAAAAGTGATAATGTGTGTTGAAATGGTGTTGTGTATAGTGGTTGGTGGGTGGAGAATTGATGGCCGATTTTCGGAAAAACACACATTATTGATTTTCTGTTATTGTTTTGCTTGTCGCGGATTTTAGCTAAATAAAAAAAAACTTTTGACTGTCCATATAGTGATGGATTTCCGCAAAGTAACGCCTGACTCCATTAATAATAGTTAAATTATATTTAATTTGTATGTCGTCATAATTTGTATATTCTATGGTACACAAATAATATGAGGACGACAATGTTTTGCTGTAATACAGGCTAAGACCTAACATAGCATCAGCGGCTAATATAAGTATCAACCTTATTATTTTGTAAAATGAATAAATAAATAAAAAATAAATCATATTATTAAGATATACATCTCTTCATAATCATCATTAGCCCACAGCAGTCCACTGCTTGATAAAGGCCTCTCCCAAAGCATGCTATTCTCACTCTCTCATCAAGTGTTTTTCAGCCACCCTGCGTAGATCTCTAGACTCTATCTAGCCGAATACGTCACGTACTTAGAAAGCACATGAAACGGCTATATAATAAAAACGACCATAACATAAGTACTTAGTACTTGTTATTTTCATTTTCTTTGATGCAAAACTAGTTATTCTAGGTCTTTATACCTATGTCACTTTGTCACTGCTTCTTCTTGTATGTTTTCTGATTCATTCTCTTTTCCAAACTTCTTTCGAATTATTGAAATGCTAAAAATATAACGCAGCAGAATACTTAGCGAAGTAAAACAATAAAAATGTTTCGAATAATGAATGACACATATACTCATGAAATACAATAAATGTTTTGTAAATTAGAGAGCAATGTTTGATAAGTAACAATTAAATTAGTGAATGATTCGTTGCTTCGCATCGGTAGAGCTTGGGCCGACGTTGAACAACTGTCGTCCCATTGAAGTGTAAACGTGCGATTACTCGTGTAATTTGTATCGAGAACTCGACACACTGTCGAGTGGGGTGTAATCGAGATGTGCTTGTAATGAATCGTCCCACTTATCGGGAGTGCTTGTGTGCGATTATTACAACACATGTTTAAATTTCGTCCCTATCACATTAGGATTTGAAGTATAATAATTTTAAATTGACGACCAATTGGCTCAGTGGCGGGGGGCCCCCCGCCCACGGGCTTTTGCGGTCGTGGGTTCGATCTCCGCATCGGAATAAATATGTGTATGGCTTACAGATATATATTCCAAGTCTGGTAACCTCGCCAATCCGCATTGGACAAGCGTAGTGGGTTGACACCCGTTTCTCCAGAAATGGAGAGGCACGTGCTCAGCGAGTTGGACAATAAGAGATTTGAAAAAAAAACTAAATTGACAGCCTCATTAACGGTATGTGATCAATTATCAATTTCTCAGGATTTCTGGTTTTCTGGACAAACCTGTCTGGCTGTTTTGAATAAGATCATTCTTTATTTAACAAATCACTATACCTCAAAATATTTTAAAAGAATTCAAAATGGATAATTTTTCAAATATAATGCATGAATGTAGCGGAGTGAAACAACACATGTGGCACATGAAAAATTGCTGGTACACATTTTTCAAGTGCCACAAATACGCAAAAGCTCTATTTATATCAACACTATTTCCTCAAATTAATACTACATATCTTAACTTTGAAGTTAGATAACGTAGTTTAGTACTGTATTTTGTGATGAAATTTTTCTTAGTAATCGTGTCAATAAATCGATGTATCGCCATATTGAACGTTGCACTATATCGTCATATTGCATTACTAATAACCGGTATGGCATCGCGGCGTATTAAAACCAATTTTGTGAGGTAAGCTATGAGCACACTGTCGCGCCAATATTTCCGAGTGGTCGCGCGGGAAATTTCTCATCAGTCGCGGTGATCGCGTGCAGCCGCTCGTGAGATCGCTGCACCGCCTAGCTGGCGAACCAATCGAACCCTGAACGTAATTGCATGCAATGCGAAATAGGTTTCTGAGATACGGGGATCGCCTGATTATAGAGTAATCTCTTTTTCTACTTTTTATAAAACGACAGCTGCTTAGTAGAGTGGTTAGATATTTCTAAGCCATGGGTTCCAGGTTTGGAGTGTGATTCGTTCTCAGCATAGAATAAGGACACCATATTTGTCCCATGAGTATTGTACGAGGTGATTTTGATAGAAAATAACAGTAATAATACATGAACAATGGTAGCAGTGCCTAGCAAACTAATAAAAACCAATCACCCATCCCTAACCCACCCGCCAAATGTGGATCGGCAATAACACTGACACATGGCGGAAGCTAATTTCCAGCCACGGACTGTGAAATAATGGCTATAAATAGGGCAGTATTAATAATGACAATTCATTGATTGTATATCTAAGACACAGCATCTTAATTCTTCACCCAAACCATTCAATCAAATCGGAGAAATCGTTGTATTGAAGAAATGAAAATTCAAACGAGAGAGGAAATGAAAGCAAATGATAATTCTATGAGTATGGGTATAGAAGTAAACGCTGAAATACATACATTTTTTTTAACAGCCCATATATGTCCCACAGCTGAGCACAAGCCTCTCTATTTCTCGAGGAACGGGTGTTAACCCACCACGCTTGTCCAATGCGGATTGGCAGGGTTACCAGACTCAGAATAAATATTTATAATCCATACATATATTTATTCCGATGCGGGGATCGAACCCGCGACCATTGACTCCGCGGACGGAGGACCCGGCCACTGAGCTTGGTCGTCTCGTCTACTTAAATACATACATATATACAGCTAAATTGCTACTATTACAGCGAAACTATTGGAAGACTAACTACATCAGAAGCGATTGTCTTAGTTGAAGCACTAGGATAATATCATCAAAAATAATTTATATAAATAAATATAATAAAAGAAATCTAATAACTCTAAATTTAATAGGCAATAGTTCAAATGGTTAGGGATAGGATTTCACATACCATTAAAATATCGACATGAAAAAAAGCTTTTCCGACCACACAAACATACCTTTAATTTAGTAGGATTGTTAACAAACATTATATTAACGTTAATAAAATATTATTGTTGATCAAATCCCACTCAATTTCATACATATAAACAAAAAGCCGGCCCACGTGCAGCGCCTTTTCTGAAGTAGCATATGTTTATAAGTTAGTCGCATCTTCTGTGAATTTGTTTGATTCTCTGTATGATGCTATTATCAAATCATCAGGCGTAAAATTATGGATACCTTTAAAATGTAATAGTTCAAATACTAGTTTACTAGAAAATAATTATGTTGTCTATGAATATTTTACTCATATCCAATATTAATGGTTTTTCTTCATATTATTTTTCTTGACCGAGAAAGATGCAGGCATGTTATTTAACTTTTAATTTAAGTAAATATTTACATAATATAGTTTGTTGGTTAGAAAATGTAAATTTAATGTAATGTTCGACAAGCCAACGGCCTGGTGAACGTTACTTTGGTCTAGAAGAATAAACTAGTTATCGCTGGATAGATAAAATACAAAAAGAGATTCGGGCTGACAATTGATAGGTATTTGAACAGGATAAAATGTAATAGTTTTATTAGTAGCCACACAGACCTATTCGTTTCTTAAATACTGACAAATATTCTGCAATGCTTAAAGCACTGCGGTTGTCTATGGACGGCGTTGATTGCTTGCCAGATGAGACGCTTACCCGTTTGCCTTTGTGACGCATAAAAAACATTATTTGGTTCACTACGTCAAGTATTTGATTCAAGATTGTCTAGTAAATCCGTTTTATGAGAGAGGGAATGATTTATGAGTAAAGTAAGAAACTGAAAATATTATTGAATTAAAAAAAATATTTGTTTTTCAAATTGAAATTATTTTAAAGAGTATTTCTTCAAATTTTCTATTCAATAATCTTTAATCTTTTTAAAAACATTTTGTAATAAGGTTATCTGGACAAAGAAAAGCTGCGAAAGAAACTCCGCAGGTATCTTATTTCTTGTATTATATTTCTCCTTTTTACAATGCGGCAATGTATACAGATTAAACTATATAGTCTAACAAATAACTAGAAAAACGTTCAGTTATGTATATTTATGAAATTTTAAATAGATCATACATTATTATGTGGGAAATACAAAAATAAAATATATTCCGACGGCATAATTTCAACAAAAAAAAATAATTCTTCAGATACCGTGTACCGGGTGCCGTACAGTATTATCCTTAGTTTTCAGAAATCGGCATTTCGATTTCTGAAAACTAAGGATCGTTCTCTTCTTATAACTACTACTACTAAGGCTCTTCGGTCACACGTATTTTTTCTAATCCTTTTGGTTGTAACTTGCGTAATTAACTGTAGTAATTAAACTCTTCAATAAAATATATAAGTATTCCAATTAAAATATATGCGCAATAAATCGTGGTGCTACCAATAAGAAAAGATAATACTTATGTACATATATGTATGTATATAGAACTCAAAAACACCAGAGAGTCAGTTCTTGAACTACTTCCTTACTAAGAACGGACGAGGTTTTTGTCACATACCATAATTGTACGAAATCGGCCTTTGCAAAGCTGCTCAGGTTACGACCTCAATGTACACGGGTGCGCTGGCTTCGCCGATAGCTTCCTCGCGTAGATCGCAACTATCGATGGATGCGTCGAAATAAAACTCCCTCTATGATTCCGCAAGTATGGACGGCGAGTTACTCCGAGACGGGTTTATTCTGTCTTATCGATACCACAGACAGAATAACGCTGAAGCTATTGCCCACCTGGATGTGATGCTAATAGCTCTCCCGAAGCGTTGGTAGGCATGCGTATGTTCGGGGTGAACGGATGGCGAAAAAATCTATTGCCACGCTCGGAATGAACTCGCGCGCCCATTGGTTATTTATTTTGCAAAAGTCTATTAGGCTCGCTAGTTGGGCCATACACTATAAAAAAATTTAACTATACAATCTTACTCAAGTTACAATATTTTAATCAACATATCGAGTTTAACTTACTACTATGGGCTTGATGCCTATATATTCCTATAGTTATGATTACTCAATACAAAATATTAAAGATTATTAATGGAGTCAGGCGTTACTTTGCGGAAATCCATCACTATGTGGACAGACAATACAACCAAAAAAGAAAACTCTTTTCGGTTGTCTTCCGTAGAGTCTACTATACCTGAAGATGCCTCGTGTTGTGGCGAAACACGTGTCGTTTACAAGGTGGAAAAGTGGTAGTGTGTGCTTGGTGTTGTGTATGGTGGTTGGTGGGTGGAGACTTGATGGCCGATTTTCGGTAAGTTCCAAATAAATCCACTTCATCCAGCAGGAAAACACACATTATTAATTTTCTGTTATTGTTTTGCTTGTCACGGATTTTAGCTAAGTAAAACTTTTGACTGTCCACAAAATATTGAACACTATTGAACTGTAGGCAACCTTGTTGTCGCACTACCCAACTATCTGCGCTACTCTCAACCTGACTGCGGTTGAACTCGAACTATATTGAACACTATCGAACTGTAGGCAACCTTGTTGTCGCACTACCCAACTATCTGCGCTACTCTCAACCTGACTGCGGTTGAACTCGAACTATATTGAACACTATCGAACTGTAGGCAACCTTGTTGTCGCACTACCCAACTATCTGCGCTACTCTCAACCTGACTGCGGTTGAACTCGAACTATATCGAACTGTAGGCAACCTTGTTGTCGCATTGCCCAACTATCTGAGCTATGCTCAACCCTTGTGGTTGAACTCAGACTATATTGAACTATTACTATATGTCTATATTAACCCGTATAAGGTTCTGTTGTCACGATTTGTATATTTATTCTTTATTTGCTATCCATTCCTACCGATCTCTATATTAATTCTTTATTTGTTGTCTATTTCTATTCTTGTTGTGAACATTTACTACATATTTATACATTATTCTATCGCTAACATATTTTTACCGATCTCTACGTTTACTATTTATTTATTTGCTATACATTATTCTGTTGCGAACAATAATAAAGTACTAAACGGTGTAATTTGTCTCGCATCCAAACGCGGCTTGATCAGGCATCGAACCGTGATCCGTGGGCATCGAGGCTCTATAATAAGTTATCCTATCCTAATAAGTCTAATCGTCCGTACTGTGCTGAGATTAACAAATGACGCTTAAATTTAACCTTTTTTCGGCCAAGCTAATGGCATGAGAATAATTAACCGGCTTTTTATAGCGGATTGTACTGGAGGATTTATCGGGCGAAGCTGTTGGTTTTTGAATAAATTATTTTCTATACGACCAACAGCGCCTCGTATACTTGGTTCGGACGATTAACTGAATTAGCTTCGGTACGGATAATATAGTGGATAGAACTGAGGCGCTGCTTCGAAATACGTTCTTGTATATGCTGAATGTACTATTACATTAATATACAGGTCTCCTTGTTTAGCGTAAAAGATTTACCCACTTGTAGCTTACAAATTATCGTTTCTAACCTATCTTTTTTTTTCATACAAAATTTAAATTGTTCTCTAACATAACAAACATGTGGACAATTTATCATCCAATACTGAGGTATGGGTGACTTCATCACGACAATTGTTTGCTGCGCTTCTGGTGACACACTTTTACTTTCATAGTTTAATTTTGATTTGAATCAACTTATTTAGTTTATTAAATAAAAAGTATTTAAAATTAAAGCTCGTATAAATAACGGTTGTTGCTTTTAAGTTGATCTTTACCTATGTATTGTTTTTATACTACAACAAAGAGACCTGGAATATTCTAGATATTTCTAGTGGCTATTCTTGATATTTCTTGTATGCTGAACAAGGTCAGTTACCTATTTGCCAATGATTACAACACGATGATATGATGACAATAACCTGTGACGTTGCTGCCTGTGATCAGCTTTCGATTATTTATAAATTAAGTAATAATTAGGCTAAAAATTAGGTGTTATTAAATATATTTTAGTAGAAAACTGATAAATGACGATGATTTAAATCGCCATTCTACTGTTTAAATTTTTTTTTAAAAAAGTCATGTTTTAAACAACATGTTTTAACAGAACTTAAGGCATAGAATTCTGTCCTTTGCCACTTGTTTTTTTCGTGCAGGTACTCTTTTTGCCCTTATTCAAAATCACAATGGCTGCTACATTAGCGAGACGCTGTAGGGCGAGAGTTAGCATTGGAAAATGACTTTATCATCATTTTATTGACTTAATCGTCATTGTGATTTCTATAACTAGTAGGTTTTGTATATTTGGATAGGATATGTACATAACATAGCTTCGGCTAGATGGAGCAATCAGAACAGAGCGGTTGGCAAGAGCTTTATGCTTGTAGTAGAAGATCAGGCTAGGTGGCGCTTCTCGGGGGACTTGTGTCCAGCATTGAATATGTAGTCTGATAATTATGTAATTTTTTTGTTTATAGGGTTTTTTAATATGATTCAAATATTCCTTTGTAGTTCTTATTTTTAGGACATATGCCATACTATTGTTTTACTTTATAACCATCAGGAGACATTATTCTCGTCCAGGCAAAATAAGTTACGAATTAAATTCAAGCCATTGAAGATGACGGCAGATGATCTAAAATGATGATTTCTTTACCAGCGTTCGGTGTCCAATGGTATGGTTAATGTTTTCCTTTATACGATAGCGTAAATCTTGTGGTGCTACATAAATAAGACAAAGTAAATGTAATATTTTATTGAATTCCGAATGTAATATAATAGGTATTTACAATAGGGTGATACTCGAATGTTCTTCGCTAGTTAAGATTCAGAATATAAATATTTATAGAAAAACATACACAACCAACAAATGCTCTATAAATAAGTTCTTTAGGTTCAGGGAACTGACAGTGCTATAATATTATTAAATATTTTATATGAAGCAGATAACTTGTAAATGAAAGTAAAATACATATAGTACAATAACTAGAAAACAAATGTAAAATTATATGTACAGTGACTCAATATATAAATATATAAAAGTAGAAGCATAATGTTACGTACTAGTAGACTTCGTTCCTGCGGCAGTGTTTTATCGTACCCCATACATATTTTATATGCTATAATAACGAGACACCATACAACAATATAATTTACCGTCATTAATATAATAATTATTACTAAATTACACTACTTTGTATATACTATTATTTCTTTGGTATACATAAGGTTCTTGCATATGAAACATACTTATGAAAAATTATAACTACTTATTATATTTTTGTTTATGAGCTGTATGGTTTTCATAAGTACGTTATTTTAGTATATGTTATATATAGAATATAAAGAAAGCGTTGGTATGCGTAAAAAATGAACAGAAATAACTATAAATATAATATATACATACTTTTATAGTTATCTCATATCAATTGTTTTTTCGACTTCTTAATGGAGAACTTATGTATAAAACTGTATTTGTATGAAAAATTTGTAATTAACTTAATTATTGGGAGAAAATGATTCTATAAAATGTTCACAATTCAAGTATAAAATCTGTCTGCGTTTTTAATTCCTTTTATATATTGAATCTATTTATCTACTGGTCAAGAATCAATTCGGTTTCTACGTTTTTGAGCAAACGTTATATATTCTTATTAAATGATTAGGTATTAATTAAGGACGGTAATGTATTACAAAAAATAACTGTAATATATTAATAATGAAATTACCAAAACTGTTGGTTATTGTGAGCACTGCCTTATTTATATTGAGAAAAATATGGAAGTTTTGATATTGGCGTTACATACCTGTATTATTGTAATTTGGCACGCTTCATATTGTACTTAATATACATATATTATTAATCTAAGCTATTAATTTCAACATCGATATATATGTTTTATAAATTTAATGCAATGACAATTTCAACTCGATTCAACATTAGATATTACATATAAAAAGCTATTTAACATATAGTTTGCGTACATATAAATAAATAAGCATAGAGGAAAAAATATTATCAATGAAAAAAACAAAGTTGTTCAATCGTATTTACTTATTAAATGATATCACATAGATTACAAAATCTCAAAAAAAAAATCAGACTTTAATATTTGCACAGATTAAAATTAAGGCCGTGTACAGATTTATTATAATTAAAGTGTAATCGAACATTTTATGACGAAGTCATTCTAACGTAGAATATAATTTTGAGCAA
Source organism: Baronia brevicornis (assembly GCA_031353405.1). Taxonomy (NCBI): domain Eukaryota; kingdom Metazoa; phylum Arthropoda; class Insecta; order Lepidoptera; family Papilionidae; genus Baronia; species Baronia brevicornis. The sequence goes on from JASFAT010000727.1 coordinate 330,835, forward strand.
AACATGAAAAAATTGTTCAAGATTTTTTGTCACTTAGACATTTTACATTGTACACTTTCAACGCTTATTTATCTATATAATTAGTAGCAAAAGTAACATCGGAAGCTCAATATAAATAAAATGAGGAACCACGCCAAACAATTTGAAAAGTACAAATACCAAAACATTTGTAATAACATGTAGTTAAATTTATTCAACGTGGTTACATTTATCATTGTGAAGACTTCTATAACACGTAACATCAGTTTGATATGTTTTATGTACTATAAGTTAGATGAGCTCCTCTCTATGTGGTCATAAGATGCGTTCACTTCAACAACCCACTGTAAAATCTATGCAATCGCTTAATATACAATTATATACAGTTTACATACAAACGACACTGAAAATTGGTAACGCATATCAACTATGATATCTAAAATCGAGATTGTTTAGGCCTACACAAATATCAATATTGAGTTTCAATCGTTATAATAGGGCCAAATGTAAATTCTCGAAGCAAATGTTACTTAAAATGCTATAATAATACCTTTTGAAATGTGTAATTAAAAATATTACACAAGTTAATTGGACCAAAGCAACTAAGACAACAGTTTATATTGTCTGTATCCTTACACGGCAAACAAAAATATACAACTACTAAAAACTATTATAAATATAACAGCCCCTAAATTTTACTATTCAATAGTAAAATCGTTAATTTATCTAATATAATACAAAAACCTTCATAAAGAATATTATGGGTCTTAAAAAGCGGTGTCAAAATCCAAATACAAAATTCTATTTCATCCTATATTACTAAACGATATTATAGACACTCAAATCTAATCTTATAATAATTTTTTATGATAATATCATCATAGAATTCGAGAAATTTTATAAACGTTAAATTTAAGTTAATTGTGATCAAAACAGATTTTTCGTTTTTTTCTTTGACAATCCCTTATCATTTAGATGCGTGGTGGTAAATTTACGGATTATATTTTGATTAAAAAAGTAAACTGTCTCACAAAAACTTCATAAAATATCATAGCCAAAATATCTTATATTCGGAAGACAATTTGATATTCCGAATTCTTAAGTCAATATTATTAGGCCTTAATATATCAATTTCGCGTTATTTGAAATAGCAATAATTGCAAATATTTTCGATTTTGAAAAGAAATATAATATTTTATATTTCCTTAAGATGTATTATGGAAGTACATGAAATTAAATATTATTATTTGAATCAAGCCCGCTTTTAAAAGAGAATCAACCTCGTAGGGTTGAAGTTTCATTAGGAATCATTACGATGACGAATGTTTTACAAATTTATAAATATTACAATCTTCAAACAATGTTATCATCATCATTTGATATTACTTTTTTCAGTGTTTACAACTCACGTGGCAAATTTCATAGTTGATGACAATTCGAAATAACATTTTCTACAGTTAATTTATCGAAGAATATCATCTCTCCTTTCACAATTCCTCCGTTGAAGCTATTGGTGCTTTTAGCAAGGGAGTTCTGGGGCTTCGTGATCCATCGGAATTTCTTGAAGAAGATTGAAAGTCCTCGTTTGACAATGAGGCAGGAATGGGTGCTATTTTCAACTGGTGACCATTAAGTTTGATCTCTGTAATGGAATGTGATCTACCGTGGTTCACGTTGGTTTTCTCCTTGTTATTCGCTGTTGTGGGATCGTGCGTCGGTGTTTTGGCCAACGACTGCGTCACTCTAGCTCGGTTCGATTGTTCTCTTAGGGCCATTTGATAAGCTACTTCAAATGCCTCTCCGAGTGTTAAGATCACTTCTGTCGCTTGATCCTGGAAAATGTAAGATCACGAGCTGTTTATATAGAAACACCGGGAATACATTTTTAATTTTTAATGTATTCTTTACAAATTCAATATATATAAAAATAATTTCTAATAATCTCATAATCATAATAAACGTGGAACAAATAATCACAGATGGACATTATTTTTTCATTTAAAGTAATTATGACACCTGTATCTTTAATTCTTTATTAAAATATGTATTTAAGACAAGAAATAATATGAAAAGAAAGAGAAGAGAGTTACAAATTACAAAAACAGTTCTAACCGTACCCTTAATTTTATATTATACAATTTTTTAAGTATTACAGTCTAGAAAGCTGATATATATTAATAACATGATTCGACGTACCATAGTTGCAACTCGGAACACATGGCAATAATGACTTTTCGTGGCATGGTCCTTCGTGATGTAAGCAAAATGGGTTAGATCATCGGCATCTTGACAAGCGCAATGAATATTGCGTATCTCGTGCTCGCACACCAACTCCTGTTGGCGATGAGAAGAATTTTTTGTAAAACAGAATTAGAATGTAGCCGAAGATTTTAGCGCATTTTAGGGTAGCCAGATCAGCAGTGGAGTGTTGATGATGATAGAATTAAATATGCGACAGGCAAATGCACCATTCTATGATATTCTATTATGCGATAATAAACCCGTTTAAAATATATATAAGAAATTCTAAAAAGTAAATTACTATTCGATACCATGAGGTACCAGTACTCTCTTTTTTTATGGGATAGGCAAACGAGCAGGCGTGTCACCTGATGTAAAAGAATCAACGCCGCCCATAAACATCCGCAGTATTAAAGTGTAGACGTGTTACTGGCCTTTAAGAAAACTGTCAATATGGGAGGGAGAGGAGGAGAGAGAAGGGGGTAAGGCCTCTGGAACTCAGCTGCTCACCGCACGAAGCGCGGTAGTTAAGCTACCACTCAGACGCCGGTTTTCTGCGGGAGTGTGGTACTCCCCCGGGCGAGCCAGTCCATTCATGCTACAGACAAATAATATATTGACAAAGTATTCGTCTGCAGCGTGGCTTTACCACTAATAAAAGCGTAGAGCACACGGCTACTTCCTACGAACTAAACCGCCATGATGATTGTCATTAACATTAGACAGACGTTCTGAAATTTTTATTTAGAAACAGATTTTGACTATTAGTTCCATACCCTTTAGTATAGAGGTAATAGTATTTAAAAGGAGAGTTACAATGTCATAATGAGATCAATCAATTATTCCAATTCAACCGTAAAAAATCTTGTGTGTTGTACTACTCGCTTTGCTTAGTGAGTGTATTGGGATCCTAAAATAGTTTTTATTGCTCTAGTGGACCCTGCTGTCAATCTCTTTACTGGTACTACCTCTTTTTTACGCTAGAAATGGCACATCGCTGTGTTATGTACACGTTTAAATTAAAATCGATATTAAAAGAAAGAAAGAAGAAACACACAACGCTTTATAGATAAAAAAAAAAAATACATAATTAGCCGACCTAACTAACCGTAAAATGTTTTACAATAAATTTCGTAGTACAAAAGAAAAACAATCCCCCTTTTGAGTGGAAACACAAAGGTAAGATTCGTGAGTGTAAAGCTAAGATCCGATGGAGTGTGAAGCCTGATCCATAATTAAAAATCAAGCGGGCAATGTCAGAGTTTTTTTGTTAAGCGAACCCCTTTAGGGCTTCTCGGAGACAGGGCCGTTTGCCCTCTGTTCGCTTGACTGCCCTTCAAAGACCAAACAGCCTTTTACGGAAGATATTACGTAGAAAATAACGCTAGATGTTGTGAGGCCTACTATTTTAACGATCGTAAACAAATACATTATGTCCGTAAGAAAAAGAATAATTGAGTCTCGAAAATTCAAGTGTTACATCTGTCTTAAAAGTATTTAATAACGTATCTTATACCTATTGAATAGTGCATTAAACTACATGATTATTATTATAGAAAAATATTTTATTCCCTCTAGAGTTACGACAACCTATACAATTTTATGTACATATATCTCAGTTCTTTGATTTGTATCCATTTTTTTGTAAAAAAGAAGATTGCATCGCTTTTAAAATGTCTACAATTCTTATGAATAATACCATGTAAGCTTAATATTGCTTGTGTTAGGAAAATATAAAAAAAAATATCAAATCAATAGTTCAATAGTAGGCAGTAATATTACCATCTTATATGATTGTAAGTACAAACTCTAATCAGTTGAGCCATTCACAGCATACATTTTTTTCACTTTTCAGCTCATAATCCCAAGTTTCTGAAGGTTATGTGTTCTCAATACTCCATCTAAATTCTAGTAAAAGAGATTCCGTACAAGAGTGCTTTTGACACTCCTAAGATCTGTCAGAAGAACACCGTCACCGTAACTCAACTGGCTAGAATACCATTACACCATAAAACATATACAGTAGTAAAGGAAAACGAATAAAATTATATTATTTAAAAACCTATTAATACTTTCAATATGATTTTCTTACCCTGGTGATAGTATTGAGAAACTTAACACCTCTGTAGCTAATAGAAAGTATGATATCCGGCGAGTCTCGAGGTTCTTTCGTAGACTTCTTTAACTTTTGTATTGACTTCTTTGTGGATTCTGTGCCACGCAGCTCCTTAACTACCGTTGAACCCAGATACTGTATCAAAAATATGTCAATTTATTAAATACAGCAACTTTAAATTTTCTTTTTTTTTTTTTGAAAAAACTAATAATTATCGTTAAATGAAATTTTTATGAAACATTTTATTGTATGAAGAAGTTATTTCACGAATACTTATACGTATTATCCTGGAATATAAAAAATATCCATACTAACTTATAGTTTGAAATGGTTGATACAAAATAGTATTACCTATTACGATCATAGTGGTGGTATCTCCTAGAAGTTTGTATAAAGATTAGAATGTACAGAAATAAGATCAAATATACTTACATTAGCCACGTAAGTTACAGCACCAGTAACTAAGACAAAGGGTTGATGTTTCCATTGCGTCTTGAGAGCTCCTGGAACTCCTACTAATAGTTCTGATGGAGCTCTTATTTCCAGATCCGAAGGCCTCGGAGGCTGAGGTGCGGGTCTATTCTTTTTACTTCGTTTCAGAGTTTCACCGCCAGGAGGTGCAAGGGTAGGAACTACTGGAGGCGGTACAGGCTTCAAATTCTCGGACGGTGGTAGCTTTTCTTTAATTTCATCCTTCAATTGTTTTATATTGTTTTTCTGTGGACAAACCTTAAATATCATTATCTGATATCACAAAGTGCGGTTATTTTGGAAACTTTTCTGAACCGTCCATAAGACACATAACTTACTAATACGAGTCATGTCATAAAATCTTTAAATATGCAATGTTTATCCCAAAAGGTCTTGCAAAAAGTAAAAAAAAAAACTTATTTGTATCACTGAAATCAAACATATCACATATCGAAATTATATCTAACAAAAAAGAATATAAAAATATTAGTAGAGTATGATACCCAGAGTACTACAAAATACTATTTTAAGTAGTAATTATTGTAAAATTGATTATTTTCAGTTAAAGTTTAGAAAGTACAGCACAACATAACCAATATCATATGCAAAATGATGATTTCGCAATTCGCAAATAAAAAATGAACACAATCAAAACATAAAATATATAATTAATATTGAACTTTACGAAATCATAAACTATATTTACAATTAAATAAAACAGATAATACACAACTTCTTGTATTTGAGAGTTTTGTTATGTTTGTACTAAAACACCTAACAAAACTTTTCAATTCAATAATCAAAAACATGATTAGGCATAGCGAAACAAAAAAGATTTACACGAAAAACACAATTCAGAAAAATGGAGCAAGGGGGAATGAAACTTGTGAACACAAGACATTTATATATAAATCGACATAACATTTTTATATATAAATCGAGGCATCAGCAATTAGTATTACTAAAATATAAAAAGAAAAAATGTTTGTATACACCAGTTAAAAACGTCCCTACTAATTGAATGTGTTCGGTGAAGCTAATCACAATGATAGACAAGAAAAATGAGATTCGCGCGACAGTTCACACTTCAGAAGTGTAAAACAAAGTAATGATGCAAAACAAAAATAAAAAAAAACGTAACTGAACAGGCAAGCGTAAAATTTTAATTAAGGCCCTAAAGAATAAAGGGACAAGAGGAAAATAATTGACAGTGTGAACCATCTAATTTGTTGCGAGTGTCATTTGCTGGCAATAAAAGTGGGAGAGGAAACAGATGTATTCAGGCTTTAGTGAATGGAATAATGTTCCGTTGCTATGAGTTTGAATGGTGAATGGGAGATATCGTGGCAACCCCCACCGGTGCTAGTTTTAGCAACCAACTACATGTTGTCGATCTAGTCTAGTCATTCGATTATCGCACAATTATATGCTCTAACAATAGTAACAACGGATTTTATGGGAATTTTGAAATCTTGTTTTGACGATTTTTTTTTACTTATAATTAAGGTAAATAGTGAAATATATTGAAAGGATACTCAAAATACTGTACGAATAAAACTCAAAAAGGATAATTCTATTTTTAAAAATTTGAAAACTATAAAAACAAATTGAGATTCAAAACGTATGCTTTGCGACGAAATAAAAATTTTGGCACAAAATTATTATTTTCATTCCTACTCAAAATTAAATGCGTTTACAGTTTTTCCAGCGACGTAGCTGACCTTACGTAAATGAACAAAACATATTATATATATTCACGCCTATCCCCCGCAGAGGTTGGCAGAGACCACAAAGCTCCATCCGCTACGATCCTGGCACACCCTCCCCGCTTCCTCCACACTCATCCATTCTTCCTCTCAAATTCATCGCAACGAAGCGGGTCTCCATTAGTCGCTTTTCGCTTTTTATTTATATAGTTTCATTCATTTATATATATTCATTTATATAATTCTTTTTATTTTTGCTAAAAATCTTCAGCAGCACAGAAATTAAAGGCTAATAAATAATATGAAATTATGAAAAATTATTAAAAAAGGGGTCCCAAAAACTAAAGAAATCGCTACCACTGAATCTTCGAGAAAACATTTCTTAATCCAGCTACGTAACTATGTATGTATGTAGTATTCACTGAACTCTCAGCTTCTTGAAGAAATTCTGCAGTATTTTCTCATTTTATGAAGGCGGTCCACGGGGTAGGGGTAGAGTATTTTAGTGGCGTTTCGCTTCAGAACGCAATCGCGACGCGTGGTTACAGAGTACCTCACTCGGCGTCTGAATGGCGAGCGCTGAATAGAGCTTGGATTGAGCACTAATTACCTATACGGGGTTGGCGAGGTGTGAAATTAAAAAAAAAAGACTCCGCCCGCAACTTGCACACTCACAACTACTTTGGACTCCACTATTTGATTTATTCGAAATTGGATCGCTGCATGTTTTGATTGCACTTTTTTCATTTTAATTATAGCATATTTTGTAACGACCTAATTGACTCTGTAGCGGGGCCCTCCACCCACGAAGTCAATGATCGCGGGTTCGATCCCTGCATTGGAATAAATATGTATATGGCCTACACATATTTATTCCAAAAATGGAAACCTCACCAATCCGCATTGAATAAGCGTATTGGCGGGGTTACCATTAAATTCTTATGATATCTTTTAAATTTTAACACCTGCATCAGAGCACGAAATTCCCATAAAATGTTTAGTATAACATCTTATCCTATTATAATCTCATGGTATGCATTTGTCGCCTATACAATAATATATTTATTGACCAATGTACAGAAATTTTGATATTTTCAATATCAAAATAAATCAATTAAAGCGATCGCTTCGTGATATCTTTGGCAGCCGATAGATCACAAAATTATTGTTATCCTTCTAATTTTTTTTTAAATTTAAATTTATCTGTTCAATTTTATAGTATTATTACATAAGTAACCCTATTGTCAAAATGTAGCCATGCTGTGCGCAAATTTAAAGAGATATTGTATTCTGTAAGAATGTAACTTGTTTTTGTGCGTAATAAATATATAAATAAGCGTGTAGGTTAACGTCCGTTCCTCCAGAAATGGAGAAGCCCGTGCTCAGCAATGGGACATATATGGTATGTGAAAAAAGTCTGTACAGAGTCAATGGTCGCGGATTCGATTCCCGCATCGGGATAATACAGTGCTACTGCTTATTCCTACAATGAGTTCAGGAATCAAGAAAGCCAATTTATTTGCCCTTCCTTATGTCACTACCACTACTTCTTTCTTCCACGCCCATTATTTACATCTTTGCCCTAAGGTAAGCAATGCATTTGTCATTCTCATAATTTGATAGACATTGATATTATCAGGTGATTAGCTTGCTTGTTTGCCTATCACTTCTATAAAAATATACACATACTTTTATTACAAGCATAAGTATGCTAGAATGCAGATGGAGCTGCTATTTTATTTTATTTTCTCGCATTATAAAACTTCCTGAGTGATAAGAAATTGCGATCAAGAGTAGATTGTAAAAATACATTATTACTAGAGTTTATCGCCAATAATAATCAAATAAGACTTCTATGATAGAGGGGCGCCATGACTTTATAAAGGCTACCTTTATAATGGCACCAAATTATACAACAAAACGGTGCATATTTGACCCAAATCGGACAATCCGAAACATCTTAAATAAAGTTTTGAATGTCACGTAAAATTAATGGATTTTTTTTTTCCCCAACCTAATATTACATAAAATGAAATAAATCATTATACAACATACACAATTGCGTGTAATGTTTTTGTTTTAATTTATACTAGTAAATAAGTAAAACTAAAAATGATATAATAAAATTAGATAAGTGTTCTAAATTTAAGTTAAATGCGTTTTGGTATCCGAGATTTATAATAATTTATGTGTGTTATGTTATGAGTTAATAAAGACATCATTTTAAAATAACTGGCATGGATGGAACCGCGGAAGACAGCTTGTATTTTAGTAATTAACTAAAATTGAAGTTTAAAACGTAGACATTCACAAATATATCCCGACCCTTCTTCTAATTTCGACACTGGCACTTCATTCGAGCTACATGTCATCACACCTGTTTAAGGGGGTTGCCTGGCTACCCCCCTAATGCACGTGCGTGATGGTAATTAAGACCAAGATGAGCAATTTGATGGGGATTAGCCATTTTAATCTTGTCACACTTTATGAAGATGATGGCTTTTTAATGGAAAATACTTCGTGTATTTTGACATAAGGAATCATTATTTATTTCCACCGTGATACTGTTAAAATTAATGAAATTTTTGAAATCGACATATCCATATGTATATTCATTTGAAACACAATATAAGAATTGCATATCTGGACAAATATTCTTATGAACTACCTATTTGTTTACGGCCTGGGTAAAAAAGACTCCATATTCTTCTGTTAGGATAATTATATTAACCAATCCGATTATAAGTTCCTTTTGTAAGGAATACTAGGGTGTTAAAAACTCATACATATTGTATTATATAATATAATTGCCTTAAGTATACATTTAAGGCAACCATAAAGGTATAGTCACAGAAGACACTCTATCTTCTGAATCATCTATATTACAATAAAACCTTTTTTACTGTATTATAATTACAATATAAACTCCTTTGAAATTTTTTTTGCAAAGAAGTGTATTTAATTGTATATTCGTAATTTATGCAAGGCCCCATATAAGTATGAGTGTTGGTACACATACAATGTTTGCTCATATACGCTTTCGAACACAAACATCAATTATATTGAGAATGCTTGTGTATTTAACGTACAATATATAAATAAAATTGAATGTTTCTTTGCTCGTTTGTTTGTTTTTCTATGCCTTCCTTAACCATTCATCCAATTTAGGTGAAAGTTGGTGAGTTGTTCCACATTTGCAGACGAAGATTCCTAGCCCAAAAAATATATTTTATTAAGGGTACTTTTGGACCAATAATAAAACTACACTTTTTTCATTACGTGGCATTGCAACATACTTCGGTGACGTATTCGTATTTATAATTTAATTAACTAGTAAAAGGCAAACGCATAAATACTTGAATTGTTACATGTTTAGTAGTTAAGCTAAATATTTTATAAATGGGTCGGTATTTTATTAATAAATAAAATACTTCTCAAGTTATAATTTATAATGAAGCGAACAATTTCTTTTGTGTAAATCAAGCAAGCTGTTCTGTGTAACGTAAATTTAATGCCGCCATGTTATTGCCGTCATTAAAGCCAATATGGCTAAGGGATATCCTCCTTTGAATTAATTTAATGCTCGTGATGTACAATAAAAGTGCCCTTTATGTCCCTTAATCGAGAATGAATGCGTTTAACGCTGACGAGAATGTAAAAACATGGTAGCTTGAAATTATTTTATGGGTCAAAATTACACGTAGTGCTATGAATTACTTTGTCATCTTTTTTTACAGCATATGTGTTCCACTATTGGGCACGAATCCTGCCAATTTTTGGTAATTGGACATAAACCTACCACGTTGGTACAAGGTACATTGACAGGGTATTTAGACTTGGAATAAATGAAGGAAAGACATACAAGTTTCTTTCCTTCATTTATTCGGACTCTTCATTTATTCAGAGTCTTTGATCGCGAGTCAAATTTCCAGATCGAGATAATTATAATATATTTATCTCGATCTGGAAATTTGACTCGCAACCATCACGACCTAAATCATCAGTCGTCACTTTTTCATATAAATGGGTGTATTTATTCTCATTGTACAGTTTTTGGCATAAACACAGACTTAATTCCGGAAGCAAGCAACCCAAAGGTTGCTAATGAAAAATATTTTTCAAGTGTAAGTACATTATATGTAAAAATAATTGATTAAATACATGCATATAATACACATACAAACATGTGTACAAATAGGACGGAGGAGGACGTATTAGGGAGGCATAGAGATTTGAAATATAAGTCTAAATACCTAAAGCATATCGTTTTAAGCTACATGTGTATTTTGGTTTATGAAACTTTTATACTGAGTCTGGATAAATGTCCAATCCTCCAGCCCTGTATCTAGGTGTGGAACATACATAGACTGTTGAAATTAGCACACATGACGATTACCATGCGAATTTAAATACATTGCGCAGTAACGGGTTTTTTACGAGCCTATTGTTATACAATGCGCTATCAGAGCACGATGCGGGAAACCATATTTGTTGTAACCGTGCGTAACTCACTGCTTTACACATGACTGAAATTCGAGAATGAAAACTGAAATAAACCAACGAAGCACGCAATCTCAAACTGTAGACGTGACCTTGAAGGTATCCACAAAAGGCGACAAGTTCACTCATATATATCTTATTCATCTCTTGTTTGCATTTCACAACCGCATAACTCGCCACGAAAGCTGCCATCCCTACTAGTGGTGATCTAATACAGTGCGTTTGTCCCGTAATTTCTTTAATTACTCTATGAAACCAGCTATTTTTATCGATATTTCCGAACTAATACGACATCGAAACTTTTACATCATTATGGGTAGGTAAGCATCGCACAGTCCCCCGGCTAGATGATGCCTCGATATATGCAGGCTGGCTACCATAAACTGGATGCGTGAAGTCGATGATCGGGCTAAGTGGCGCTTTTTGGGATAGGTTTGTGTCTGGCAGAGGACTGCCATAGGCTGTTGACGATGATGATAAAATGACGCATGTTTTTTTTATGGGATAGGAGGGCAAACGAGCAAGCGTGTCGCCTGATGGAAAGCAATCAACGCCGCCCATGAACAACCGCGACAACACAGGAGTCGCGGAAGTGTTGCCGGCCTTTTAGGTATGTATAGGCTTGTTTTTTGAAGGTTCCAATGTCGTAGCGGTTCGGAAAACCTGCCGAGGTTAGCTGATTCCACAAACTGGTGGTGTAGCATGTGTAGTTTATATGGTCCTGCAGATATTCACGAGCGGCGATGGCTGCTTACCATCGGAAGACCCGGTTATTTGTTAGCTTATAGCCTCCATAAAACATATTACTTTTAGTAATAACATATAGGTAGTTTAGTTACTAAATAGGTCGCTCGCAAATTAGAAACAAACGATAACAATCAAACGCCTAGTACTAATGTGGAGCGCAAAGATAACAGACAGCCTCGCAATGAGTTGTGATTACATAACGTAATTGCAATAAATTCCTCTAAGACACATCTATTGCTCCACTTTATATCCTGATGTCATCAGCACGAATATTGTGAGATTGCACGAAAAGATAATATATATATTTATTTAATATCAATTTGCTAAACTATTATGTTTATATTTAAATATATCTAATACTGCAGTATATGAAAAAAAACAATATACAAAGATATGAAAAACTTTTGGAAAAAGAAATATTTGGAATACAAAAAAAAAAATCGTATATTTCTTATCTTAATAACAAAAAGTTGTCAAACTTTGGGATAGATACAGCACTTTGAGCGATTCCAAAAGATAATCATAAAAAATATAACCTAAGGATATTATTAAGAACTTAGTAAAAAAAATACGTACCAAAGTATTGAGATCAGCATTTATATCTTCGATGTTGTTGACTGGGCCATTTTGCTCGCCAGACACCGAAGACAAAATTCTCTTCCTGTGCCCAGGTTTCTGTATCTCAAGCACAGCGGTCAACTCCACCTCCCAAATCCTCCTCACTCTATCCATATCTACATACAAATGTTTTCTGAACGTATCACTATATTGTTCTAAATTAATATTCCTTAACCAATCGTCTACAGTTTCGTTTTGGTTTTTACTTATATTATTATTGTTATGGTTATTGCTTATTTCTGTTATTTTAAGAGGTAATTGTTTCGCTGATTCTAGTATTTTCTGCCTATCGTTCTCCTCGATTCCCATTTCGCGCAAATCGTTTTCATCTAAAATGCCATTCTGAAAGTGAAGCAACACATTAACCATTTTGAATGCCATTCGATTTCCATTACCAGTGCTAAAGTTCTCATTAAAATATCCGCGCGCCTCTTCCGCTAGTACATGTATGTATTCACGAATCAGTGCCAATTAAAATACTTCACACGTTCGGACTACCGGTCATACTAACAAGATGCCTATTCATGCGTTGGGAATCAGCAAGCCAGAATAGTAAATAGTTCGTAGTTCGAATCAATACGTATTGTATAATATTCGTTCGTATATAAATATATATATATATATATATATATATATATATATATATATATATATATATATATATATATGTATGGATTACAAATATTTATTCCGAGTCTGGTAACCCCGCCAATCCGCATTGGACAAGCGTGGTGGGTTAATGTCCGTTCCTCCAGAAATTTAGAGGCCTGTACTCAGCAGTGGGACGTATATGGGCTGTTAAAAACATAATATAGGAAGAGCCAAAAAAATACAGCCTTTAAATCAGTTTACTTACGCCTGCGGCAAAAACTTCAAAAAGTAATTAAGACTGTTTCATTAGTATGGTCCTTTCCCACAATGATTTACGCCACAGTGTGAGTTTCGAAAGAAATATTTGAATCCATCGCTTCAGAAGAAATAGTACTGGTCATTGTTTTTCATATTACCACTTCTGGTTTAAAAACATCTTAATCATAGGAATGGCCAAACAAATAGTTCTCCTAGTACTATATAATGAATACCGTTATATATTGACTAGCGGACCTTTCAGACGTCTTTTTGCCCTGAAACTAGAAATTCTAGAACCTAAGCATAGCCCCAACTATCGATTCCAATTGTAAATGTAAACCATCCAGGAATCCAATTAAAGACACAAAAACATCATCAAAATTGGTCGAACCGTTAGGACGTGTTTAGTGAACGGCAAACAACAGAAGAATTATATACATTTATAAAGATGTAATAGTTATTTAAGAGTCAATACTCACAACAAAATCGATGTCATCATAACCACTCTCCAGAAAGAGTGGTTCATAATCCTGAAGGCCAATGCCTGACAACCATAGACCCAAGCTTGAGGCCACGGAAGGACTCAGACTGGACTCGGAGCAGCTTAGACCCAACCTTGAGGTGAACTCTTGTTCCAGCTCAGAGACAAATACAGATTCTCTGACGAGTTTACTTCCGAATGATGCCATTATCTCCGAGATTTTAGCCCATTCCTCCTGTTAAACAAAAAAGATTACATTAGACAAAAAATGTTTTATTTTTTATGAGATAAGAACGCAAACAAGCAGGCGTGTCATCTGATGGAAAGCAATCAACGCCGCCAATAGACATCCGCAGCGCCATAGGCAGTGCTGAAGCGTTGCTGACTTTTAAGGAAAGTGTCATTATGTGAGTGGGAAGGAGAGGGGGAGGGGGAGAAGGATAGGTCTCCGGAACTCAGCCGCTTACCGTACCAAGCACGGTAGCTGAGCTACCACTCAGATGCCGGTTTTCTGCAGGAGTGTGGTACTTCCTCGGGCGAGCCGGCCGATTCATGCTACAGACAAATATTATGCCATCCTTGACAAAGTATTCGTCTGCAGCGTGGCTTTACCACCATTAAAATGTTAAATATCTTACAGTTTTTAATATAAGTATAACGTCGATAAGGTTAACATTATCAAAGTTTTGTTAAAAGTGTTACTTGGCGTTCGGTTCTGAGTTAAAATCTTAGTCGTCATTAGATTTGTTAAATAAGAATATTTGTATGCGCAAAATTCACGTTGGTGCGTACGTTTCAGTAAAAAAAAAATCAACGTAGCATATTTACTTCTAGTACTATTATTAATTTGTGAAATGTTTTTATCTGTCATTGCTTAAAACCATCTGTCTACCTGCATGACGATACTATATAAAGGTAATATAAAAAATACCACAATAGTCGCCCTATAAGGTGACATTAACCGCTTCACTTTGTTGTATTGTAGTTGGATGTTGTGTAGATTTTATTTGCCCGAGACAATTTTTTTAAGTCCTTTCGTTATTAATTTAAAATTTAAACAAATTTGTTCTACGTTTTATCAGTAAAGTTAATGTGTAAAGAGCTCTTCAAAAAATAATATTATTTATTTATTCGTTTTAAAAATAAGGTTGTAAGTTAAATTCACAAGCATTATTTGTCCATTAAGAATAAAATTCTTGACCTTTATATACATAAAAAAAAAGGATTATTAAAATAAGATTTACCAGAATTCTTGTAAACAATTCCAACTAAGCATATGATGCTAGTGTCAGAAATATATGGTTCACGATAAATAATTAAATGACTGATAGAATCAACCCTACGATATTAAACACTTCCTGATAATTTTTCTAAGCCCGTATACGTTACAGATTGGCAATTACAATAACAGATTTATAGGAAGCATGTACAAATAATTGACAAGAACAAACACCCAGACTCAAAGCCATACAAATATCCAACCAAAGAAACTGAACATTTCAACATTTCTACTACAGTGTGCTTCTCTTTAGACTATTTTCCACGCACCACTGGCCAGCTACCTTCGACGGTCTTTTCAAACCGATACTACATTGGTACCTTCTAAAAAAGTCTACACATACCTAAAAGACCGGTAACGCTTTCGTGACTCCTGCGGTGTCGCAGTTGTCTATGAGTGGCGTTGAATGCTTTCCATCAGGCGTCACGCTTGCTCGTTTGCTCTCTTATCTCATAAAAAAAAACACTTCGCCACTCGTCGAACACAATATGTTAACTATTTTTGTTGTTTTTTTTATAATATATAATTTTTTTCTGTATGTTATTTTCTGTTATGTTTTTATTTATTTTATCTACTATACAAAGCGTATAGTATTTTATTCTAGAATTTTATTTGCTTTATTTTTGTTCTTTATACTGTCTTTATTATTTCATGGATTTTTCTTTATTTTTTAATAATTTGCATAACAAGACATAAAATAGACCTTAATACCCATTCTATTTATAAAATGATAAGTTTCATTGATTCTGATTGTTTCACGTTTACAGTTCTCAAAATATCTTAATCGCTTCCACTATTGTGTAAACATGGAATCCATGGCAAAGTTACGAATTTAAACATCAAACGAAAACAGTCGGACAGAGGGAAATTAATTTCAATGTTTATAAAAGTTCTAGCAACATCGACGGTTGGTTCTGTTTATGCAATAAAATTATCTATTGTCCTTAAAAATCAGGTCACTAATTTTTTTAAAAAACTTAAGGTGCCTTTTGGTTTAGAATTTTCGATTGTTTTACCTATATAGAGGTGGGACGGTGCGTAGAAGCAGAGTTTAAAGTTTAGTACGAGGAGAGTTAAAAGTTTAATACGGAAGAAAATAATAGAAGGGAAGAAGTGGAAATAAAGTGAAGAGAAATGAAACTAGTGCTCGATTTCCTTTTTCCGATCTCGTAACCCCAGCTTGTAACAATATTATTTTTATAGCTTTTTTTTTTTAAATTAATAACATTGTTATTAAGAGAGAAATATGTAAATAAAAGTTATAATAAACATTTATTACCTTAAATAACACATAAAAACAGTAACAAAAAAGCAAGTTACGTAGGACACATTTATTAACTGGACAAAGGGGTTTTGCCAACGGAAGATAAGGTTTTCCGGTTGCGCTGGTTTTCAGCCTTTCAGTTTCGTTTTTAAATTCATTTTTTGCAACCAAACGTTTTGGACCACCAGTGTTTGAAATTGCACTGCAAATAAACGGCTTTACACTTCGTAAACGATTATGTACGGAGTGCTGACTGACAATGCCTCAGCACAGAGGTTACAATGTCAGGAAAGGGGGAAATTACACATGGTCACATCATGTGTACATATATAATCCGCATTTTATTTAAATACCAAGGTGACAGCAGTAATGACATCCTGACACCAAAAACTAAATGCATAATTCAAAAATGTTAATATCCGCGATAAAGATAGACGTGTTTGAGAAAATATATTTGAAAGACGAAAATATATGTGAAATGAACGTTTAGTATCGACTTAATGTTTTACATACTCGTAACAGTTTTTTTTTTGGATGGAGCAATTTATGGCTTGCCACTAGATATGGCAGGTATCATACTGTTGTATCTAGCAGTACATTTTTTTTAATTTTTAAAGAAACAAACCTCACATTCCTAGCAGTGCATAACATGGCTGCTTTTTAATTTTTTTATTTGTGTAAAGTGGGTTACTTACCTCAACCTAAGTTGTTCCGAGAGGCGTTAAAAATTTATTTTAGTACTATTATTATTATTATTATAAATTAACTGTATTGATAACTTTTCGAATGTGTGCGATTTATCCTATGTTATATTAAAATAAGCATTGTTAATGTATTGGCTATAGATTCGTGGTGGCAATAATAGATGAGCCATTACACTGCTAAAAGTCAAGCACTGAAATAGATATGAGTATTGTTCTATAAATAATGCTAATTATATGTATGGAAGGTTGTCTATGGATGTAGTCTAGAAGATATGAAACGAACTTTGTTGGCTATATGTACATTAGAGTTCAATATTAAAAAAACAGAATGCGAAGAATAAGTCTTATTGGATATTAGAAAATATATAAGAAAGCGATGTGACTTAAAAGAAGGTGTTGTGACAAAAGTTGAGAAAGGGATGCTTAGATGGTTTGGACATATAGAAAGGACGGATGAAAAACGACTGGCAAAAGAAAGAAATAAAGACCACAGAAAACAAACCTTGACCAAATTGCTGAAGTTTTTAAGGAAGGCCAGGTCAAGAGTACCCTTAACCGGCGGACTTGCATGAGGAGAATAATGAGTGCGGGGGAAGAAAAGGAGGTATGCTGAGATCGTAGCAGATGGAGATCTGTGGTCTCTGCCATCGCCAACGGGAGACAGGCGTGATGATATGTATGTATGTATATAAAATATATACATAAGGGAAAGCCTTACCTGCTCATCAAATGGGCTGAGTATAGAAAGCGACTTGTCTCCGCTATGATTGGAACTAATTGTGTTACTGCGTCTCCGAATTTCGTCTTCGATGCCGTTGACATTCCTTTCCGTTTGTCCATTGCTGCTCAGGTTCGAATTGTTGACGGCAGGTGGCTCTGTTGGCGACGCGTCGTACACTGACTTCAGTTTCCGCAACGTCTTCGGCCTTTCGGCTGGCATCGGCCGCAAACCGATCCCGTCGAGTGTTGTAGTTGAGCCTTTGAAGAGGCCTGTTAACAATAATAGACAATACGTGTTAATATTCACGTTAATCTTGATATTATAAAAACTAGGTATCCTGTGTTCATACACGCTTATTTATAAAACCGCCTAAACGATTTCATGGTTATTTAGGATTGTATAAAATAAGATTAAATTACATAGTTGGACCCGACATGTAACACTGTTATTGACATCTGTTAGTGTTACCTGTTAGTGATATCCTGTATATCTTTGTGCCATTGATAGGCGAACCTCTCTATTTTTTGAAGAATGGACATTAACTCACTGTACTTGTGCACGTAAGGCAAGTGGCAAGATGGGTTGCCGGGGCACACAAACTGGAAATAAATAGTGGTAGGCCATACTACTTATACAACTACTACTTTCAAACAAGGATTATTCCACCTATTTTTTTAACAGCCCTTATATGTCCCACTGCTGAGCCCGGGCCTCTCCATTTCTGAAGGAACAGACGTTAAACCACCACGCTTGTCCAATGAGGATTGGCGGGGTTACCAGACTTGAAATTAATATTTATAATCCATACATATATTTATTCCGATGCGGGGATGGAACCCGCGACCATTGACTCCGCGGGCGGAGGGCACCACCACGGGGGTCAATTGGTCGTCATTCTACCTATAACCTAATATTATATAAATATGGATGAATATTCTTTGTTTGAAAATAATTCTGCCAATTCATTTTTCCATTCCATTCTAAAAACCTAATTCTGCCACCGGCTCCTATATTTATCTGGATAAACGAACTAGAGACTATTAAGTCCGAATGTAGTAACCTCGCCAGTGAACCATTTAAGTCAACGGTCGCTAATTGATATGCCTCCTCGAAAAATACCCAATAGTATATATTGACGAGAAGCGAAAACGTAATAAACCAAAAAATGAAAACTTAATACGAAACCCAAAAACCTTACACGATTTTTGAAAAATTGTATCCGATCACTCAAAACCAATCAATACAATATTTTCTAGTGGTCGTAGGGCTGTGAGACACACAATTCGATGCAGTATATTTTTGATCAGATAATGCAATAAAAATGTATGGGACATTTGTGGTATTTAAAGCATTTTCGCATTTTGTACAACCATATATTTGTCTATCGTTTTGCGGATCTCAGCAATACATTATTTTATCTTCATACACCAACTTTGTTATTGCTTCCATTGCACATGTTCAACGCAGGTGCGAAACTGCAGTGCTTACTTGCAGGTGCACTAGGTCTTAAAGTACCTCTTTAAGCCTTCAATAAACGGCAGGTGCAAAATGCAGTGAAAATAGGAGGCAGATGTTATGATAATTATACATTTTAAAAATAACTCGTTGGTGTTCTGAACAATCGTTATAAGTGAAAGGTACATACATACATACTCGAACAACGAAATAGTAGTGATGATATGATACATATTACAACTGTTGCACATAGGTGTAGGCAGAGACAGCAGACTGCTACGATCACAGCGCAATTTCTTTGCTTCATCCACACTCATCATTCTCTTCATACAAGCTCGCCGGTTAAGAGGACTTTCGAATACTGTCGAACTAGATAAAGCAACTATTATATTTTTACCATTTGTGTTTCGTAAACAATTCTACAGTCGACTTAATTGGTGAAGTTCTGACCGCTTTTGAATCAATGGTCGTGAATTTGATAATCGCATTGCGATAAGTATATGTTATGGCTTAAGTTTTGAGTCTGTGTCCCCTGCAAGACAAGCGTAGTGAGTAAATGTTCATTCTTCCAAATATGGGGAGCCCATGCCTAGCAATGGGGCCTATGTATATGGGCTATAAAAAAAGATTTCTGATTTTTTGCGTTCAATGGCGTTGGTGGCATTAGGGCCTTTAGACCTTAGGACTCTTAGGGCCATAAATTATTAATTGGGGATAATGCGTATTCTGAAGACATTCCTAAGGATTTAGTGCAATAGTAAAATCTTGCAACAGCAAAAGAAATAAATGAAGGTAGAAATCAGGTCAGCGAAATAGAACACGTAAACAATGTTTCCTTAACATGTCTATGTTGCAAATGACTGAACATTGTTTGGAAAAAACGCGGAAAGGAAAGTGAGAACAGGTTAGACGATCAGCCGGAATCCATGCCAAGGTTCGCGGATCGAGATAACACAATAAACCGGCTCCTATTTTTGTAACAGTGCATCCGAATCACACAAATCTAAATAATGTGTCTAGCAGAAGCGTTCCATGCGTGACCTCGTCTCTGAGGCGTGCAAGTCACAACAACATAAATCGTAATTTTTTGTTTGTTCCCGCAAATTTTAATAAAGTATTTCAAGTTGGGGAAACACCATCATAAGTAAAGTATAATAAAAACGACATACCCTTTCTAGTTAAAAAAAAAAAAACTGAATTAACAAAGCATTGGTGACGTTTATCGGATAATCGTTGACGACAAGAGACAAGTACTATAGAGGAGACTGATCCTTGTCAATAGTTACTGCCCTGGCTAGATAGTGCGATGATTTGAGAAAAATGTAGCAGAAAATCGGGCTAGCTGGCACGCCTTGGGGTACTGTCCCCAAAGTGATGATGATGATGACATATTTTTGAATAGAATATTCTTAAAGAACTTTACATTTGAACTTGAAACTAGTTATCGTTGTGTTGAACGCTTTTAAATGATAATGAAATATTAAAAATAAAAACTGGATTATTTTCGATCACTTATCATAACATTAGATCATCAGTTTTAAATAACACGTCGCAATCGGATGCTATCCGATAATTTTGTATCATATTTAATAATGTAATAAGTGTCACAGGGCCTGTTATTTAGATTACAACCATTTTGTGATAAAAATAAAGGCAAATTTCTATATTTTACAAAATTGTTTTAAATTTTTCTCAGATAATTTTTTTTCTGCACTGCCAGCTAGATATAAATACGGCATCAATTTAATTTTCCTAGTAAATATATTTAGATTTACATCTAAATAACTTTTTAAGCATTTACTAAAGACCTATTTGCAAGTCATTTGAACTAACTGTCTGAATCCAAGCAAGAAGTCTGTTAAATACTTTAAAATCAAACATCAGTTTCATCGTCATCAGCCTACGGCAATACTGCTGGATGTAGCAAGGCGTGTCCATCAAGTCAGGAGGAATCCCATTCTAAGTTTGTTAAGACGCGGTAGAGTGGATACTCTAGGACTTGAATATACTTTTAAAAAAGACTTTATTCTCCCTACCACATCTAGGCAGGGCAGCTGACAGATACAGAATGCTTATAGCCGAAGATGGGTGGCAGGATGACGCGCCTAGGAGGACACTTACGTCCAGTAGTAGATTGCTGCAGGCTGATAATGATGATAATATTTAAAATACTCATACTACATATACCTAACATTACAACAAAAGTGAATAATCGCTTTATTTATATGGTAAACGGAAGTGAGTACAATTTGAAGACAATAAAACACGAAGTGCCGACCGCTGTTCACAGTGCACTGGAGATAGCACTCCATTAGAGCAAATATCTCAGACAATGGATAATAGATATCACGGACCCTCTAAGAAGGACATCCTGCCGATAAAGCAATGATCTATTACTGTTATATATCTTATACAACGTTATTTCTAATACCGTAACAATTATTATATATTTACTCCTTTAAAAAAATACACTTTTTATTCTATAAATTCATATTAATATTTTTCAAGACTTTTTGAACTAAACTCTGTGGCTATTTAAATAAAACGAAATGTGAAAAAAATCACGCTATGGGCATTTTGTTTTTGGACTAAAACGATAAATGAGCAAACATGTCATACAATGGAAAGTTATCAACGCTTCATATAGACAGAGATCTTAAACATCAGAAGGTATAAAAATTCTTAGACCCAATATTATTCTTCAATTAAAATAGTTTTTACAATTTTAGTATTTTGACATCGTGTTCTTAAATAAAGATAACGATCAAGACTAAAATAATATTATACCCTAGAAGCCGCAAGTCTATTTAAACATTTTAAAGTTAAAAATTAAATTTAAATTTAGAAAAAAGTTTTTACTTAGACGCTGGTAAAACAACAACAAGTATGCACTACCTGTGAAGCAACTACTAGTATCCATCGTGAACACAAATTAAACTTTACTTCAGTACGTTATAGTCTAAAATAGCTTTTTCAACTTATTATTCCAAGTAATCCGAAGATACATGGAGTGACAGAGACTACTTGCTACCAACAATGGTGGTGAAAACAATAGTCCATTGTGTTCCATCGAGGCCCTTGGCTCGTTACAGTGATGTTACCCGACTGAGCCCGATGCAATTACGATAACAGATGCAACGAACCGGAATTTAACATAGACTATCAGGATTTTATCGTAGATTTTCACGTTATACGAGTATTAAGTACAGACATAAGAATCCATGTAGATTGGATGAGTTGAAAAGATAAGAAAGATACAAGCTTTATTATATACAATATTGTTTATATTTTTATATCTATTGTATTATATATAATATAGATATCATACATATTTTTATAGGATAAGAAGGCAAACGAGCAGGCGTGTCACCTGATGAAAAGTAATCAATGCCGCCTATAGACATCCGCAGTGCAGAAGCGTTGCCGGCTCTTAAGGTAAGGGTGATTATGGAAAGGGGGGTTGGGCCTCTGGAACTCAATCGCTCACCGGACAAAGCGCGATAGCTAAACAACCACTCAGACGCCGGTTTCCTGCGGGTAGTCTGGTGCTTCGCCAGGCCTATTCATGCTACAGACAAATAATATGCCATTCTTGACAAAGTATTCGTCTGCGGCGTGGCTCTACCACTTTGCACTGTTAATGGCAGAAAACTGCGACTATATCGCACTGTGGTAGATAGTCAGAAGCCCAGTAAGTCACGACAACGTGGTATAAGATAGCCGATACCTACTCAATTGATAGGATAGAGTAGAAGACGATTTCAATCAGTTAACCTCTCAATTATGAGGGAGTTCAATGCCCAGCAGCGGAATGTTACACCTAAAATAATTGATCTCTTCGATATTTTCTACAATTCTGTGTTGTTCTTGTTTTTATTACGTTCATAACAATTTCTATACTATATTTTGATAGACTAAGTAACCTTAAAAATTTAAAAACGTTATTAAATTATGAAATATTCCACAAAAACTGTTTCTCGCAACTGAATTGAGTAACAATGAGATAATTTGTGTGTCTCGCTAGCATTGAGTGTTTTTGTTCGCAAGGTTGCTGTTTATGATAAAAACCAGGTGTACAACGGCACGTACAAATACCAAAGAATTACAATTTAATCTTCATTCAAGTGCAAAATAATTCGATTTCAATATCAATCATTTTGTTCCACATTTTATTTATATAAAAAGCCTTTTTTATGATATTCACCTTGATTACCCGAAACATTACTAATAATATTTAACAATAACTTAATAAACATTATTAAATTATTAATACCATTTTAAATTATTCTATCATCATCATTACCATCAGCGTACGGCAGACTACTAATAGACATATGCCTTTTCAAAGGCGCGCGACCTAGGCCGATCTATGACAAAACGCAACCAATCTTATCAAACCGCCCTGCGCACATCGTCGCTCCACCTAAGCAGAAGGTATCCAACACTACGTTTACCAATACCCTTTCTTTACTCTAGCACTCAAATTATTCTATAATATGTAAACGTTTTTTTTTCAGTTCATACATATCCAACTGCTAAGCACGGCCCTCCCATTTCTGAAAGATCGAAAATTAACCCATCACACGCTTGTCCACGTATTGGCGGGGTAACCGGATCCGCAATAAATATTTGTAGACCATATCTCCGCATTGAGATATATTTATCCCAATGCGGAGATAAAAACATTGGAGAAGACCAAGGAAAACATATCTTGACCAAATTGCCGAAATTTTTAGAAAAGGCCAGGCCAATAGTACCCTTAACCGGCGAGCTTGCATGAGAATAATGAAGAGTGTGGAGGAAGCAAGGAGTATGCCGAGATCGTAACAATTGGAGATCTGTGGTCTCTGCCTATCCCTACGGGAAACTGGCGTGACGATATGTATTGAAACTACGATCAACGACGACGAACATACGACAGCCCCGCTACTGAGCCAATTGGCTGTCTAAAAACTTTCTTTGCAGTTAAAAAAATTCAGTTTATAAATATTCCTACTACTAAGTAAGACATATATGTAAATGTATTCTTTTAATGCATTACCACTTAGCTCAGTGGTGAAGCCACGATTGAAACTTAATTTTTTTAAAACACTAGTTTTCGGGTCTTTGGATGTAATTTGTGTACCATATGTGTCTAAAATACAAGGCATCTGTATTTCGTCCAATAGTAAGGAAATAATGCTTTTATATTCCGCAGCCATTGCATGTACGATTGCATTCCTAACGAGATATTTCAATTAAAAAAATCTATAAAGTAGACTTTATACGTCCTACTGCTAGATACAGGCGTTTTTCAATTTCTAAAAGAGAGTTAAAATCCACCTAGGGTTTCTATTCCACATTAATTAATATCATTTACATCTGCCTTTTAAATCTTCTTCAGCATATATACTATATTTGGTGTATATACTGAAGAAGATAGAAAGATAGAACGCGATGACGGAGCACTGTGGACGCCCTCTGCTCCACATGGGACACATAGGAACATAAGTCAAGTAAGACATATATACTACATTTACATTGTTTTCCTTCAATACAGTTATTACTACTACAACCTACTATTGTATATTGACACCGGGATTTTAAACTATGAGTAACTAATAACTACAACATATTACTTGAAACTGACCACCATAACGTTACAAAAATCACTTACAATTTCCCATCAGTATGGCGATCATTAAATATTCGGACGGACATCACCGACGTCATGTCTACATTAGTCACACTTTATTTCAAGAAGCACTTATTATATTCACAATCTACAAAATTAACACATATCTGACGTACATAATTAACTTTTCTAAACAGTTAAATTGTACATTAGCAGTTAATGAAGTAAAATATGAAAACACTTTGAAATCTTCTTGTAAAAATGACTATAAACACAATGAAAACAATTATATAGACACGTATAAGTTTACAGATAAGAACAATCGAGGTACGATCGTACGATTAGCCGGTCTCGAAGCAACTGTCGAAGTGATGCAAGTGAAACTATATTGATAAGAACCATGGTACACGTCACATTTCCACGACCACTTTATTAATCTGCATCAATTTAGTTGTGAAGACAATTGTGTGCTTGTGGCGGGTTATTTACTCTCGACATGTGGGAATTACGATTTGAATCAAGTTAGTTGCAAGAATATTTCACTGCCGAATTGAAGAAACGGTTTTAACAAAATTTAATCGATTAACCAGCTTGATATAAATCTCAATAACATCCTAAATTTGAATGCAACTGCAAGCCGTGAGTTTTAAGTTATTTCATAAGCGCGACGGAAATCGAAGAATGTGTGCGCAAGACGCGACGGTTTCGCATGGGCGATGCCTGTTGACTAATATTTAAGTTCCTTTTGGTTTAAATGAAAGAATGCATTGTAGCTCGGACGTTTGTTTTGATAAAGGTAGCTTCACAGAGTTGTGGAGATAAAATCGCTAAAAGCCCTGTCACTCCCCGGCAAGCGCCAAGCATCTTATCAAAATTGGAGCATTTGCGAGAACTGTGCATTACGGGAGGTTTTTGAAGTAAATTTAAGAATATTAAAAATCTAACAAATATGAGAACAGATGTAAACGATATTTTCATAAAATCTAGAAATAATTGAAATAAAACTTTCCACGCATCACCCGCTGCTTTCAGCGGTATTACCAACCCTCAAAAATCAATAACACATCTAAAATGTCGGCAAAGCTTCTACAATATTTATCATTTTGCACAAGTCTATAGGTGGTGTTGATTGCTTTCCACCAGGCGACACGCCAGCTCGCTTGTCTTTCTTTTCCACAAAATGAAACTGAAGTCTTTAAAGGTATAAAAATACCGTAAAAGAACTAGGCTCCAGTAATTCTCATCTGACACACGAATGGGCTAACGGATCTGGAAAGAACTCTCCAGAAGAAAAATATTTGTGGAGTAGCTATATTACTACTATAGCTTAATACATACATATCGTCACGCCTGTCTCCCGTAGAGATAGGCAAAGACCACAGATCTCCATCTGCTATGATCTCGATATACTACCCTTATTTCCTCCACACTCATTATTCTCCTCGTGTAAGTCGGTCGGTTAAGGACTCTTGACTTGGCCTTTCTTAAAAACTTCAGCAATTTGGTTAAGGTCTATATATCTCCTTTATGAAAAGTCAGAATGCGTCTAAAACGGCCCGACTGGCGGTTCATCAGGGGGTGTTTGTTACAACTCTAATATACGGTAGTGAAAGTTGGGTTTGGCAGAAGAGTCATGAAAGAAAACTGAATGCAGTAGAAATGAGAGCATTAGGAAGTATGTGTAGTGTAAGTTTGAATAATAGAAAAAGAAATGAAGATATAAGAGAGCGATGTGGAGTAAAAGAAGGCGTTGTGACAAAAGTTAAGAAAGGGACGCTTAGATGGTTTGGGCATATGGCAAAAGAAATTTACGTTGCGAATGTGGATGGAAGGGTCGGTAGGGGAAAACCACTATAACATAATTCTGTACTGTTTATTTATAACACTATCAACCTACCTATATCTATCTACTGATCTATTTATCTATTATTAGACTGTTGGACACGGGAACCTTTTATGACGCACCACTAAGCCCGGTCTTGTTAAATATAGAGCGTGATACCCTCGGCTAGACGGAGTGACAAGCTACGCAGTGTCAAGCAGGAACTAGATACTTGTGGGATAATACCTTAAGTGCAATCAATTAGGCCATTGATGCTATAAAATACAGACTAAATAAAGACGAAATGCGACGTGTATCAATTGACATAAAATACACTATGCATCATGTAGATTTGGATCAAAATAATAAATCTGCTTCAGAAGAAGTGAGCAGTCGGGAAGATTTACATATCAAACTAGGCGCCGAGATAAAATTATGATAACTATTAACTCAACTGCGGTTAATTTATTACAGCAGTTTATAACTCGCCGGTCCCACGGGCTTACCTAGCCCTATAACGTTACAAATAGCTTATTCAAAATTATAGTTTTTAAACTAGACGACATTATTTACGACCACGTCGTTAGCACGGCAAAGATATCAGGGAGTTTGTTGCAGCGAAACATTACTTAGCCAGGTATTCATGTTGTCTTATCTAGTTATAACACGCACAACCTTTTACAATGTTTACAAATTTAAACCAAAACTTTTGTGCAGATTTGGTCTAAACATTTTCAAACAATCTTATGTTGTAATTATCGATAAAAACAAGATAATTACAATTTTATTGATTTATATATTTCATTTGACGACCTCTCTTTGGTACAGTAGCGAAGCTCCTACTTTCGAAGTCAATTCGCGGGTTCGGTTCCGCAATTGGGGTAAATTTGTTTCATAATTAAACATCAACTTATGACTTACTTTCTTATTTGTGGCAAAGAAACCTTCAGTTCACCGGCAACTAGGTACAATCTAGAACTTATTCTTTTTTTAGATATGAGGTCAGAATAAAACAGAAAGGCATGCTAAACACAAGGTCAATGTCACTTATGTCTCACTGTAGGTATTTTTGGAATCCAACGTATTTATATGAAGTCTCCTAATCGTGTACATGATGACCTCTTAAATCCGTTTGTTTAGATGTACCTGTTTAATAATAAAAGAGTCACCTTGATGATATTAGTAGGAGTGGCATCATTCTTTGCCCAATTGTTAGTTTTATATATTAAAAACACACTAACAAAGATGTGTTAACGATTTCTAAACAGAGTTTTAATGATGTACTTACAAAATAATGAAAGTTACCGATTTCAAAAAAAATGGTCCCGAGTTCGTTTCCCTCATCGAAATACATATACCCAAAATGTACCTACAGGTATTTATTTCGAGTATTTTGCTAATATTCTTAGTTTATTAATATTCTTAGTAATACGTTAAAAATGACGGCGACGTGGTTCGCCACCCGTCACGTCTTGATTCCCACGAGGGCGAGAAGCGACGAACGGAGAGCTGTTTCGCTACGGTGAATGTGAGAGGAAGGATGGATGACTGTGAAGGAAGCAGGGAAGGTGTGTCGGGATCGTAGCGCATTGAGATCAGTGGTCTCTGCCTCCCTATAGGGAGACAGGCCTGACTATATGTATGTATGTATGTATTCTGTTAATCCGCCTTGGACAAACGTATTTCTCCAGGATTTGGACATATATGGACTGTAACAATAGATAAATCATGTGATATATAGTCATCTGTAAGTAAACTTACACATTCAAAAGTATCTTAAAAATATATATGCAGGCAAACACAAAAACCCATTTATAGGTAGGAATATAAAATAAAAAAAAATATTTTATCTCAATGACTAGAAACCTCGTTACGAGCACGATCAAGTAATTAAGAGCATTTTCACTGGGTTATCATGATCGACATTTACTCTCCGTCGCTGGTTGTAGAATTCTCTTAAATAATAATGAGTAAGTTTCTGCTTCTTGAGTAATGTATATATGTTATATTAGTATTAAAAAAAGGAGATTTTATTTGTTACCACTATCAAAGACTTTATTTTACTTTTAGACTCTATATTTATTAGATATAGCTACTAAAACTATAGTTTTAGTAATCTAATTAATAATAAATAGTAAGTTATTATTAATCTAAATTAAATAAAATAAAACGTACAAAACAATTCAAATGTTACTTATGGTAAGTAAAACAATGACGCCCTAAATCTAAAATATCTTTTAACAGCTCTCAAACTTTCCATTCTTATAAATGGAATGAATATTAAACCGCCAAGCTTGTCCAAAGCGGATTGGCGGAACAGCAAGACTCGAAACAAATACCTATAGGCCGTACATATAATATTTTTACCTGATGCGGGAAATGAACTGACGACCATGACTTGATTCACCATTGACATACAAAGGCCTCTCGCCAATAAGCACTTTAGGTCGTCAAATGTGTATGAATAGAAATAAATACTTTCATATTTTGAATACTCTATATTGTTCTTCTCTTTTATATTAAATCTTTGTTTATGATGCAAAGGTGAACTTAATACCGGAAGGCGTTCTCGACTAAACAACCTTTGGGCTTATTGAAAGATTGCATAATTACAAAAAAAAAAAAAACAAAAAATAAATAGCTATTAAAAATAGTTATTAAAAAAAATTGTACCTATTTATATCAATCTATTTATATAAATTGTACCTATTTAGATCAAAGAAAAAAAATACACCTTTTAAAAATAAAACCGCAACGACGATTAAAAAAAGGCCACCGACAAAAATACACTTTTTTAAAATAAACATTCGATAACTCCTATAGAACACAAACTCACTGTAACCCTACCCTGTCCGTTACATTTTACAAAACGTCACAATTTGTTACGAAATAAAATTAACGTAAAAACACACGCTAAGCAATTGTCGATTTTATTTTAAGTGGCTATAAGTTCCTTTTAGTCGTTAAACAGGATAATGGAAATTAAGCTATCAGATTGAAATAGTGACACCCGATAGCGGTAGTGTAGTTTTGGAGTATTTTTTGTCGAACTCCATCCACCCAGATGTGGTTTTTATTTTTAGACGGGAAGAAAAATTATTGACACTATAAATACTTTACACATTTTGGACTAATTTTTATAAGTAAACACTTTATAAGAAAATAATAAATTAAAATATTTTAAATAATATATTTAATTAATAATTAATATACATTTTTATATTTATTTTAAACGACTTGGTTTAGTGAAAAAGTCACATTTAAAGGTCGCAGCTTATATTCCAGCATATATTCCAGAAAAATATCAATATGACCTTCAAGTGTTTATTCCAAATGTAGGTGCCTCACCAATCTGACATAGACAAGCGTGAGGGGTTAGTGGCCATTCTTCTAAAAATGGGGAGGCCCTATGCACAGCTTTCTATGGCCTGTGAAAAAAGGATTCGAATTTATAAGTATTTAGATTTTTATATTTATATATCATGAAATATTATCGGACATAAGTCGTATTTTGCGGCAATTCACTACGTGACATACCTAAGCCATAGAAATCATGCATCATACCCATGATTGATTTATTTATTTTTTATATTTATTTATATATTCAGGCCTATCCCCCGCATTGATACTCTCATAAAATATTATTTCATTTGCATGTACCGTTATTTCAGATTTGTTTTATATAATTAGTAATATTCAAATTGGTAATTAAAACTTATTTTTCTTTTATTGAAAAACGTAACGTACGTCTTTGGTGTAATACGAGGTGATTGCGGAAGCAAATAATAGGTGCGGTCTATCTAAAAATAAAACCCATTTTTCGACGCCCAATCATTAACATGAAACTCACAATTTCCAGCAGTATACAGTTACGGTTGTTTTTATTGATAACGTATAAAATAATATTTAAATAGAAAAATAAAGAAATACATCATATTGACGTAAGAAACACATTATACACATTACATTTAGAACCCTAATTGATATGTTGTAAGATACATTATATAACGGCAATAACGAACGAAGAAGATGACAATAAAATAATTTGAGGCTTCGCAATAAATGATACCATAGAAAGTACTATACGTAAAAGGAAAAGCACTTCCCAGAACATGTATGAGTGTGTTTCTATACATTACGCAGAAATTGAGTAAAATCTCACATTCGATAAAAATAGCATAACACACGATGCAGTAAGATTCACAAAAGTGACTTTGGCTATTTATTTTATCAGTCTGTTAAAGTTCCTGTTCACAATTTCGTAATAAGATATCTCAGGACGTGGAAAAAAACTATGAAATACACCCCACAGACATCTTATGATCTTTTTTAAGTTATAAAGCAGTTATTTATATACAAACATTATTTATATTATTTAAATGCTATTATATTAGTTATAAATAAACGCGAAAACATTCGGTTATGTACAATAAATTATACAATAATTTCAATCGTTGTCATAAAGTCTAGCAGGTTTGGTATGTGTGTTTTTGTTATTTCGTATCTTAACACAAGATTTAAATGAATTGTAATCTTATGGTCCACATGACATATTATTATATTAGGTATATTATTATTATTCAAAAAAGACTAATTTAAATTAAAATAATAATACTTGTAATGAAATATATGTAATAAAAATGTTTTAGAAATTCAATGGAGTATTCCAATGGAAGAAACGAACTCACGACCAGACTCAGATCGTAAGGTCGATCCTTAATAACCGAACTATTGTCGCTATTATTTATTATTTATGACTTGAAAGTAATAGATTGTACGAGTGCCCTAATGAGAAGATAAATTAGAATTATAGAAAAAAAATACACTTAATTCATAAATCGGTTTTAGAAATAACATTCAGAAATCGATACTCCAACTTTCACTAGTCACAATACCTGACTTGCCTAATGTATAATATTAATATCATAACAGCCACGCGGTCTGCATTAATCGTAGAGTCAACAAGAATCAGTCTCCGCACTACCGGCTGGTAATGATTCAGAGAACGCTTCCACGTAGTGAGTCAGTCACTTACTCACACGCGGTAAAAACTGTTAAATATTTGATAACACGGGATTCTTTATAACATGGCCTTGATAGTGATACGTGTATCAATGATACTCTATTTGCAGATCGCGTACCATATATTTTGTGTTATCTTTATTTTCGGAATTTGTGATTGGTTATATCTTACGTCTTGTAATTGTTATGCCGGATACTTTAAGTAATTTATTATATATATATATATATATATATATATATATATATATATATATATATATATATATATATATATATATATATATACATATATACATATTTATAAAATAGACTATCAATGTTTTATTATTACTAAAACTTTTCCCTCTTCCAGATAACCAAATAGGGCTCGTGCTAGAAAATTTGTTTAAATTAATAATCCATTTTTTATGGAATAGGGAAGCATAAGAGTAAGCATGTCGCCTGATGGAAAGCATTCAACGCCGCCCATAGACATCTGCAACATCCTAGATATTGCAAATGCGTTGACAGCCTTTGGTATAAGAGTAGGTTGTGTCGGTTCAGAAATACCCCTAAAAGTAGCTGGTTTTACAGAGCGGTGGTGCGTGGAATGAAGTTTCGAGTAAAATGCACCGTATTGGATCGCCACTCATCCAGATGGTGGGAATGAACTTTTCTTTTCAGCGAATTGTGCGATATTCAGCGGCAGAAATTACTCCAAATAATTCTTCGGAGCACTCCCCATGGTAAAAGCGATAATAGATGCTGAAACATGCGACATCTCTTCACAAACCTAGAGAATAAAGCCATTTAGTGAGATCAAAATGATCCAATCTTTAACAATTGAGTTTTTGCTGCATATTTTATATAATCTATTCCTTAATAATAGATCGTTGTGATTAGTTCTTTAAATAAAAGAATGTATTTACTAACACATAAAAGTTTATCTTTGAATAAAGATTTATTATTATTACTTTTTAATTGAATAATAATTGCATGAATCCACCAGAAAATCAAGGCCACCAACATACCTCTTCGGGTTAGAAGACTGATGTGACAATGGATTTGTCACGTCTGTCGGAAAGCCGACAACAGTTACATTACGACGAATGCTTAAATGGACATCGTGGGTTAAATTGAGCTGGGTGGCGCACCTTGGGAGAGGCCTACGTCCAGCAGTGGATTGCCGCGGGCTATTGATGTTTATTACTTTTTAAAGAGAAAATTACAGGCGAAAGTAGAAAGGATTTTGTAATAAAATAACAACATAATAAATATTAAAAATAACCCAGTCTATAAAACGACTAAATAATTAACTAAAAATTACTAAAAGTCCTAAAAAGTACGTCGATTTTTCTTAATTTATCGTTTGTTTTTCAACGTGCTGTAATTGCGTTTTTTTAGACGCAGAAGCGAAAATATGCAGTTTCAAGTGCTTCAAACCGCCGTTTATACTTTTATTGCGTCTGTTGTTGTCGTATATCAAATTTAAATGCCAAGGTAAGGCCGCAAAACTTAACCGCGGAGATATAAAAAAATATGAAATGTCAAAATGATAAAACTTTATTAGAATGTTGGATTTAAGGTCAATAAAATATAGCAATTTACGTTATAATTTGAAGATTTAATCGATTACAAATAACGTTTATATATAATGGAATATCTGTGAAAACTCTTGATCACAATACCGATTGCTTGACAGTACATAAGATAGATTTATCACTTGTTTGCAATGTAACAATTTATGCTCCTTCACCCATTTTGTTAAAAATGTGTGGTACGAGCTTATAATAGTTACAGAATAAAAGTAGCTTCAATTTTTCCTGAGATTTTCCCGTGAAATTTTGTCGAAATTGATATATCCCTTTTTAAGGATTTGTTCAAACAAACAGTTGCACTCACGGAGACGCATAATAAATATAATGAATTATTAAATAAACTCATCAAATTTTTAAAACGAATATCAATTTTTATGGGCCAATTAAGCATCGTAGAAAAAGCAGTTATTTCAGCATGTGGTGGTGAACAGGACTGGACAAGTTGCTGACAGGATTTCATATTTTTTTAACAGCCCATATATGTCCCACTACTGAGTACCTCCAGAAATGGAGAAGTCCATCCTTTTCATTTCTGGAGGAACGGATGTTAACCCACCACGCTTGTCCAATGCGGATTGACGGAGTTACCAGACTCGGAATAAATATTTGTAAATCGAACCGGCGACCATTAATTCCGCGGGCAGAGGGCACCGCCTCTGAGCCAATTGGTCGTCATATCATGAATTTTAGGAAAGCAAGAATTTCCTATATAGTCGACATAGAATAGTTTATTTAAGAAACGAATAATATTTTTTTATAAATAAATATTATTAAAAAAGAATAATTTAGAAAGATGAAGTCTGCCAATCCAATCAAAATGAGGAATGGTGAGGTGCATCTAAATTAACTTCGGTCCGTAAACTGAGAAGCGGTGGTTCAAATAGGTACATAATGTTAGTGTAATTTATGTAAAGATAATGTTATTTTAAAGATAGTGAAAGAAACACGAATGCCTTCTGATAAAGAGGAAACCTCTAAAGTTTCAACCCGCAATCTTCACACCGTGAATAAAAAATATGTTAATTTTTTAATTTGTGGTCGGACTACTATCACAATATCAATTTAACGATGTAGGTTAGGGTATCGCCAGCTCAGTTCACCACGCACGCGGGACGTGCAGCTGAATTACGGCCACCATAAAGGGTGGACAAAGAAGGTTCGATGACATTGTAGCCGCTCGACTCCATTGTTCCCAATGAATCTCCATCTTTATTGTTATCTTCGGACGTAAAAAATAACTAAAGATAATTCCTTTTTCGAAAAAACAAACAATGCCTTTAACAATTCAAATGGAAATTAAAGTTATTCACATTAAGTACACCAATGGCATGTTTGTAATAAATTACACATTCGTATCAAATAATTTAAATTCTGTGAACATAAACATCACTTTACCTACAGTTGAGAAACTTGGGGTCTAATAAGAGAACTGACTATTATTGAAAAGAAAAATCTTCGGCTCATTAAGAGAAACAGACGACACAAACCGGAAGAGGATGAACCACGAGCTTCTTTTCATGGGATAGGGAGGCAATCAACGCTGCCTATAGACATTTGCAACATTAGCATGGCATTAACTAGGCATTGCAAATGCGATACCGGCCTTTGTGGTAAGAGTTTAGCCTACTCTCTCTTTTTGAAGGTTCCGGTTCGGTTAGAAAATACAATTAAAGGCTATAGTTCCACAGAGTAGTGGTGAGTAGAATGAAGTGTCGGGAAAAACACGCCTTACGGGATCACCATTCATTCACACGGTGATGTAACTTAAAAACGGATGGAGCTGAACCAACTTTTTGAAAATGTTAACTATGTTCTTATTATATATTAAACAATACTTAAAATAATCAACTTCCCTATTACAGAGAGTCCAAATAATCTGAGATTATCTCAAATAATAAAGCTATTACCATAAACAAATTAGTTTTAAACAGATAAATAGATATTATTTAAAATGAAGTGAATTTTATCGTGTCGTATGTAACCATGGAGATGTGCAGTAAAGTCGTCGCACGGACTCGCTGAACCACCTGCTAACCTTGCACTAGCTTTATGCGCCTGCGCCGTACAACCACCTCATGTAATATTTATAATGGCTACGATTGTATCTATGTTATGTTGTTGCTAGGACCGGAGCTCGCGGATTATGTAACTTAAATAAATATCGTTTACTAGAAAATTTTGGACTTCTTACTTAAATACTAGAAAATGTGGATGGAAGGGTCGGTTGGGGAAGATCCTGTTTGATCTTAACGTACATTGACCAAATTGCTGAAGTTCTCAAGAAAGGCCAAGTCAAAAGTACCATTAACCGACGAGCTTGTATGAAAAGAGTGATGGGGGTGGACGAAGCAAAGAAAGTGTGGTCTCTGCCTATCCCTAAGGGAAACAGGCGTGATTTTATGTATGTATTAATAAAATTTGCATCAGTCTTTCATACAGCCATAAAAGTCCTATTTCGTCATGCGATAGAGAGAAAAACGAGCAAACTTGACACCTGAAGCAAAGCAATCAATGCCCTTCAAAAGACGTCTGCAACATCATAGGCATTATAGAAGCTTGCCCATCCTTTGAGATGTGTAGTTTTTTTAAGGTTTCAATGTCCTTTTGTGAGGTGATACGCTTGATCGTTTGTGTTCCTATACAATATAAAATATATACAATATACCAAAAAATGAACAGAAAAACCTTTCAAAATTATTAGACATACATAGATAACCCGGTGGACAGAATTCGAAATGAAGAAATTCACCGGAGAACCAGAGTTACCAACATAGCTCTTCAAGTTAGTGTACTGAAGTGGCAATGGGTTGAACACGTTTGTCGGAGAGTCGACAATCATTGGAGTAGACGAGTGCTGGAGTGGGGCGTCCCCCTGTTAGATGAAGTGACGATCTGCGCAAGGCAGAGACTGGATGCTTGTAACCGAAGATCGGGCTAGGTGGCGCGCCTTAAGTGAGGCCTATGACTGCCACGGGCTGATATTGATATACATATTTATAAGAATAAACAAATATAGATAATCAAGTTAGTCTTTTGTAGTCAAAAAGAAAATTATAGAACAAACCCTAAAACAAATTCCTAAGCAAACAACATTACTATTACCTAATTTAATGAAATGTTATATAACGGGCTACTTTATTGTCATATTGTCTTATTTGATGATTCATGTACATCTCAAGCGGTTATGAAAATCAGCAGGTGACTTAGAATTGAGTCATATACTGGCGACGGCCGAGCCAAGTTTTGTTATTTCCAACTCAATGGCTCACATTTAGCAACTGATAGATCAATATCAAGTGCGTCTTATGTTTATCCTCTAGTAAATGTTTATTGTGCAATCTATATGCTTTAATCATATCTGCAAATATCACAAAAGGTATGGGTGTTGTTATTTATTCAAAGTGAATAACGCTATCAAACAAATTATTTATATATTTTGAAATTTTTAAGAAAATACATTATAATCTTTTTTATAATTGTGTTTCTTACTTTCTATGCCTAAGTTACTAATGTGTAGAAAGTATGAAACGCAATAATAAAAATGGGACGGCAAGTGATTTTTTTCACAACCCATATATCTCACTGCTGAGCACGGACCGCCACATTTCTAGTGAAATGGACATTAAACTAGTCCAAAGTGGATTTGTGGGACACCCAGACTCGGAATAAATACCTGTAAGTCATACATACATTGATCCGCAATTATTGGCTCCAAAAGCGGTAGCTTTGTCACAGCCAAATAAATCGTTTTTAAATAGTTATAGACACAAAAAATCCTATCCAGGCCGATCGGCTACAACGAACTAAGAAGAAATACCACAAGATCAACAGCGTAATTATATATTTAAGTGAGTACAGAAGGAAACTCCTTTGAATAAATTACATCTAGACACCAGAAAACTAATTTAAGTGTTTGAAACGAATATTATTTTCAAACGACTTTTGAACTCCGAACTCTTGCGTCAAATTCAAGTAATCTAACCATAAATTCAGATCGCCACACATGAATATGCATACAAAATATTATAGTTATAATTGAAAGGGCAAAACCTGCAGTCTTTTGTTAAATTGAAGCATTATTGAGCTTAGCAAAAACCAAGGAACATATTTATTTTAGTTGATTTCAAGTGTACGTATAAATTGCAAGGTAGGTTATATTCAAGTTTAAATTTAATTTTAGCCGTAAAATCTGTTAACTAACTTTTTGTTATCACAAAAATACTTCAATTTATCTAATTTAAGACTTTCTTAATGTATTATAGAAATAATTTAATATAATTTTGAAAACCTTATTTATTAAAAAGCGCCGACGACGTGGTTCGCCACCCGTCACATCCTGATTCCCACGAGGGCGAGAAGCGATTAACGTAGAGGCGTTTCGCTACGATGATTGTGAGAGGAAGGATGGATGAAAGATGGATGAATATGGAGGAAGCAAGAAAGGTGTTCCGGGATCGTAGAGGATGGAGATCTGTGGTCCCTGCCTACCCCTACGGGAAACAGGCGTGACGATATATGTATGTATGTAATTTTGAATACATAATGACGGTGCTATAGTTTTATTTTTATGGCAGGGAACCGAGAAATGAGATAAGGATAACAAAAGAATGGGTACCGAGCGGAGATAAATGTTGAGACCAACCACGCTTGAGATTTACAGATTACTGCATGCCTCATTTCATAGTAATATATTTCCATAGTAGGCTGATTCTCAATATTTTTATTAATTTTACTTATGATAGAAGAAGCAAATTTTAAAGACAGATA
Source organism: Baronia brevicornis (assembly GCA_031353405.1). Classification (NCBI taxonomy): domain Eukaryota; kingdom Metazoa; phylum Arthropoda; class Insecta; order Lepidoptera; family Papilionidae; genus Baronia; species Baronia brevicornis. Next base: position 368,768 of record JASFAT010000727.1, read on the forward strand.
GTTAGCCGTCATTTATTATTTAAGTACAATTCCATTATATTAATATATCCATATTTTTTCCAAATCAATGTTTTGATATTGAGATTGAAATACCACAAATTTACTTTTTCTTTTACTACTAGATTGTCAAAACATATCGATCAAAATAGGCGATCATAATAATTGTTTATAATCAATATTATTATTTTTATTTAATGAAAATATTGATTAATACAATCTAGATATTAATAAACTTTTTTTATTATTATTATGTGTCATGTACATTATTTCTTTCTTTCTTTGATGGCAATTAGTTATAAGTATTATGCCAGTTTCTAGTAAATTAAAATAATATTAAGTATCTTGAAATGTACTAGTCATCTTGTCACGTTACGTCCTAATAAAATGGTGGTTTAACTACCAAAACATTCTATGGACTTCTTCACTCAACTTAAAAAGTCACGATACATGCATTTATTTCATATTACTTCACTTATACGCCTTAATCGAAATATATTGTATAATACGCCACCACAATTAAACAATATAACTGATGCTTTTATAAGATTATAAAAATGAAATAAAAACACTACTTCACTGATGTAAGTTGACGGGAAAAATCCAACATTATTTTTTACATTATTATATATATAAAACTAATTTGATAGTGGATGCGAAAAGTCTATACATACATACATATGTCTACAAACATATATCTACGTGGTACATATGTACCCTCATATTACGTAAAATATTTATACATATTGTTATATACTACTGTTAGAATGTCATAACGACCCACTTGTACAGATAAGGTGCTAATGAGTGTCATACTAAACGTGTGGTGTGAGTTCAAGCGGGTTAAGGTATAAATAGTACGTAAATTGGCATTTTAATTATTGATTTATCTCTTGGCTGTAATGCATAGAAGATAATACAATTGAATAAAATCCTAAATACTATGTGATAAGAACAATTTTTAAGCCCTCTAAACAGATTAATATTTTATAATATTTGGAGAACACCTTTAATTAAAAGAGCTCTTGGATTATTGCTTCCAGTTTTTCGTTTAAGTCATGTGGCTGTTATCTCAAATCTTTGCGAAATTATACTTCATACAATAAACTTTTTAAAAAACATTTTCATATTTCCATTGTTACCTAATAGCAAGCAAAAACAATATTATAACTAAAGTGTAATTAATATACATCATGACGAAAAAATTCACTTAAATATTAGTAGTAGTTTATCGCTCGAAGTCGGGCGTCACCTTCGAATAACTTAACAACATCAGTACCATCATACATACATACATATATATCTGAAGATATTTCCAAAACCAAAATCCTTCTGCCTATTTCAGTTAACGTTTCTATCGTGGCTGTCCATTATTTTTTGGCGTTTTGATTCCAACTGTCACAAACAACCTGATGTTTTACTAAGAATGCGAGGAATATCACTAGATTGTTAGTCATCTCAATTCTAGTTTTTTCATGGAATTGATCGGCAAATAGGCAAACAGGTCATCCGTAAGCAACCACCGCCGTCCTTGAAGATATGCGGAACTAAGAGCACAAACAGATGAGTTGCATACTTTTGGGTAAAGATATGAATAATTAAATGAAAAGATTTATTGGGAAGCGAAAAAGGAAATAATTGGGGAGAGGGAGGAAATAAAAGAGGAGGAGGAGGAGGAGTAAAAGAAAGGGTAAAGTAAATAGGCCTCAGGATATCTACCCTCATTGTAAGAAAAGCGGTAAAATAGTAAACGCTACCACTTTAAGCCAATATTTTGTCAAGATGTGGTACTACCCCAGTCGAGCCGCCCGATGCTACCACCATTCTACCGCTGTTATAGTTGCACTTTGACTGTATAATTTATTGTTAACTTTATGGTTTACATATTAACGTGTACGTTTAATTTTCTTATGGGATAGGAAGGCAAAGACGAAGCAGGCGTGTCACCCGATTGAAATCTATCACCACCGGCCATAGACAACCGCGATGCCCTATGCATTGCAGAAGCTTTAGCGGTCTTTATGAAACGTGTGGGCTTCTTTTTTGAAGGTTCCATAGTCGTGTCAAAAACACCGCTGGAGGTAGCTGATTCCACAGGGTAGTGACGCATGGAAAGAAGTTTCTGGAAAAACGCACCGTACTGAATTCATTCAGTACGGTAACTTAAATAATGTATCTGATTTTTTCTTTTATGGTATCGAAATTTTAAACTTTAAACCTCTTCCGAGTCCTTCCGACGAAGTTATAATAAACCTTTTACCAAATATGCCATTTCACACAACAAAGAATGATAGCTTAATTCTTCACGTTTCACTTTCACTTTTCATTTCAAGTTTACTATTCTATTAATACGAACGCATCCAAACGATACATTTATACACTAAAACAAAAGCTCGTAAAGACCTCAATATGTCCACAAACATATAAATGAATGGGGAGTATACAAACAAATACACATTGAATGGAATAATGCAGCGGAAGTTACAGGTAGGTTACCCTCTCCTTCCGGTTTTTGGATGACAAATCTGGGAGTACCGGATACAGCGTAGTTCACTCATTGTGTGTGGCGAGTTATTGATATATTATTTATTTTGCTTCGGTTTTTATACTGCACGGAAGTAATTAATTACAGGAATTAGGGTTTGCAGAAGTTAGGTTACATACATAAATACATACGATCACACCTGCTTCCCTTAAGGGGTACGCAGAGGTGAACTCCTGCTATTGTCCCGGCACACTTTCTTTGCCTCATCCACACTCATCACTCGGTTACGACTAGTTTTGACCTTGCCTTTCTCGAGAACTTTAGCAATTTGGTCAAGGTACGTTCTCTTTGCCCTACCTTTACCGTTCTTTCGAGCCGCATCCGCAATTATAAATTTCTTTTATCAGTCATCTTTCAACCTATATTCTCTCTATGTACCCAAACTTTCTAAACATCCACCATCAAGTTAGGGTACAGATAATGACAAGCTTGGCATGGCCCTTATTATGGCAGGAGTTCATGCGTAGCGGTGGTTACTCGCTTATAGGAGGTGATAATAGGTCACACAAACATACCGTGCTAGCCATCCAGGTGGTGGAGTTGGAACAAGTTTAAGGCGGATCTAATTTAAAGACATTTCAATTTTATTAGTAAGAAATATGTTGTAATAAAGACAAATATAATTAAACAGTAAGTTATGCGTATTGTAAACTTTTGAAGTGAAAGAAAAGTTTAATTTCCCCCGCCAATCCAGCTTGGATAAGCGAGGCGGCTTTATGTCCATCTCTCCAGAAATGTAGAAGCCCGTACTCAGCAGTGGGACATAGATAGACTAATCGTATCCATAGAAATTGAAAACCATTGCCATTGTTGCGGTTTTCCTCATCGTTATGAATGCACTCATAAAATCGTGATTAACATTTCAATAGGTTTGGACTTGGTTTGCCCACATCCTATGCAAATTGTGATGACGAGTTAGTAACACCGTGGAAATCTAAAAGAATACATTTTTATAATAGGGTAGGCAAACGAGCTTGCGGGTCACCTGGTGGTAAGTGATCACCGCCACATATAAACATCCGCAGCACCGGCGGCATCGCATGCGTAATTGTATTGCAGTGTGGTTCATAACTTAGAATAGACTCATCCCATTTCTTCATTACTCAGGTATTGAACATTAAAATATGTTTATACTTAATACTTATTACAGTTTTGCATAATAAATATATCAACTCGCACTATTACAACACATGTAAGTTTTGATCTGTCTTGATATCTGATATAGATAGTCCTTGAACCTCTGATAAAATATAAAAGTTCGGTATCAAGGTTCTTACTATCACCTAACAGATACTCGTATTTTTTACTGTTTACTACGTTGTACGTTGTAACGTAAAAAGAATATAAATGTTTTCTTCGAATCGGGGTGATATATGTATGGTCTACACTATATGTATTTTACGCAATCTGGATTTCCCACCACGGCCTTGAATAAGTGTGATAGGTTAAGTATTCATTCAGTTTATAATCTGTGGCAACCACAGATAAACAAAATTTGGACAATAACTGTTAACGAACTCTAAAAAGAAACATACAAAACGAGTATGGGACCAGATTTATTCCCCTCATTGTGTCATTGTTCCGAAAAGGACACAGAAACACCTTTTCACACAAAGTGAGGAAAAGATTAAGCGCAATTCTGCTCACGTCCTTATGACCAGATCAAAATGAAAGATAAACAATGAATTTATTTGTAGTAAAGATAAGAAAAATCAACATTTATTCACAAAACAATAAAGTTTATTTTAAAGTAAACATGTAATTAAACGCCTATTTGAAAATGTATTCGTAGAAATAAATTACTTTATTTTTGGAGAATAAAGTTTAATTTCAAACAAATAGAGTGGACGGACATAATGACATTACGGTAAATTTCGTCACGTTTTAAGTAAAATAAATCTTACGGCAACGGTATAAGTAAGTTGAAGAGAAATATAAATTATTAGGTCATTTTTTTATCACGGATACAATGGCCTCATGTGTTTACACTTCCATTCCGTTTTATTTTGACTCAAATGGTCTCTTTAAAGTAAAGCCACTGCATGTATACTCTTGTGTTCAGGTTTTATTGTTCGAATTGAATTGCTCTCAAGTGATTAATGTTGTCTTGTTCGAAATATGAAAGTAAATTATTATAAATCTCTACAATCACCATGTTTATATGAAAATACAATACATGACATTTAAAATTATTTATTGTGTTGTATTAACGCTGTATAAAACTTCTCTACTAGTCAACCTGCGGGCGACACTGAGAAAATTGGTTTGAAGGTGGTGCGGCTTTAACAAAAGAAAATATTAAAAACCAATTAAATAAATTTAAATACATAAAATAATATATATACATACATACATATAAAACAAACATTCATATACACACTTACATAAATATATATCCATATAAACACACGAGAAAAATAAAATAATTCTATAAGATATTTCTATAAGATTATTATATGTAAATCTATAAGACTATTATTCCATAAAATTATATTTAATCTGAGAACATCACCATAACCTGAACCAATAGAAAGCAGGAGATAAAGGATATAGAAAACTATATACTATAATAATATATATAAGGATAATAGAAAACTGTAGTATATGCAGTAGGTATGTAATAGTGAAGGTAAATCAGTCAGAATTAAAAACGGTCAATTAACCTACGTATTTTATTGTGCTCCTTAATATCCCAGCATTCCTTAAGTAAAATATACTTAATTGGCGACTTTTATTGGGATTTTACTAGAGGAGTTATATTGGAATAAGACTCCTCCATTATATTAATCATAAACACTCTTTAAACAAGGTTCCCACATCTTATCACACTAAAGTACACATAAAACGGTTCATACCCATCTGCCCCTCCGTTGCCGCGTAGTCGGGAATTTTTAGGCCGCACTCAAAATTTCGTAACTAAAAATCACTTTTCATTTTACACTGTTATATCACTGATCAAATTTCACTTGCACTCATTTTTCATGTTAAAAATGAAACGCTGAAATGAAAATAAAAATATTAAAGTGATGAAATTTATAAGCAAAGATAAAATTAATTTTCCTAGACATTTATAAAATAGTGGTTTGGTTAACATTATCCAAATATAACCTACATAAGCATCCGCTTATAATTCTCACAGATGTCTTTAATCAAAGCTATCTGTAGTTTTCTCTGTGGCTTAAAATCTTGGAACAAGAATTGAGACAGACAGGTTAAATAAGAATGTAAAAAAATTATTGAAAAGTAAACTACTATAATAGTTTTATTAATTTATAAATATTTTATTTATGAGATAGGAAGGCAAACGAGCAGGCGTGTCACCTGATGGAAAGCAAACCAACGCCGCCGATAGACATCCGCAGTGCCATAGGCAGTGCAGAAGCGTTGCCGGCATTTAAGAAAAGTGTCATTATGGGGGGGGGGGGGGGCTCCAGGACTCAGCTGCTCACCGGGCGAAGTGCGGTAGCTAAGCTACCAGACACCGGTTTTCTGCGGGAGTGTAGTACTTCTTAGGGCGAGCCGGCCCATTTATGCTACAGACAAATAATATGCCATTCTTGACAAAGTATTCGTTTGCAGCGTGGCTCTACCTCTTCTGAATACAAATATTTTTTGAATGAATTCATTGAGAACCAAAAATACAGAAATTTCGAATAACATGGACTGACATTAAGGACCCTCACTCGACTTAATTGTCTTCATACATTGCAAGAATAAAGAGTGCACGAAGAAGGCAGCTGTGAGTGATGAATGGCGACTTCTGCTGCAGCAAGTCACCATTAACATAACAACCACGACTGCTCTGTCAAGAGTATAACGACCAAAAGAATACATAAATATTTCATGTATATGTATATTTTAAGTGTAAATTGTATGTGTAAAAAAATATTTACTAAAATGACATAAAACGCATGTAAACAAAAATTAAGAGGTATCAGGTAGGTATACAAAACAACACGTTCTTTCCTTGCGCATCATCGCATAGCACGCAAAAAGATTCTGCGTAGGTCCAAATCACCACTCAAAATTCGTGCTAGCAAGAATAAGAATCATACAAAAAAAATAATAACAACAAGACCAATTTAAAGAAGGTCACACACACAACATTAATCTCTTTCACACGCACGAGGCGACGCCTCGTCTATCTATTATAACTTCGTTCTATACGTTATACCTCGTTACAAGTATTTGTATGAGAGATAACAAAATGATTTATTTTACACTATATAAACAATATAATATGGTTATTTAACAATGGGCACTTCATCTTTGTCACTAGCACACTGTCATATAATACATTATATTGATACAATAATTCAATCAATAAACATGTTTTAAATATTGCATCAATTTGATCGATAATCATCGTCGTATTCATATAACATATAACAACAAACATTTTTAATGTATCTTTTAACACGATGCGGGACGGTATGAATTTTTCCAAATTGTATATTATGACAGTAAAATCTCCCATACAAATTGGCACTACAGCTATAACCGTAGCGTCACAAATGAACGCTGTGACACCAGTTAATTATATATGATACGACAGTATAAAGTATTTTGTAAGGATTTGCCTACAAAACTCTACTGCGTTAGCCATATTAGGGACTATGACTTCTCAACCATTTACTGCATTACCCGTACTGTCACTATCGTAAAGCGAAAATTCTACGGTTCGTGCCGTGTATCCCACGTCGTGTTAAATAGGATAGGAAAGCAAACAGGCAAGCTTGTTGGCTGATAGAAAGCAATCCGCCCATAGAAGTATGTATGTACATATTTAACTGGCTGGCAGCGACTGGATGCGTGAAGCCGAAGATCGGGCTATCGGGTGGCGCTTCATGGAGGAGGTCTATGTCTAGCAGTGGAATGCCGCAGGCTTTTGATTGAATATTTTGAATACAACGCCACCTATCGGATCCTAGCATACTCGTTACGAATATATGGAATTAAGTAATATTTCTTTTATAATATTGCATGTTTGTAAATAAATTTACCGTAGCTCTTGTGTTATCTATAAGTATACTATGTGCTAGATTCATAATATCCAAAATTATAATATATTTGAATATACAAACATACATACCATGTTGACTTCCAAGTAAAGAAATAATTAAAAAATAAATATTGGTATATTATTAACAAAAAAATCTTTGATACAATTTAAGCAAGAACAATTGGACGGATTCCAACTTATGATGTAACCATTTAACATCATGTCCAATAAATACACGGGAACAAGGAATAGCTAAGATTTCTGCCAAAATTTGAAAAAAGAAAGTATATCAAGTTTTACTGCAAGTACAGAATTAAGTATAATACATATGAGTAAACTTTAAAGAAACAATAAAAGAATGTTATAGTTTGAGAAAGGAACTGACTTTAGGTATAAAAAAGGTATCTGAGCTAAATACGAAAAATTCCAACGAATACGCTCCGTAAGATGGCATCAAAAATGAAAATTGCGAAAAAAAATGATTTCTTTTTTGGAGTTTTGAATTCTCATAACTCAGTAAACGATATGAGAATATGACAAATAATTTTGTTTTTAGTTTTCTATATTTTACATAAGACCGCAATTACCGTTTAAACAATTAGCGTAATATATTTATAAATACTACACAATAATATACATTATGCTCTACTATTACTTATATGTAAACTCATTATGCTCCAGAACTGCTGCACCTCGCGAAGGAGGAGGAAAGTTGTGCTGAATTGTCTTAGAAAAAAGAAGTAAACTCCTTTACAAAAAAAAAACGGGCAATTTACAATACGTCCTTGGCTTTTCTATGAATAATATTAATATTTTTAGTATGTCTTCCCCTGGTTTTTGTAACACTCGCCAATGTCAGTCCTCACCATGCAGAACAATTCGAGCCCCATCAGTTACCTAGTGTACAAAATAGGCAATTTCTAGCGAACCTCAATCGTGCAATCCGGTGTTCACGGAGTAACTTGGGGGCTCGTGCTGGTCATCGACTGCGTATATTAGCTGCTAAAAGCCTAATCCTTTCTTTTGAGGTCTATGTAACTTCATTGGCGGTTTCTCAGCGTCTAAGTCACTGAAATGTGGTCGTCTCGTGGTTGTGTGCAACACTTTCTCCCAGAACCTTGCCTTCTCTAAACGAAACCTCTCTCGTGGTATCGAGTCCAGGTTCTTTGAACGCTGTGAGATGTAGCATTGGCTACACACCTTTTCCAGCAGCGATATAATTTTACTAGATCTTATTGTTCTTTCTGCCATTACAATAGACACAAAGATATGTTTTAAGTCACAATACGACAGGATGATGCGACAAACATAAATTATTCTACTAAAAATAATAAGAAGTTAGTTTTAGTTGCCATGTTGTTAGAAAGTTAACAACTTTCTAACAACAAACCTGCGAAAAGTGAGTCTTTTGACTAACTAAAAAAAGGATTATTAAAAAAAAACAAAATCCTCGAATTTGGAATTAACTTCTTTACAAATAAATTATTACCAATAATGTAGAAAAATCAAAAGCACTCGTTCTGTTTGCAAAGGAGTATTATTTTTACTTTTATTGTTAATTTTTAAATTATTATTTAATATAAGTAAAAGTAAAATATAGTAAAGTACCCATAAAAATAATATTATTATCCTTAGAAATGTGCTATAATCAGATAATTAAATTCTAAATGGCAGGATTCCTAGCTGGCAAAAACAATAATGAGAAGCCATCGGCCGGGAGTTCAGTGGTCGAGAATAGAACGCGTTCTAAATTTAAACCGGGCGCTAGAGAGGCCAGGCGCCGCGGGAACTGGAGTTCTAAATTTAAAAAAACCGTTTTTATATTTTAAATCCTGTCGTTTGTCACGTTCAAGGTCGTAATGTAATAATGGCATGTATGACTAAATTTAACAAGTTTAACATTAAACCAAATATCCGCGTAGAAAAAAACACTTATAAACATTTTTTGACAGTAAATGCATTTCAAAACATGATTTCTTGGACAAGCGTGTTTGGTTTAATATTTATTTCTCCAGAAATAGAGACGCCCGTGCCCAGCAGAATATATGTATATATATGGGATGTGGGAAAAACACATGATTAAGAATCGAAACAAGAAATCAGGTCACTCTTCAAAACACATTGTCAATAAATTGGTTTTATGGCAGGGATTGTTTATTATTTTTAAAAGCCGAACCATCTGGCAGTGGTTTCAACGCATTAAGCCACAAATTTATGTCCACTCATATCAATGGTTAAAAACTATAAAATCTATAATGTTCCATAGATGTTTTTCATTGTTTACAGACACTATTAACAGATATTTCATTGTTTTTGTTGTAATCTAACCTTGGCTTACTATCAGGGATTGCGTGGGCCGTACCATGAACGACAATTTATTACGTTGTTTAAATGCTGTAAGATAGCAAGATATTATTCAACAAATTGCAGTTCTATATAATTGTATGGTAACATATTTGATATATTGAGCTGTGTTGTTGTTGTCTTATAGATGATACCGAGTCGCAGTTGAGCTTACGGTCTAAATTGTGTAAAAGAAATACGTTGTGTACTTCTATCCGTAATTCAGTGATCTTTTTTATGGAAAATATATGTAAAGGTAGTATAAACAGGTCAACTGATTGTAAGTAATCACCGCCGCTCATGGACAATTGCAACACTAAGGTCAGCAGATACATTGCCTAACTTGGAGTAAGGATGTGAAATATTTGAGGGGGAAAAAGGAAGTAAAGGGAAAGAAGTTAGTCCCTAATACTTTCGTATACTGGTGGTAAGAAACGCAGTAGGTACTGTAGTGATACATTGATAAATGTAGCACTAATGTAATAAATCTTTTTATTTGAATATATTAAAACCTTTTTATAAATTATATCTTTATATAACCTATTATGTTACTTCTTTTTAAATTCGTAATTTTAAAATTAAAATAAAAAAAGGAATAAATTGTTTTATTTAAATACAAAAAGATTAATTCGTCAGACGCCTTTCGAGAGACATGTCATCCGGCATAAGAAATTGAGATTGAATATAAAATGTAAATTGATAAAGTGTGAATAAAGTATGAATAAAATATAAATGTATAGTGAATAGAATAATAAATTAATTTCATTTGGAAGAATTTAATTTTTATAGAAGATAAAACCCCCTAAAGATCCCGTGTGTCGCCGCAGCAGTACGGCTGGCACGCTATAGTACCATAGAAACGAAACGCAGTTGGTACCATAGAAATTCTATCACTTGACGCTCATATTCTTTAAGGCTTGTAGTTCTACCCGGTCGAGCCAGCCCATTTGTGCCGTAGTATTACTCTGCCAGTATTTTTTTATATATATTCACGCCTATCCCCCGCAGGGGTTGGCAGAGACCACAGAGCTCCATCCGCTACCATTCATCGCGGCGAAACGGCTCTTCATTAGTCGCTTTTCACCGTCGTGAGAATCAGAACGTGACGGGTGGCGAACCACGTCGCCGTCATTTTTCAACAAATTAGGTATATTAAATTCGTCTTAGTGAATCCCACGAGCCGCAAGGGAGGATGGAGGTCAACCCCAGCAGAGCCCTGCATGCTGAGGTAAGGCAGCATAGTACCCCGGGGGCCCGATCCCGGGACGATTGAATATTAAAGTATTGAATATTAAAAATAATCAAAAACAATGCCTGGTTAATATATTCAAAATTCGACAGTAACATTACTAATGTAAGTGCGCAGTTCCGCAACCAGCTATACAGAACCTAAAGCGGAAACAAAACCGATAATTTGTATACAAGCTTACACCCAATAAATGTACTAAGCGCAACGTTAATACAATTTATGTGTTTGACTTGTCTCAAGTTAAGCACAAAAATGGAAGACCACACAAACAAATACTCCCGAGGACGACCGTGCGTGCTTATTTAAGCATACTTATTTAACTTCTACACAAATAGCATATTCTAATATGGACGACAATAGATTTTTCACATTCCAAACCTTATATTAACCCACAAGTGTGGAACTGACGAAATGTTCCGCTAATCCAAACCAGGGGAACCGAAATAGATTGCTTATTTTTATACTGTTAACAGACAGACATTTCATTTATTTATTTATTTATTAAGCACAAAAACAAGATGCAGTTTTAAATAAAGTAATATATAATATAAACTTAAAAACGCCCGGATTCTAACTCTTTAAATTTGCGCACAGCATGGCTACATCTTAACAGTAGGGTTATTACTTGTTATACGTGAAAGGCAAATTGAGAATAGCAGAATAGTTTTTTTTTTACTCAAGAAGACGCTAATAGTATATGTTCCAATAGTCTCCAATACGACAACCACGGGAAAACAGGATGGTCATATTTTATGCAGTTTCACGATCAACATAGAGTAGTTGATTACTAAAGTAAACTAACGAAATATGTTTTTTATTCATATTAAGAGCTGTCTTTTTATATTTATTCAAAATCAGTGGTTTTGATATTTGTATTGTGAGATATTTGCGATGATAACTTTTTGTATTTCTGTTAGAAAACTTTTACTTTTTATTTTGGGAGTAATCCTAGCGTATTAGATCTTTCATTAACTATATAGAAAAGCTTTACGAATTTGTAAATATAGATTATTTCTCTTTTTTTTTTTGCAATATTTAAGGCTCATATGAACTTGTTTATTATTTATGGATTTGAAAACTAGCTTCATGTATCAATTAATTGACCGCAAGATTGTGACAACTTGTATTATATGAAGTATGGAAAAAGTAAAGCGAGCCACGTGATGATGGACAAAAGACATTAAATTTTGACTCGAACAGAATGAAACACGTGTTTGGGCACCACGTATTTTGTAGCAGATGTTTATTTTTTGAACTCGTTTATAAAAGTATAAATCATGTTCAACAACATATTTGGGTTCCCTACACATGCTTGTATAAAATATTTATTACCGAATTTGGTTTAGCAGTTTATGATTTTTTTTTTAAGATAAACGTGGACAGACAACATTTTTACTTAGCTAAGTTCCGCGACAAGCAACCAAACAAAGTGGAAAGACTGACTGTGGTTGGAAGGTAGAAAGTTGCTGACGACCGTTTTTTGATAATATTTAGTTTAAGTTCCCTGTAAATGCACTTTTTTTTTGTCGCGGATCTTAGCCATGTAAAAATTGTGACTGTCCATATAGTATTGGATTACAGCAACGCAACGCCGGATTCTATTAATCAAAATTAAATTATTAAATTCATCATCAAATCACATGCCGTAGGGGTCGGCAGAGACCGCAGACCTTCATTTGCTACGATCTCGGCACACATTTTTTGCTTTATGCACACTTCTGACTCTCTTCATACAAACCCATCGGTTCAGGATATTTTCGACCTAGCATTTCCTAAGTACTTCTGCGATTTAGTCAAAATATATCCTTGATCGCCTACCGACCTTTCCATCCACATCCGCAACGTAAATTTATTTGGTCAGTCGTCTTTCACCCATCCTATCTATGTGCTCAAATTATCTTATAAATAGATCATATGAAATTTGCCAGAAAAGTGACTTTTAACATTTTGTTGCACATTTCAAGGTGGGTCACGATGTTATGTTTAACATTTTTTGCATAAAGATGTGTATTGGAACACACACACACACACACACAGGTAAACAATATGCCACTCATGGCCCTTTCTGGCTCGTGGGCGTGACATTTCTCAACTAGAAACACTTGATGTGTGTCTTCTTAAGGGCCACTTAAACATTACACCTGTTGCGTAGAAACAAGGGTAATGTTTAAGTTACATTTAAGAGGCCATCAAACTATTGGTACTATGTTATTTATAGTGGTATGGTTTCGGTCTTGTATAACAAGCATGAATCTATATTATAAGTTCACTACAATCGTTGCAGCTCATTTGTTAGAAAGTGTATTAGTGAAGTACTAACTGTGCAACAATTAAGATTCATATAATCCGCCAATTGTCGTTTATCACATTTACCGATGCATTTACGATTATTAAATAAGAGGTCATCCATAAATTACGTCACACTCCCACCACTTTGTCATCCGTGAAGTGGAAGTTTAGAGTTTTAGTACTTAAAATTTATACATGTGGGACCACAAAGGTCAAGAAACAGCCTTCTGATGTCACTCGCTCTTACTTTCTTGACTCATTCGCACCCCCTTAATGTGTGACGTAATTTATAAATGGTTCCTGATATAAAGAAAACGTAAGTCTCGTATTTGGAAGTTAAATGTACATATATTTAACATACATAACACGCCTTTGAGTGTGGAAGGCAACCATTTACAGTACAAAAAGAATTTTATTTACAACGCATGTATCTCTCGCTGCCGAAAAGTGGGCCTTTTAACTCTCAGAAGAATGAACAGTAGTCCACCAAGATTCTCCAAGGCGAAATAGCAGTCTACTCAGACTTGGAATAAATACCTGTAATATACTATACATATATTTGTCTTAATGAGGAAATTAACGCCGGTCATTGACCATTGATCATTAATCCCAAAATCGGTAACTTCATCCTTGGGTCATTTAGATTGTCAAATAACAAATATATCGACAAAAAAAAGGTAAACAATCGCAACACGATTTCGAATGAATAAGTATTTAAAGCATTAAAAACGACAAGATCGAATCGATAACATTTTATAAAAAAAAAGGTTCGACCTAAAGACAGTAACAACCACGGGCACGCTTTGGCTGTTACGAAGTTTAATTGGCAGGATTCTTTAACGGGACTAAAGTATGGTCACCATAAAGGATTTCTTTACTAGGACATGTTTGATTCGAAGATGTTAATGCTGGTAGCCTATTGGCTTTAACAGCTTTATCGTATTCAGGGCCCGCGGGCTGAAAGCCCGCGGGCTAGTAAAATATAATTGGGAATCTGCGCAAATCGCAGACTCCATCGGCCTGATGCCGTGTCGGAGGTACACATATGTGTATGTGCTGATTTTAAACTCGTCATGATTCTACGTTAAACATGTAGGGGAGGTTGAACTTTAGTAACTATAGTCCCTATTAGTCCCATAGACCCTAAGGTCTAGGGGGTGAAAACCGACCGGGTACGTGAGAGAATCTCGTGTAAGCGGCCGGTGTAGAAGTGTTCCCTACTCTACGTGCTCGGCTAGGGCCGGGGTGCGTGTGAGTGTTGGTGTCGTGAGTGGATCCGAACGACGCTGTTTCGTCGTCCGGATCGTGTAACACGTTACGCGGGCGTCGTCTTTTCGGGCGCGCGTTTAAATCGGGTGAATAATTTACCGATTGTACCACCAGTGGATTCGGATGGGATTCGGATCTCTCAAAATGTTTCTTAGAGAGTGTTTTAAAGTGTTGTTTGACGCTCGGCAAGTTAAGGTCGCAGTGGAGGTCAATATTGCGCTGGAACCACTGAGCACCGGTGGCTCGACGAATGAAGCGATTTTGTATCACTTGAAGTTTATTTATTTTTCTTTTATGCACGTGCGCGAAGGCGACACTTGCGTAGGAAATGATTGGCCGGACGCATGTTTTGTAAAGAAGCAGCTTGTGTCTGAGGGACAGTTTGCTGCGGGCGTTAATTAAAGGGTGAAGACGACCTAAGACGAAGGCCGCTTTGGATCGAGCGTTTTGAATGTGTTTAGTAAAATTCAGGTGATTGTCGAGGGTGACGCCTAAATATTTGACAGACTTTTTCCACGGGATAGGTCTGCCAAAGAGAGTGATATCTAAGAGTCGGCCGCCTCGTTTGTGGGAGTCTCTACTGCTGCCCCTTGAGAAGTAAATTGCTTCACTTTTCTCGGGATTTACCTCGATTCTCCAATTTCGGAACCATTCACCAAGAGTAGTGGCCGCGGTTTGGAGCCGTTTCGACACGCGGTATTTGACCCTATCAGAAGTGTAGAGGGCGGTGTCGTCCGCAAATAGGGCGAGCGACACGTTCGCGTGCTTGGGAATGTCGGCGGTATAAAGTGAGAACAGAAGTGGCGAGAGGCAGGATCCCTGCGGAACCCCCGCCCTAAGGGGGCGGGGAGAGGAGCGCGTTCCTTCGACGCGAAAGCGGAAGGTTCGCCAGATGCTTGTCGAAGGCTTTTGCCACGTCGAAGAAAAGCGCTCCTGTATTGATTGGTCTACGCTGGGATGTACCTTCAAGAATGTGTTCAGTTAAGCGAAGGACCTGCTGGGGACAGGAATGGAGTTCTCTAAACCCGAATTGCTCGTTTGGGATGAGGTTATTGGACTCGGCGTATGCTTTGAGCCGGCTCAAAACGACACGCTCGTAGATTTTCCCCAGGGTATTGAGGAGGCTAATCGGTCTGTAACTATCTGGTAGGTTACGGGGCTTATTTGGTTTAGGCTAGGACATGTTTGTTGTGCTAATTATAACATAGTATATAAGTATCTGTAAAGTCGATAAAAATACATTTTATTTCTAATTTTACATACTTTGTACTATGGAAAAATAGAACAACTCATTTTAAATAATTTATATAGTGTTTGTCTGCGCGCCGAGGCCGCCGAAAACGTCTGAATAGATTTATTTGCGAGTTTCACCATAGGCTTAAAAACTTTAGAAGTAACACTTCAAATTTTTAAATGCACACTTAAAGTATACTAATGACATATAAATATAATCTAAACGTTTGTAACGAAAACATATTTATATTTTATTCATTCTATTTATACATTCTAGTAAAATATATTAAAAATAAATGTGCATAATTGATGGAATCAGGAGTTATATTGCAGACATCCTTTATAAAGATGTACAGTCAAACCTACTTTCATCTAAGTACTTAAATCAGAAAAATAATATTGTGTATTTGGGAAGAAGTGTATTAAAAAATTACTTAACAAAAAACAACCGTCAGCAAAAATGACGAGGTATTGGAAGATTTGCTGGCGGCCGTCTCTCGCTAAATAGAGAATTATTTACACTTCTACAAAGACACACAATATTATTTTGTTCTTTTCGCATATCTTAATAAAGTTTTATTATCTTAGCAAAGTAAATTTTACCGTCCATCTTTTTAAATATCCTTTTATATAATTTTAAACAATATATTTATAAATTATTATATACTTGGTATTAATCCATTCATCAACAGCCAACAGCGGCAGTCCACTGCTGGACATAGGATGGAGCGCCACCTAGCCCGATGTTCGGCTACACGCATCCAGTTTCATTAATCCATTATTTTTGCAAAATTATTTGGAGACTCTTCACGTGAAAAGCGTACGAGCACGAATGAACGCTCATTAGCATGTTACGTAAGCCGGGGTAGGTGTTAACACTGTACCAGTTTAAGGTTCTGCGATGCTTGATGCTAATTACTGAGATAAAGTTTATAAAAGGAAAGATAATATTTATAAATAATAGAAGTTAGTAGACAGTTATATATAAATAAATTTTGAATTTAGAAATAGAATTTAATGGACAGAGGATGAATGGAGGACTACTTAAAAAAGAAGTTTACGTTGCGGATGTTTCCATTCACATCAGGGTTAGAATGGGAAGCAAAGGAGAACTTTTTTTTAACAGCCCATATATATATATATATCTCCATTTCTGGAGGAACGGACGTTAACCCACCACGCTTGTCCAATGCGAATTGGCGGGGTTACTAGACTCGGAATAAATATTTGTAGTCCATACATATATTTGGCGACCGATTGGCTCAGTGGCGGGGCCCTCTGCCCGCGGAATCAATGGTCGCGGGTTCGATTCCCGCATCGGAATAAATATTTATATGGATTTTTAAATGTTTATTCCGAGTCTGGTAACCCCTCCAATCTACATTTCCTTTCCTGCCCCTTCCTTTCTTCTCTATCCTTTCCCTTCCTCTCCGCCAATCCACGGTCTGCCGTGCCAATGGATGCGTGGCTAGGGGCGAGCCTAGTCTTAAGCGTGCTGATCGACCCGGGGTCGGGCTCCCCCGGGGACTATGGTGCCTTACCTCAGCATGCAGGGCTCTACTGATCCCTTGCGGCTCGTGGGATTCACTAAAGACGAATTTAATATACTTAATTTGTCGAAAATGACGGCGACGTGGTTCGCCACCCGTCACGTCCTGATTCTCACGAGGGCGAAAAGCGAGCAATGACGAGCCGGTGCGCTGCGATGAATGGCAGCGGATGGAGCTCGTGGTCTCTGCCAACCCCTGCGGGGGATAGGCGTGAATATATAAAAAAAAAAAATAAAACATATTTATTCCGATGCGGGGATCGAACCCGCGACCATTGACTCCGCGGGAGGAGGGCCCCACCACTTAGCCAATTGGTCGTGGTGAGTGTGTATGAAGCAAAGTGTGCCGAGATCATAACAGATATAGATCTATGGTATCTGCCTACCCCTATGAGAAACAGACTTGAGGATATGTAGATTCCTCTCTCTCTCTCTCTCTCAGGTTGATCCTTCATGACTGAAAATCACAATCACCAGACTTCACCCAGCTGTTCCTTAGGCTCTGCCATTTATTGCGGTCGGCAGCCAACCAGACCACTTCCGCGAAACTGGAGGTCTTGTTCTGTTTCAATAGGTCGGACGATCTCATCAGGGATCTAGCCCTATGTATATATGATATGTAGGAATGTATGTAAAATTTAAAAGTACCTGATGTGCCGATTAAAATCGTACTTAATTTATAGATTTTAGATAAAGCATTAATAAAAAATATATTAAAGACAATAACACTATATACAGTAGAACATGGAATTAATTGAACAATAATAAAAATGTGGACATTTAATTAGTTTGAAAAACTAGTTATATTGTACCTACTCTTGAAAAATCTTTTCCATCAACCCAAAGGTTGACTGGCAAACACACTTTCCGGCATTTAGATCGCCTTTGTACCAAAATGTGTACAAAAAGAATAAATAAACAAGTAAATAATTTGAATTAGTGATTCTAAGAATTTGTATTTAATCTAAACTATATATTAAATTGTCTGAAATTATCAATATTCTTGCAAATAGTAAGATAGAAGTTTTACTAGTGATAGAGCGACGCTGCAGACGAATACTTTGAGAAGAATGGCATAATATAATACTTGTCTGTAGCGTGAATGGACCGGCTCGCCCGGGTAAGTACCACACTCCCGCAGAAAACCGGCGACTGAGTGCTAGTTTAGCTACCGCGCTTCGTACAGTGAGAGGCTGAGTTTCGAAGGCTCAACACCCTATCCCTCCACCCTCCACCCTTCCCCGCCCGCTGCCCATCCCATAAAGACACTTTCCTTAAAGATCGGCAACGCTTCCGCACTATCTATGGCGTTGCGAATGTCTATGGGCGGAGTTGATTGCTTTCCATCAAGTGACACACCTCCTGCTCGTTTGCCTTCCCATCCCATAAAAAATGTAGAAAAACACAATGCACAATAAATAGGACATACACTGTAAGCTCCTATAGAGCTTATGGAATTGGTTTAAATGGTAACATAAATACTTACAAGAGCGCATTTAAACATGGACATATAATATTATTATTTAATACAAAGAGAACTGAAAAATTAACTGCTTTAAGACGTTAACTATATGAGACCAATTACTGTAGAATAGATGAATCAAAAAAGACCGAGTTGTGTCGTCGCTGACGAAGCGGACGATTTTAATTTAATCGGATTTATACCATAAAAATAATAAGCTTTCAATGCAACGGTGAAAGTGTTGCATCAAGTTTCCTTTTTGAAATCGGTTGATTATAGTTCGATAAAAGCAATTCAATGCACAATTGTCCGCGGAGTAACGATTTGAACATCGCGCGTGTACACTTTCTCCATGTACCTACGCTGCGCATCGTACCGAGGTCGTTTAGCGAAATTCGTGTGACCTGTTATCGTACAGGTAATATCGATTACGCCATACTAATTATATTGTTACACAGTTGATTTTTTGAGTATTAAAAAATGACCACTGCCTAATAACAATTGCGATGTTCAGAAAGTAAACACGGCGGTTAAAATGTTGTGATTTTTATCCAAACACTGAAAAGCAGTATTTATAAAAGATTTAAAGTCAAATAAAAATATCCCAAAATTAATATCGTACAGGTAATATCGATTACGCCATACTAATTATATTGTTAGACAGTTGATGTTATAAGTTTTAAAAAATGCCTACTTCCTTATAACAATTGCGGTGTTCTGAAAAGCTGTAGTGCACTGTATTTATAAAAGATGATAAGTCAACTAAAAATATCCCAAAATTAATATCTACCAACCATAGTTCAGAAACAGACAATAATTGTTTACATTTGGACAGTATTTTTTATCAATAAAGATAATATTGAAAAACGTATTTCCTACCAATACCATCAAAAATAATAATGAAGAAAAAAGTATTTTAACGAATCATAGAGGATATATTTATATAAAGTAGATAGGGTCACCTGAGGCCTGTAATCTACATCAAAAAATATTAATAACACCGCAAATGTATGACCCACATTAGAGAAACGATGTGAATTATGTGAGGAGAAGAAGAATTTGTAAACGAGTGCTGGAGTAGAAACTGCGTCTTGGCAAACGTAATGTGGGAAAGTACTCGGGTTAGGGTACTAGTTTTAAAGAAGTCGTATGTCTAGTAGTGGACTGCTACAAGCTGTTCATGAAGATGAAGAAGAATTGAATAGGAGGGGTAAGGAAGTAAATGAAGGACAAAGGAAACTAAATGGAAATCCACGTTAGAGCTTCTAGCGAGTACATGAAATATAATATAAAACATTACCATAAAATACAGGAAACAAAATCGCGTGTATAAATGCAACTTGAATAAAGACGCCATTTAATTCATGTGCAGTGTACGCGACGGCGTCAGACAATGCAACGGAACAAAAAGACAGGCGCAGGCGCCGAGACGCCGCCATCTTTTACACTTTTTATTAGGGTTCCGCGTAAAAAACATATCGAGAACACGTTCGACGTATCCACAGTTTTTCTGCGTACTGTTTTAAATATACGAGCACTGAGTATTCACAAAACAAAACATTTATGGTTTAATACGATAAATAATTCCGTTTTACAAAAACCAAAAATTAGAGCAACAAATAACAAAAAACAGATTCATGAAAAAAATATTTGAAACAATAGTAAATTCACTTTTTGTTTCTCCAAGAACAGGAACTTTAGCAATAGACAATTTTAGAAGAGACTTTTTTTTGCATTTTTTTTATATGTATTCACGCCTATACCCCGCAGGGATTGGCAGAGACCACAGAGCTCCATCTGCTGCCATTCATCGCAGCGAAACGGCTCGTCATTGGTCGCTTTTCGCCCTCGTGAGAATCAGGGTGGCGAACCACGTCACCGTCATTATCGACAAATTAGGTGTATTAAATTCGTCTTAGTGAATCCCACACGCCGCAAGGGAGGACGGAGGTCAGCCCCAGTAGAGCCCTGCATGCTGAGGTAAGGCACCATAGCCCCCGGGGGAGCCCGACCCCGGGACGCTTGCGACTAGGCTCGCCCTTAGCCACGCATCATTGGCACGGCAGACCGTGGATTGGCGGAGAGGAAGGGAAAGGATAGAGAAGAAAGGAAGGGGCAGGAAAGGAAATGCGGATTGGGGGGGTTACCAGCCTCGGAATAAACATTTATAAATTCATATAAATATTTATTCCGATGCGGGAATCGAACCCGCGACCATTGACTCCGAGGGCGGAGGGCCCCACCACTGAGCCGATCGGTCGTCATTTCTTTTGCATACACAAACTTAACAGTTTTTATGTGTCTTTTCATGTTGTAATAATGTGTTTGTGTCTGCACGAAGAACAAATTGCATAAGTACTATACGTAAGGCAAGCCAGTTATAGTAAAATCATTTTTAATTGAAACCCCCCTTTGGTATCACATAAGTTTTGAACTCGACGAAAAGTTATACCATGTGGAGTTTATCAATTAACGTTCTATGTAAACCAAGTCAATCGGTCGATCTGACAAGGAATTCAAATCCAGAAGAATGGGAACAGAAACACTAAACACAGCCATCGCTCGACTGAAGTATCAAATTGTTAAACAAATCAAATCACGAACAAATCCTCTAGATAGAATTTCTCTTGACCTGCACTTGTGTACACTCGCTTCATAAATGGGGTAGCCATGAATTTTAGTTAAATTAGGGAAGCATTAGACAGTCTGAACACAAAAAACCCAAAAAGTTGTCATTTTTAGAACATACAATATAAGAATTCTAACATAAGTATATAAGAGAGCGTTAAGGAGTAAAAGAAGATATCGTGACAAAATTGAGAAAGAGATCCATAAATGGTTTGGCCACATAGAGAGGATGGATTGAAGACGATTAACAAAAGAAATATATGATGCGGATGTGGATGGAAGGGTCGTTAGGAGAAGACAAAAGAGAACATATCTTGACCAAATCGCAGAGTTATTCAAGAAAGGCCAAATCAGAAGTACCCTTAACCGGTGTGGATGAAGCAAAAAATATGTGACGAAATCTTAACAAATGGAGGTCTATAGACTCTGCCTTGATTATATATTATATATATGTGTGTGTGTTGCACATGAATTAATTGACAACTGATTGGCTCAGTGGCGGGACCTCATGCCCACGGAGTCAATGGTCGTGGGTTCGATTCCCACATCGGAATAAATATATGTATGGCCTACACATATTTATTCTGAGTCTGGTAACCCTGCCAATCCGCTTTAGACAAGCCAGGCAGGTTAACGTCCGTTGCTCCAGAAATGGAGGGGCCCGTGCGCAGCTGTGGGACATATATGGGCTGTGAAAAAAAAAGTGTGTGTGTGTATGTATATATGTATTTTTAGTACATATTATTCCGCCTGTATGAATAATCTTTGAATCATAAGTTATTTTAAGAAAAGGAATTACTTAAATGAGATAAACTAAAACTACCTCGAGAATTTTCAAGAATGTTATGACCCAAGCAATGATAAATCTTTACTGCAGGTGACGCGTCTTACGCACAATGCACGAGGAATTGACCAGTGATAGAAATTGTAAAAGGGACCAAGAACAGCATCATAGTTGACCGATCAGACTGTTGATAATAAACGACGTTGTTTCTGTATAAATACGAACACTTGTTTTGAGGATGTTTGAAAATATTACTTTAAAATCAGAGATAGATGACGCTTGAGTATGAAAATTGGTGACGAAGTAATGCCCTTACACATGGCCGCCCTACACACGCCACGGTCGAGATCTTGCATCACAGACAGAAGGCGCACACAAATGTACTCGAAGCTATTTGCATAACAACCGTCTTTAAATTCTTCAGCATGCTTAGATAGAATAAGTATGCTCTTATAATAAACTCGCTTAACATAAAGATAAATGAAGATTCATAGATGAGATGGCATAGTTTTATATCCATGGATTACTTATTTTCATTATTATGCAAATATAAATCTCTAAACTCAATGCTATATAACTTCTAGTCATGAAAAGAGATGTATACTCAGAGTGGAAAGTGGAAAATCTAAATATAAATGTTTAATATCTAAGATTTATTAGGAACAATTACAAGATTTGATGTTTTCTTTTAGCAGGTTCTGTTCACAAAATAACTCTTTTTCTAAAATTTCTGTTTAGTTTATTGACAAATATATAATTCATGTATCTAGAAAAATAATATCATATTTTTCTATATATATATTATATATTTTTATGTATATATTTCAGGGCCACGTTTTTTCGAAAACTGTCAGTTTATATTTTTTTTATATTTTTATTTATTTATATGTTTCAAGGCAAGGAGTAGGTGGCACGTCTAGAAGAGGCTATGATGATAATATTTCAGTTTTTAAAAATTCAGATATCGAAGAAAAATGAATACTTTTTTAAAAAACAACGGTCGCAAAATATTTTTATCTATTTTTATTATTTATTTCCTTAAACTTTTTGACCCGAATATAACAAATTTGGTTTTGTCAACGTCGTCGTCGACAATTACGGTCGACAACTTTTAAAACTACCTGCGTGTCACGGTTTCAATTATTTACTGTGAAAACAATAAAATGGATCTTATTAATATAATAGTTTCTAAAATATTGGGATTTTCCAGACGTCTTAATTTAAAAGTATCTCTTTTATTTGTGTATAGTAAATACCTCAACTGTGGTTCTATTGTTTACCTAAAATCCTTTGTAAAGAAATAAGAAAATAAAATGAGCTTTACCAATAAGCAAAAAAGGAGGCATTATACCATTTATTTTCCTTTGAAAATACGTCAGACTATCTTAAAATAGGTATTGTTCACAAAATTGCAAATAGAAACGCTTTTGGTTATTCGAAACAGAAAACAATGAAAATTCAATATCTTTGATTTGAACAGACGTTTATAATTTTTAAAAATATCATCGCGATGTGTAAGTAATTACATATAATAAATACTGTTTTTTATTAAGTTGGCAATGACCTAATTGTTTAAGAGTTAAGTTAACCTAATTGGTTGGGATCTAACGGCGTAGGCTCTATTTCAACTAGCATTAACGTAAATTTTTATCCTAACAAAAGCAGTATATGATTTAATTTAATTGTAGTGGTTACTAAAAACTTTAATCTTATTAACAGCATTGCCAGTCTACTTCTTTAGAATAATTTTAAAGTTTCATCCTTATCGTCTGGATTAGTGGCATCAGTGGAACTTCTTTCCTCATACCACCAGTTTATGGAACAAATCATCATCCCTGATATTTTTCAACCGCTACGACATTGAAACCTTCAAAATAAAATAGTTGTATTTTAATGCCGGCAATACTTCTGTAATGCTTATGGTGTTATAGATGTATTGCTTTTGGGCGACGTCAATTTTTTTCATAAGGCGACACGCGTGGTCATTTGCCTTCCTATGTTACAAAATAATAATTAATTCTTATTAATTAACCTGGCATTACGTTCATTATAATACGTATTTCAGAAATAATTATTCGATACTCCCTGTCCCGTAGTGTTTTTCTTACTGACCTTCAAAATACAACAGAACACATGAAATGGATAGAAATCAAACTGCCTTGATGAGTTTTTTCTTACATATGATATTCCTATAAGTTTCATTGGAGAAAGCGAACGCTATTCACTCACGATACGAATCGACATTATAACACAAGGACGAATACCAGAGCAACGGAAGCAAACAGATTAGTATAGGCACCACGCACGTGATCATGTTACACGATTTAGCGGTAAAACAATTCAAAGCTAACACAGTAGATGCTTCCTGCTGTACTAGAAATAAACTGGCTCGCGTTTGGTGTTGCATGCTTAGTGGATTTTGTTTGACCGACTAATTACTAAGTATTACATTAAATTAACCTTGATTAACTGTTATAATTATTTGAAGTACCTCCAGTGGATATGATTTGGAATAAAAAAACGCCGGAGAAACGAAAACTGTTAAGACCGTATCTTGACAAATGTATGATAACATAGACAAAGCGAGGATCTACACAGAGCGCCAAGCATAAACTGGACAAGTATAGTAAAAGAATACATTATTTGACGCGACTCGACGGATGTACCTATATGTCTAACAGTGGACATAGGCCTTTTTTCTGCCATAGACTCATGATAATGGACTGTAATGTGTAGTTTATGATATTATATGTGACAGAAACTTACAAAATGATATGAATAACAAACACTTAGGAAAACTATCCTATCCGTGGTCTATGGAGATAAAGACATCCAATAATTCAAGACTTGTCAACTCCGACATCTACTGATAAACTTATAGGTCTGTACTTAAACACAAAAGAAGAAAAGCATTCAAATTGAATTACACAGTGAATTTTTTTTTTTTGATAATATAACAAATCAATAACACAACGTTAAATGCTTCTGAGATATAATGAACGTACATTAAATTGAGCTACCTGAAAACTAATTCAAAACATTAATGATACAGATTTTAAGTCAGATTACTTGATTTACAAAACTATGACGCTAATCCCTGTGCTGAGAAAGGCAAAAAGAACCTCAAAAAATATTTATTATTATAGTTGTAGGACAACTAGAAAATTGTCACTCCAAAAAACTTTTTTATCATTTCTTACTTTTGATGCCATCTAAGGAATTATCTGAAATCATATAGCCTCAAAAACACCTCTTTTTATATCTAAGAAAGAGACGTTTTATGAAAAATTCTCAAAAAATGAAAATCAGAAAATCAGTTTTTTGTTGTTCTTGAAAAATTTACTCATATGGACATATGAATTCTGTTAATTAGGCTGACGATATCTCTTTGTCGCAATAAGCATTTTCTTTAGTTCACGTAAGATTTTTAATTAATATACTTTTACTCAATAATGTAAAATATGAAGATTATTGATACTTACCAAACATTTTAATCTCCTTCATTTTGCAAATTATGTACTAATTGGCTATTTATGTACGATATATATCAGTCGAGCCGTCATCAGTCACGATGACACACATATTTAAACTTCAATTGAAGTATTGAAATTCTGAATTAACATTAAACTATTTATAGAACTTTACTAGTAACAATCATTGTCACACATTTAATATAACAATATTAACAACCACACGTAGGAACCAAATGACGTAGAAATTCTTGTAATTAGACGTAATTATTTCGCGGTAGTTCACACCGCACGGCCCTGACACATATGTCTCATAACCTTCGAAGGTGCACATTACCATGAATTAATAACTGGTTTCATACACAATGAGGTTTTTCGAAGCTCACTTATTTATATATACACGAAGGTCACTTCGGATTTCTTTGTCAAAGTAAGCGACTTAAATTCTATATTAAATAAGTTACTATCACTTACTAACTGGTTCTATAACTTTTGGGCACTTATGGGCAAGTATGGTACCACCAGGTAATTAACCACCATCGCCATAAGGATGTTGATATGAAATGTTGATAATGGGAAGTAATTGGAGAGGAGAAACGAAATAAAGGAAGGTAAAGGAAATGGAAATGAATAATCTCCAAATCCCTGCACTTACCGTACTAAATGCGGTATTAGTAAGGTGCTTACCATTTGACGCAGACTTTTTATAAGGTTGTAGTAATTCCCCGGTTGACTAAAGTTTTACAACTTTTACTAGTATAATTATGATAAACATCCTAGAATACCAGGCAAAAGATCTTATATTTCCTCTTCTCATTCTGTAGAAGTAGGATATTTGAAAAAAATGCTGAGCAGATAGACGTGCATAAAATAATTCAAAACGGCTAGTACTAAAATATTATGGAAACATTTATTGGACTGTCAAAAAAAAACTCCCGTAGAGTAAAACTTTTGAAAAAATTCTACTTTTGTGTGAACACTGATAAAATGACACAAAATAGAACAGCATAAGAGAAGTAGACTTATATATCTTAAAGCCGACATAAAAATAATTTAGGAAGTCCGACAAATTCCTTTCAATTGCTATTAATTGTTGTAATCAAGCAATTGCGAAGGATTATGCTGCTGATATAAACGACTTTAATAGACGATGCGAAGAACCAAATATTATGAACCTTTACCGTTATAACATAAAGTTTATATTTGCAATTACAAGGTATGCTTTAAATTGAGATAGAATAAATAGTCAGTAGTTACTAACAGAGACAAATGGTGTCTGTTAAGGGCTTAATGACTTTTGAAGACATTGCGAAAGTAGACATTAGTTAAAAATTACGTCATATTTTAACATTTCTTCATTCCGAATCATATGAAAGAAACCAAACAGCGAAATAGCTGTTTGAGTTAGCAAATTGAAGTGACTGTGGGCAAGTCATGTTCGTAGGCGAGCCTAGTACCGTTGGAGTAGTTTAAGCCGTAATAGAAAATGTAGTATGGGACGCCCTCAGATAGACAAAGTGACTAGCAGTGAATGGCAGGGACTCGATGCGTGTAAACGATAGGGCTTATTGGCGTGCCTCGGGGGAGGTCTATTTTGAGAAGTTGACTGCCATGACATGATAATGATGATATTAACATTACACGAAGAGTTGAAGTTCTTAATAAATACGAAATTATATATGAATAGAATTAGAAAATATCAGATTCCAAAGATATATATCACCATATAACTAAACAATGGATATTTTACATAAAGAAGAAAATATCATGTGGCGTCTACGATAATCATATTAAAATAATTTTCCATAACTAATTTCAATGAATCTGAACATAATCTGAAGGCCGCGTCCTGCATGTAGTAGATGATATCACGTAATACGATGAACAAAGTTCATTTAGAGGTCAACAACGACCACTTCTAAAAGAACCATTGTAGTGTCTCTATTAAGAACTACAAAAGCATCACTACAGCTTAGGAGCAAATTGGATGAGGGTCAATGAAGACTGGTGTTGAATCATCATATAATTGTAATGATGAAATGAGAACTCATTGTGTTAACGGGTGCTATTGTTGTTTGCATTTTGCGTGAAACTGAGTGACAAATGACGAATAATGAATTAAGCGGGAAAAAATTATATATTTATTGTTATTTAATGAGAACGTCATTAATGGTTTTGGATGTAGAATAATGCCACCCTAATTTTCACAAAGGATTCGAACGAGACGACTATTGAAGCAACTACCAATAGATGGGCAGGCGAGTCTACCTAAGTCTATAAAAAACAAGAACGTGGAGATTACAGCAACACCCCTAAATTTTAAGGTAGGTCAATGGCCAGTAGTATACTGTTAGGCCGCATTGATTGTTTGAAAATTAAAGATGCGGGCGACCTTAGCAATAATATGGCAATTAAACACAGAATATTGAAGAAAGATTCGAATTCCACGGAAAATAATAACACTATAAGAGAAATCACAACGGATCAAACAAATTTTAATTTTTGTAACATTGACTGGGATAGGAAGGTAAACAAGCAAACGTAAAACAATCATCGTCGCCCATATACATCCGCAACATCCTAGGTATTACAGAAACGTTGCCGGACTTTATGATGGCTTGTTTTCTCTTTATACTTTATATCATAGTGTTAAATGATGCAAAAAGTGTAGAAAACAATTACACAATTTAAATAATTACCCAAGGACTTAAAATAATACTTGCATTGTTTTAAGTCTACGTGTTTTCATTTTGCTTGCACTATCCATATGTCATTGTTTGTGAACGTTACAAATAAAGACAATAGAAACTAACAAGAACTTGTTTGCATCATAACAGCAAGACTATTCATACGACAAACGTAAATAAAAAATTCAACGTGCATATAAGAGATACTAAAATGAATTTTGGATATACAGAGCGCATCTCATATTGTTTTTAGCCTCAGGTATAACTATGCTGAATACACGAGTTTAATGATAAATAGATACAGGTGGACAACTGACAGCAGCTGTGCTGGTACGAGATATTTAACTCTGCGGTCATAGATTTACCTGTCTAGCGAGGCAACTAGGCGAAATCTTCCCAAATTGAGATAAGTTTATATTTAGAAGTGGAAGATAATGCAGCTGTGAGAGAGAAGGAGAAAAGAATACCTAGAAAAAAGTTTACAGATCAACTAAAAGAATGGGCAGTGGTGACGTACTGAGAATTCAAGGAACTAAATACATACATAAATATATAATACATATATCCATCTGCTACGATCTAGCATTACTTCAGACATACTTCAGGCATACTTCCCTTGCTTCCTCCACACTCAGTATTCTCCTCATGTAAGCCCACCGGTTAAGGGTACTCTTGCCTGCCCTTTCTTCAAAACGTTATCAATTTAGTCAAGGTACTTTTTCCGTGGTCTTCTCCTACCAACCCTTCCATCCACATTTGCAACGTAAATTTCTTTGGCCAGTCCTTTTTCATCCATCCTCTCTATATGCCCAAACCATCTAAGCATCCCTTTCTCAAGCTTTGTCATAACACCTTATTTTACTCCACATAGCTCTCTTATATTTTCATTATCACATTAGAAAAAGATGGAAATTGCTAAAATATTGTTTTATAGCAGAGCAAGCAAATGATAGGAAGGCAAACGAGCAACCTGTTATAAAGTAATTAACACCGCCTATAGACTTCCGCAGCACCACAGCATTTTGTTCATTGTTTCCAGCTTTTAGTAAAGTATTTTATGCAGACAAGATATTTTAAATATCTATTTTATTAATAGTAGAAAAACTTTAGAATTACAGCTATGTGCCTTGATAAAGACACCAAAAAACTTGAGCCCATCGTATTTTATGTCAGCAGTCAAGCATACATCCTTCCCCCGTGTTTGTTCGTTACCTGGCGTACAGTTAGCATCCGCTGGCGAAACCCTGATAAAAGATATTGCCTCATTCCCTGCGCGCCGAGGAAATAATGTAAGCGTGCCGCAATCGCCCCAATGTTAGTTAAGAAAGCCATATACACTTTATCAATGTTTCTTACGTTGACATTTTTTCCTTTTTGAGTTTTTAATGTGCTCTTTACTTTGTTGATAAAATCTACAGCCAGTCGTGTGTTCAGCATTACACGCTCGTCGTGAACAAGATATTTAGTTTTAACATTTGCTTCTAAAATAAATATATGCATGGATAATTGTTTTTTTTCACAGTCCACCAAGTTAACCCAGTTAACCAACCACGCTTGCCCAATACGGATTGGCGGGGTTACCCGACTCGGAATAAGTATTTATAGGCCATACATATATTTATTCCGATGCGGGGATCGAACCCACGACCATTGGCTCCCCGCCACTGAGCCAATCGGATAATAGTTTAAACTAATTAATATTTTAAATATTTCAGTTATAGGCATAGCTCGTACCTACTTTTATGTACACTATCAATCGAGTTTTATTTGTTATAATTTTATACACGAAGGCACAGTGCAACATGTACGCTTTTTAAGCCAAGGGTCGTGAGTTTGATTCCTGCATCAGTATAAATATTTATTTGGAACACACGTATTTATTCTAAGTATTGTATAAGTGTATTTGTCCTTGTATTTAAGTTATATTACAATTGATACGACACAAGAAAACCTAGTGTGGGTAGAACTAAGTATGTCTATTCTGGTAACCTAACCTAAAATAACTTATATGTCTTTTGTAATACATACGATAAAGGTGATTTATTTTTTATAATATACAAGCATTCACAATTATTATTAACCTTTTCAAATCAATTAATAGTTTGTGTAAGGCTTGCACATTTTTAATGTCAATAAATTGCAACATAGTATAAAACATGAACAAAAATTGTTTTATAAACGAGGCTAAGTTTGACAAAATAATAAAATAAAAGTTAATGAAAGATAACAAATGCCAGACGTCAATCGCTGCATTTCAACCCGACTGTTCAGTATGAAGGACACTTAACTAAATTTAATTGAAAAATATTTTAATTGAAACTGGCTCTTTTAATAGATCTATCAACGAGAAAACGATGTATTTACTCTCTCAAGTTCTAAAGACTTGTATTGAGACATTGTATCGACATTTACAATCAATGAAGTCGCTAGCCAATTAACCTGATAGGTTAAGTCTTGTACAAATACTTATTATATACGAGTATTGCCATTACATTATTTTTTTTTACCCTAAAATTTTACGTAACTCTGCTAACATTATCTTGTGTGTTTAGATGTTTTGTATGTAAACAAATGCTTGATTTAATGGAGTTTCAATGCAATTTAAAAGAAAAAGTAACTTGACAAGACACTTTCTTGGTGACTCAATGAATATCCACAGACCTCAAAACCTACATTATCTAAATAATTTTTTTCGGCACTCACTAAACTTTACTTAACTCGAATCTATTTACTTAGGAAATTCCCATAAATATATTAAATTCATCAACGTTTATAAATGTTACTTAGATTGTTTACGACATAATACAGTTTTTCATATTTTTGTCTTAAAATTGATACGTATTGTAATGTATAACACAATGCACTTGCATGAGAATGAAGCCACTATAATACTAATTTATGTTCGTCGGATAACTTTAATAGTGATGCCTGTTTAATAGTTTTAATTAAATAGGTATGTTAGGTCACAATAAATTTATACATTAAAAATTATTATACAAAAAACTTTTAGAAAATTATTAGTAATAAAAAATTTTAATAATGGTAGAGCCACGCTGCAGACGAATACTTAGTCAAAAATGGCATAATATTTGTCTATAACATGAATGGGCCGGCTCGCCCGGGGAAGTACCACACTCCCGCAGAAAACCGGCGTCTGAGTGGTAGCTTAGCTACCCCGCTTCGTACGGTGAGCGGCTGAGTTCCGGAGACCCAACACCCTTACCTTCCCTCTCCCATTCACACTCCCATTATGACAGTTTCCTTAAAGATCGGCAAACATTCTGCACTGATTATGGTGCTGCGGATGTCTATGGGCAGCGTTAATTGGTTTCCATCAGGTGACAGGCCTGCTAGTTAGCCTTCCTATCCCATAAAAAATATATATACATAACAATCAAATATTTTGCTATAAAATACCCAACAATGTGTAGGTAACTATTAAATGTTTAGATCTTACACAAAGCTGGAATTTCTTGTTCAGACAGACGACACAATTAAATACGTTGTTTACAATTCTAACAACACAGAAAGACATGAACAGTTACCAGTTTAACTTCCCATTGCATACAAAATGACTTTAATGAGACGCAGTGAAGCGACACGACGGTCAGTCACAGTAGTAACTTTGTATTAACGCAAACTGAACATGACTTTCGAGCAAGAATTATGAAATTCGGCCCCAGAAGCTTATCGATAAATCGTGGATATTATGGCGGGAGATCGTAAAATTACGTCTTACCAAATTTATGTGAGAAATATGTATATGAACGTATTAAAATTATGATAGCGCAAATATGGAAATTAATGCTATTAATTTTAATAGACAGCATAAAAAGTAACGAATAATACCCACCAATGGCAAAGCCGTTATTTACGAAATTAAGGACACGCGTTCCACGTATTATAAATTAAATTATTATAATTTACTTAACATTACCGCTACATTCACTACTTTTTCAGACGTTATTTTAACAAGATAAATCAATAAAAATAGTGAACGTACATCGAGTAGATATGTAATGTGTATACATGCGAAGTATAAATTATAAATTCACGTTTATCCAAATTTTTGCTACAACAAGATTCAAATATTGTGATTTTCAGTTAGAAGCGGATAGAGTAATTTTAATAATACTTTCGGGAAAGTATATAATATAACAAATATATTTAGTATTCCAGAACAAAATGTGAAAGAACTTTCTAATTACGGAGATAGACTTATTCGCAGATAATGCCATTCTAAGAATTAAATAGATAGAAAATAGATTTTTGTAGGTACTTAACAAATACAATCACGAAATGCCTAAAACACAAGTTTAAATGATGACTTTTAATTACATTGAAAGGCTCGAATGATATAAAGTAAAATAAAAATCATTTTAAATATCACATATTGATGACAATGCTATTTAAACCATCATCATCAACAACAATATGCGGCAGTCCACTTCTGGATACAGGCCTACCTAAAGCGCAATAAATACGATTTAAATGCTTGGTAAAATCAAGAGAAAACGTATTTAAATACGGGACCTATATTTTATTTATTATATTTTACATGTGCGCATGCCCGCATAGTTCTTTAACATATGGTCATACGTTAAAACTTTTATCTATACGTCAAACATCTGCGTCGTTCGCTTTCGGGGGCCCATTATTATTGTCATTAGTTGAGTTACTACTGTTTTCAACTTTACTTATGTACATATATTCTAAACGATTAAGTTAAGATTTACTATCAAGGGAAAGGGAATATAATAGTGGTAGAGTCACGTTGCAGACGAATACTTCGTCAAGAATGGCATAATATTTGTCTGTAGCATGAATGGGCCAGCTCGTCCGGGGAAGTACCTACCACACACCCGTAGAAAACCGGCGTCTGAGTGGTAGCGTACCTACCGTACTTCGTACGGTGAGCGGCCGAGTTCCGTAGGCCCAACACCGTTGTCGAGTTGATCACAGACCAAGTACCAAAGTAGCTAATGCTAATTTGTGCTCCAGGAGGAATACCATAACCACTTTATCCCAAGCATTTTTCTGTATTACCGCGTTTCGTACGTTGAGTGGAATTCGAAAACTAGAATCTTCCATAAAATATATATCACGTATTGACATTGGACTCTCCAGTATTAAATATTAAACCCTTGGGAGTAGTCCAACAAAAGGCAGAAGTAAATCCATGATGGTAGATTAATGCCTAACCAAACATGTTTTTCCGACCTGTAAATGAATAGCTAAAAATTATCAAGTTTCACTCCTTTATTTTCACGATAAATCAACAACTTCGATAGTGAAACACATACATGTTAATAAATTATACTTAAAAACATGTATTCAACGAATATGGTATACTATATTTGTCAATATTTTATTAAAATACTGTATTCACTGGCTCCAAAAACCAGGTGCATAAAATTTTAATAACTATTTTCGAGAAACGGGTGCCCCGATTTATATAGATGAAAGCATATGATAAATTAACCAATTATTTTTTAACGCATAAACAAGAATCAAAGTAGTTTAAAATGTCTGCCATTTTACAAGCAATTAAATTTATAGATTGAGGAGAGGATGTAATTAAAACTTTAACCTACCTTATACATGTTACGAAAAAGACTGATATTTGCAATTAAATGTTTGTTCATGTTATGCATTAATAAGAATGTATTTCCAATAGAATAATAATTATTTACTACAAGTTAGTTCATATTCTAGTTTAACTAAGAAAGACCAACGAAAGTAATTTAGTTATAGAAACCTAGAGATCTTTACAATAAAATGAAAATAACTATTTGCGATCGAATTTACACCGTGGTTACTAAACTCGATACTGATATTTCTCACTAAACATCCATAGGTGTAATGCATATAAATAGCGAAGCAAGTTTGGAATGACGGATAAAATAAACACTCTCCTCCCACGTACGAACATTTTTTGCCGACGTAGTCGGAACTAGGGGTTTCAAAATTAATCGTTACCATCCGGCACAGAACACTTGAGAGCCGGAAACACTTCAGAAATTGATAAAGAAACATGTAACAAGGAGTCCTTTGAAACTATCTGCCTAATCATATTTGAAAGAGTCTTTCACCAATTTGACAACGGATGTTTCAGAACTTGTTAATGTCACTTGCAAACCAACTGTGACAGTCGACATTGGATGGAATATGAATTGTTACTATCTTCTGTGTTATAAATAATATTATTAGAAATAAAGAGTCGTTTGAAATGGAGAAAAGTGAAGGTCTTATCAAAATAGCTTCAAATGGGTTTTAAATAAATGCCGATTGAGTTAACACTAGATCTATCAAGTTATACACTAGACCTATCAGTAATTCTTTAACATACAGATTTTCTTGTGATAATTATTTTGTTGTGATTTACTGCAAACAATGGGGTACATAAAAAATTAATTGGTAGATAAGATAAAACTAAAACATACAAAGAAACTAGAACTTATCAGTAAGTGATATGGAAACATATAGAATTGTATAAACAATTTGTTTTACGACGCGCCGATCATGACCTTACGATAGCAGCCATATGCGCCCGTCTACATATCTCGGGTTAACCAAATGTTTGTTAAGAAAACACATAAGTCAACTGCTAAGCAAAACATTGACTAAAATCAATAATGAATCATCAGAATGGAACGGCCAGTCTGACTTTGTAAATGAAATAAGATACGTTGAAACTGACTGTAATATAGTAGATGTGTATGTTACCTATTATTTAATAATAGCTTAAGTTTTTTTATGAATACATAGCATACGCAGGTAAAGAGGCACTGAAAATGCCGTTGCAATGGAAGGAGAATAAAGATTTCATGGGAGGGAAATAGCTCAAAATTACCATTTAGGTAGCAAGCCAGAAACGATGGAACAGCATCCCTTTGAGAAAGCTCGTGTAATGGGTAAGATGCCAGAGGCATGCTCCTAAATCCTTTTCAAATAGGGTGTGGACAATCCTCAATTGATAAATTGGTCGGAATAAAGATGCAATGACAGGGAAAGAAGAAAATAGTGGGTGGGTAATATAAAGAAACAAAGGAGGGGGAAAGAAATTGAGCCTCTGGATTCCAGTATCACCGTACAAAACACGATAACACACTAAAATACTATAACTAATAACTAATGCATAAAATGCTGTGAGGCACATATTTGGTCCTGCTACCATGAATCTACCACTATCACTACCACTAAGTTAATTTATATGCACTTATAAAAAATTTTCATTGGTTTTACTTTGTTACTAAAATAAGATTATAAACCACAACACAAGATTGTTGTAATGTGTCAATGGGTAATTAATAGTATTGGCATTATTACTTCATGTCTTGAATTAATAATTATTAATTGTACCTACACATGAGTGTTTATTATTGAAGGTTAACATTTTAATTTTAATAAACAGTTCATATATGATTTATTATAGGTGTAAATTATATACACCACTAGCACACGTTGATTAAACATACTGTCAATAAATATTGCATGTATAATATTAGTAGAGCGATTTTAGCACGCAATAGACTGACTGGACTAGGGGGGTAACAGACAACTACTACACTCTCACAGAACATCGTCGAATGTTAGCTGTCTTAACGCATTTTATTCGATGAGTGCAGAGATACGGAGGCCCAATTACTTTCGCCTTCTTTTGTTCCATATACCATTACTTCCTTCTTCCCTTCAATTAATTATTCACATCCTTATATATGTAGGTAGGTAATCAACCCATCTGCAATCCCTTTAATATTGCAATTGAGGCAGAAAAGCGAAAGCGACACAAATGTCAAATAAAATCTATTTCATATTCAGATCAGAAAAAAATACTGCATCAAATGGTCACACGCGTCTACGATTAATAAAAACTTGTACAACATTGAAACTGATCTTATTTGAGTGATCAGCGATACATTTTTTTTTTCAGAATTCATAAACGTTTTTTTGGCTCTGGTGGAAGTTTTATTTTGTGGTTTCCTATGTTTTCGCTTTTTAGCATTGATATGTTCATTAGCAGTGGTGGTTGTTTACCATCAGGTGACCTGCTTGTTCTTTTGCCAAATGCTTCCGTAAAAAACAACTAAAATTCTGATCACATAGAATTAAATGACTATTGGAATCATTAATGTTAAGTCTACGAACCCCATTAAAAAATCTATAATTAAATATTCGTAAAGTTTTATTTAATTTATGGCATATTTATACTATCTTAAGACCTACTTACGATTCTACGCCTACCATATTTTCCTAGATAAAAGTAAACTCTTGAAAATAAAATCATAATATACAATAGGTATGTAAACAGTCGTGATGATGTTAATAATTGTGATAATGAACGTTATAAATGATTTCGTATGTTCGATAAATATCCTCCAATGCAATATTAATTAGCATTGTTATAAATAATAGCAACGACACATATTTGATTTTAACGTCGTATTTCGATTACATCAGTGAAATATAATGGGTAAACCTTAAATCCAAAAATTGACAGACGTTGAGGTCTCCGGGAATGTCACCCAAACCACTATCACTCTTATCTTGCAAGATAATAAATAATTTACTGACTACTGTACTGGCGCCGATAGTAAAACGAAAAAAATAGGTAAAATTATTTTTCCACACAAAAAGTCATTGAAAACACAAATTAAGTATATAAAGAAGATTAAACTTTTTTTTTCACTATTGTTATTACGTAATAAGTGATGTTTTTAAAACGATAAACGATGCATATGATCAAAACAGACGGCACTTTCGATCGATGCGCGAGAGCAACTGACAGACGAAATCATCGCGCCATGCGCAAGCGCAGGTATAATACGACTGAATTTAATACGTTCCTACCGTTATAAGATCCCATGAATTAAAGTGTAACTAATCTTATACAAGTTACCTGGGGTACATTCAACGTGTAAGCGTGTATTTATAGTAAATAGGCAGGGGCAGGTAAGATCTTTTATAGGGCCAAGGGCTTCAATTGTAAGTAATTGAGTTTCTAAAGTTGTCTTATTATTTGGCGGTTATATTTTTTTAAGTTGTTTACTTTTTTGGTTACTAAAACAACAACAATGTATTGTAAGCAAAACTGTTTACAAAATACACGTTATAATTTATTTAATTTTTTAAAGTTACAATTAATATATATTTTGTGTCCCACTGCTGAGCACGGGCTTCTCCACTTCTGAAGGAACGGACGTTAAACCCACCACACTTGTCCAATGCGGATTGGCGGGGTTACCAGACTCGGAATAAATATTTATAATCCATACAAATATTGTATTTATTCCGATGCGGGGATCGAACCCGCGGCCAGAGGGCCCCGCCACTTAGCCAATTGGTCATAAATTAATATATTTATCAAATATTTATTTTTTATTAGTTTCATTTGCATAAACTTTAATAAAAATAATTATAACTATGATGATGAAATTGAAGTGTAATACATTCAACATCTTTTGTATTTTTTATGTAAGCTATCAAGTTTAATTATTTTCGTGAGAGTGGATTAACATTTGGGCAACATCTAGAATGAATTAAGAGGGAATAAGTCCATTGATCCTATTACGTAGATCGTTGGGGCTGGATCGATTTGGATCAATAATACGGAACCGCGGTGTCAATGCACTGCGCCCGCCCACCCGTACCAAAGGACGAATTGAGAGACGCCAAATGTGTCAAACTGCCCACTCGCACCACTGTAGACGGATTTGATGATCAACCGCGGCCATGTGCGATTTACTATTTGATTGACGATGAATACTCAGTGACGAAGCTAACGCTTCAGAGTCAATGGTCGCGGATTCAATTCCGTTTGCAACAGGATAAACTCATATATCTATGGCCTACATACATGTAGGATTTGTATTCTGAGTCTGTGTGCATGCATTTATCAACATCATCACATGATGCTATATATATATTTTTTTAGCAGCTCATATAAATCTCACTGCTGGGCATAGGCCTCCCCATTTCTGGAGGAACGGACGATGACCCACCACGCTTGTGTCACAGACTCGGAATAAATATTTATAATCCATACATATATTTATTCCGACGCGGAAATCGAATGCGCGACCATTGACTCCGCAAGCGGAGGGCCCCGCTACTGAGCCAATATATATATGTGTGTGTGTGTGTGTGTGTGTAATTATATAGTTTTTGTACCTACTTATATTTTTACCTTTTTCATTGACCAAAAGGTTAAGTAGTACAGAATGCTAAATAAATAAATATACCTGGCAAATGAACTCATCTATAACGCTTTCATCATTTAGAGACACAAGCATAAGGTAAATTTCTCGAGCGTATTATATGTTATTTAAAGTCAACGGATTAAATCGTTGAACAATAATCACATGATGAATCATCAAGGACAAACCCTATAAAAGGAGCAATAGCGCCAGTTGGCGTCAGTCGGCGTCGACGTGACGTTGCCACGTCTGCAACTGCGACACGTCAGATAACGTCTAGACGATGGACGGGTTTTTTTAGGTGTTAAGGAGCAAGTCAATTGTCATCTGTCAAGAGCGATGGATATATAATACTAGTAATTTGAATTATTACAATAATTTTTCAACTCAAGAGAGGATGAATGAAAGACAACTGATAAAAAAATTTACTTTGCGAATGTGGATGGAAGGGCCGGTAGGGGAAGACCAAGGAGGCCATGCCTAAAGAATGCCATGTATGAAGAGAGTGATGAGTGTGAATGACGCAAGTAAAGTGTGCCGAGATCGTAGTAAATGAAGATCTGTGGTCTCTGCCTACTTTTACGGGAAACAGGCGTGATGATATATATGATATCTATGTATGTATGCAAAATTATTATATCGTTAAGATATCAAAATAAATATGTATATCGATAAACAAAAGTGATAGAGTCATGTGTGAATAGACCGGCTTGACCGGAAATATATCACAGCTATTCTCAAAGAATATCATCAGCTTTAAGTGGTAGCAATTTTCTGTGCTCTCGCTTTTCAAACGGCAAATCCTTCCCCTCCCATTCGTTCCTTCTTCCCACCATTAAATCTTTCTTCCTTCAAATTCTTCACATAATTATCAGATACGTAATTAATTTACAGTGTCTTTTATTACTAATGCTGTCCATGAGTGGAAATGATTACTTACCATGATGGCACGCTCGTTTACCTATCTCTTCCAGAAAAAAATATATTACAAAACAAAATTGAATTATTTATATGTATATATTACATATAGATATATTTATGCTTATTTATACAACGG
Source organism: Baronia brevicornis (assembly GCA_031353405.1). NCBI lineage: Eukaryota > Metazoa > Arthropoda > Insecta > Lepidoptera > Papilionidae > Baronia > Baronia brevicornis. The sequence continues at coordinate 408,528 of JASFAT010000727.1, forward strand.
TAATAAACAAAACACCCTTTCAAAGTTTTTACAAGACTTCGAACAGATAAAGAAATTTGTAAGAAAACCATTTCATTTTAATTTTATAATATTATTATTACGGTTTTAAACTAATTACTAGCTCCTAAAAATTCAAAAACTTTAAAATAATATGCGTAGATGAAATTTCTGAAAACAGAAAGATAATCCTTCTAGCTTGGGAGATATCACGTCCAAACCTTGATAAATATAGGTGGATGATAATGATCAATTCAAAATTTCACATGGAATAACACTATAGAAAAATATTAAACGTGTATCACAATTAATTCACAAATTTAATCATACTAATATGTTATTCGCAAATCAATCAATTTATAATACATATAGACCTTATTCGTAAATAATTAATTCACCTCGAATCGAATGACAACTTTATTAAGGTGAAATCGAATGGTGCGAATGTTAAGGTAATAAAGCACGATATAACTATGTTGATAGTTATCAATGCTTGATAATTCATCGCCTAAGGCACACCGTCCAGACGGGAAGGATAAGCTAACCAAGTTAACTTTACAATCAGTGAAATATATTCCAACTTTATCTCAATACGTTAAGGATTATTTTAAAAGCGACAGCGAAGTTTAAAGATTCAATGTTAAATTAGCTATCGTGAGCGCCGACGCGACGCCAAAGCAATCGAAATGACAATCGACTCGCGCGCAGTTCATGACTGTTAGGGGTTATTATTTAAATATATTGAAGAAATGAGTAGCTTTTTGTTTTCATTTATTTTAATATTATTGTAAATTTATGTCATTTAAACTTCTTAAATATAATTGGGCATTGCAAATGTTTAGTTTTTAATTAGTTTTATACCAGGCAATGGGAATCATCCCCAAGGCCTGATACGATACCCTGATTTCAGGATACAAAAGCCCCTTTTTATTTGGACTTACTAAAAAAACTCGTATCCAAGTATGACAAGGCTTTTGAAATAGTACTAAATAAAAATTTGGTTAAAACAGAATTACCTAGTGCTGGCTTAATTTCATTTTTACGTATTTAATATATGAGAAATTTAAGAGAGCGCAATCAAATCTCATTGCTTCAGTGTTATTACTAAACTCACCTTCATGCGATGCGAAACGTCCGTTTATAATAACGAGGTTTTGATGATTTACTGATGAAAGTATAACTATGCTCTGGACTAAGTTAAAAACAAATAGAAACACACCGGTACCAGACTGTTACTTTACCGGTCTGTGGTGGTTAACGTAATATTTTTTTTAATGGGATGGGAAGGCAAACGAGCAGGTATCCGCAGTACCATAGGTAGTGCAGAAATGTTGCCGGGCTTTAAGGAAACTGTCATTATGAGAGGGAGGAAGGGGAGGGAGAGGAGGAGTGGGAAGGGGGATTGGGCCCCCGGAACTCATCCGCTCACCGGACGAAGCGCGTTAGCTAAGCTACCACTCAGATACCGGTTTTCTGCGAGTGTGGGACTTCCCCGGGCGAGCTGGCCCATTCATGCTACAGACCAATAATATGCCATTCTTGACAAAGTATTCGTCTGCAGCGTGGCTCTACCACTAATGATAATGATGGGCAGTTTTCATCTTTTATTGGAGAAGTGTATGTCTCATAACGACTATATTGACGATCAAGATGATATATTTCTCTATATAAGTCTGCCATATAAATCTAGCCAATAGACCTATGAAACTGAATGAGGTTAAGATTACACATTACATATTATCTTAACCCTTGCATTTTAATATGATTTTTCAACAAACATATTAAAAAAGGACTTCGCTTGGGGGCGAGACGTTTTTTCGCGGCTGTTTGTTTGAGCACACAACAAACACATCTAGTGCAGTCGAATGTTTTATTAGGAAGTTCAAGTACTAATTTGTATTTTTAGGTTAATATATTTGAAACAATGAAGCAAACGAGAATGAAAAATGCAAGACAAATAACCCGTCAACAAACAACAAATATAAGTATTATAAATTTCGCTACAGCATTTTATAGACTTTTACAAAAATCAAATGCCAGACATTACCAAAATAACTAATAGCCACCGTGAAACCTTTTGACGGAAAATTTTTTTGAACAAAACTCAATAAATTAACAAGTTCTCCCTATTAGAGCTTTCAGTCACTATCACTTTTCGGTTGTCTTCCGTAGAATCTACTATACCTGAATGCCTCGTGTTGGGGCGAAACACGTGTCGTTTACAAAGTGGAAAAGTGGTAGTGTGTGTTTGGTGTTGTGTATAATGGTTGGTGGGTGGAGAGTTGTTGGCCGTTTTTCGGTAAGTTTTTGGTATAAGTTCTAAATAAATCCACTTCATCCAACAGGAAAACACACATTATTAATTTTCTGTTGTTATTTGCTTGTCGCGGATCTTAGCTTAGGAAAACTTTTGACTGATTAGAGCCTTTTAAAATAAATTCATAAAACTGTTTTGGCGCCTGCATTTTCGTAAGTTAAACGTCCAATTATATTAATTTATGACAAGTATAAACAATTATATATGGCAATGCGTTGACACGGTACACATTAAATTGGTATAATTACAGCAGACGTGATAACATATAAAGGTCGCGGAATGGTATTTATTAAGGTCTGTATTTATTAAGGGTGTATTGGTATCAAAGATCGATCAGTTCGAAATAAAAAAAATATAGTATAAAAATATTTTATTATTATAATATTTCCTATGCTCTATTATGCTAAGAAGTGAGTGTCGTACGAGATAACTATTGGGAACATAAACGACCAACAGCGTCTGAGTAGTAGAGAAGGCTATCAGCCAAGATATTTTTTCACGTCTGTGAAAGTGCCTTCCCTGTACAAGAGCAAACAAAATAAAAAAAAATATTCAAATTTGTCGAGATATAGAATATTCATATACAATCCAAGCAGAAACTTTGCATGAACGCAGTTTCTGGATAAAGTTTAAAGATACAATTTGAAAGAATAAAAAAGGAAATAGTAATTAATAATTCTAATTTTTTATGTCGAAGAAATAAATAATTCGAATTTGAATACGTAATTGTATGAAAAGTACTATACATGTCAATATACTTAGCTTTGCAGTAAGATAATACATTCTATAGGAGCTATTCGATATCGGCATAAAATCCAACAAATGTCACAGAGTACGAGGCAATCCGTCCTGATTTAATATTGCAAATGGCACCCAACTTTACGAAACGTACAGTAACACGATCTCCTATTGCGTCAGAATATATTAACACTTAAAAAGAACGACCTTCGGGGTTACGTTTAAAAGAGACATAACAATATTTCCTCCGCGTTAAGGGCAATAGCACACGGGGACGCAAAATAACAATGAATGAATCGTAGCAAATGATAAGGACAGGAGCTCATTGGGATATGTTTTTAGGAAAAAGGTAGGAAAATGAGTTGGTGGAAAAAAGGTTAATTTCAAATTCGAAGCTTTTGTTTTTTTAATCCCTTTTTTAATTTGACTTTTTTCTTGTTAAGTCACACAAAGTTGCGTCTCACGGCGGTTAAAGATGAGTCATTCAATCGTCCAAAGAACCTGGACTCAATGCCAAGGGACAGGCTCCGTTCAGAGAAAGCAAGGTTCTGGGAGAAACCGTTGCACACAATCGATCGATCGAGACGACCGCTTTTCAGTGACTTAGGTGCTAAGGAATCGTAAATGCAGTTACATAGACCTCAAAAGAAATCTTGAAGAGGTACGAGGAGCACAAGTTAGCCTATGAGGAGGAGGCTTTTAGCGACAGATATACGCAATCGACAAACAGCACTGGCCTCCAATTAACTCCATGGGCACCGGATTGCTCGATTGAGGTTCGCTAGAAATTACCTAACTTGGACACTAGGCAACTGAAGTAGCATACTCTTCTCCGATTTGACTCGAATTTTTCTGCATGGTGAGGACCTACAATGGCAAATGTTACAATGACCAGGAGAACGTTATGCTGACGTATGTTTTGAAGAAATTACCCCTTAGGTGCAGGATCTGTTATGTTTTTGGGCGGGCGTAACTTTAGGCTGTCGTACCGAGATAGTATTCATTGAAAATGGCTCACTAAATGGGCAAAGGTACATAACAGAAATCTTTTGGCAACATGCACAACCCACACTGACTGTAATTGCTGAAGATGCCATTGACATGAATGATAATGCTTGGGCCCACTGTTCTAATGACGTAGATACTAATACGCAAGAGGTCTGTATTCGTTGTTTAGACTGATCAGCGCGGAGCCCCGACCTTAGCCCCATTGAGCACGAGTACGATCTGTCCAACCACCTCCACAAAATCAGGGAGTTTAAACGTGTGATCTTAGCTAAGTAGGAACACATTCCATAGGAAACCATCCTGGTGAAAAGCTTGGTGAAAACCATGCCAAGATGATTACATGCTTTAATTGCTGAAAGGAGAGACTCATTATTCATTTTTATTTTTTTAGCCTTAATTTCGCTATACGCATACAAATGTCAATTTTTACATGGATTTCTATTTACATTGACTAAAACACCGAATCTAGGATAAAGTATTAAAAAAATTCTAAAAAAGCAATTTCTAGTCATCTAAGCTAACATGCTAAAAATATTAATATTAGCCATTGAAAAGTCAATGACTGTAAGGTGCCTGTTTTTTTTGTGCAAAGGAGTTTACATATGATGATACATACATTTACATACCTGAACATTTGCTGGCATGTACAGGACACCTCATTTCTCGAAGAATGGACATTAAACCATCATGCTTGTCCAAAGCGAATTTGCGGTGCACACAGACTCGGAATAAATATCTATAGGCCATACATACATGTACATTTATCGAGCCAGCAACTATTGACTCAAAAGCGATACCTTCGCTGCTGAGTCAAATAGGACGCATAAGTGTAGTGTAGTGTGCAAATTAATATTCATGTTACTGACACTCAGTTATTAAGACGTTCTCAACAAATAGCTCGGCTCTATGTCACTGGAAACAGTGGTTACATTTTGTAATACGAGACGGACGCACTTGCGGTCGGCGGCTAATGTTGTTTAAAGGGAATAAATCAAGTTTTAGTGCTGTGAGGAAACCAACGACTCGCGGTTTGCCGCGCACGTCGGCTAACTGTTTCTTCAATACGTTTATTAAGGTATACACATTTGAAGGGTTGTATTATATGTCGAATAACTTAAATAGCATTGGTTTTATTTTTAATGAAATAAGTAGGCGAAAAATTAAGTGGATCACGTCGTGGTATGTAATCACCGCCACCCATAACATCTGGAAGGATAGGATAGGGGAATACGCAACCTTCTACCGGGCTTAAACTAATCTTTTCTGTTGTTGTAGATTAGCTTGTTGCGTAACTTATTTTAGAACAATTAAATAATAAGATAAAACAAAACACTAAAAAAAGAAAACATTGATTTTTATGACTTCCAGCTAAGCGTATGAGCATATAAGCGTTCTAAGCTGCCTGCTTCATCTTGAACAATTAAAGACAGTACAGATGCATTGCCTACTTTAATGCAATGACATGATTAATGGGGATGGACGCAGGATTTATTGGGAGAGAAAAAGGAAATAACGGGACATAAATCCACCATCCTCACCAATTCCCAAGCAATTTTCTCAGTTTCACGTGTTGCCTGGGAGAGAAATGCCCAATCGCATTAAGTCCTCATGTTGTGCTCACTTTGTGCAAAAAAGTTACCAATATTCGTACCAATATATATAATACGTACCAATATTCTGTGAGAATTCAGTACTTCCCCGCTCGAGCCGGTCCATTTATAAACGGCTGTACAACTGCAAAGATGGTGCTTTCTGCAAATATTGGGAAACGGAGGACATATCCTCCGTTTCCCAATATTAATGACGAAATCACGAGAAGAGAAAGTTAGGAACGGTGAAGAACCAATAGAAGGAATGTGAAGTTTATTAAATGATTTAGACACCTGGACTGGCAGTAATGATAATTTTTTTTTTATTATATATTCACGCCTATCCCCCGCAGGGGTTGGCAGAGACCACAGAGCTACATCCACTGCCATTCATCGCAGCGAAACGGCTCGTTATTGGTCGCTTTTCGCCCTCGTGAGAATTAGGACGTGACGGGTGGCGAACCACGTCGCCGTTAATAATTATGATGCATGATAAATTGTAGGTAATTAAAAATATCAGTGAACTGCAACATTGATTGCATGTAAAAAATACTATTATAGGTAAGTTATTAGAAAACAAGTACTGAGTCTAACAACCTTTGCACATGTATATTTATGTTGAACCATAAAAGTAATCACGAATCAAATAACTGTATGAGTATTCGTATGTAAGCTTAATGGTACACAACACGAGATAGAGTAATAAAAATTTGTAAGTGTACACGCGTACAGTCAACTTGTGAGCTCTAAAATGACGCTTTTTACGTCACTTCCATATATCAAGCATTCGTACGAGCTGGACCATTCATTGTGCATACATACACTGCTGCAGAGTGGCTGTGCCACAATGCCTTGGCTCCTTTATCAATGATCAACAGCGCGCAGAACACGCATCTTAAAGCGCACCACTTTAACTAGATTTCGGCTTCGGACTCTGCCAACTGCCTTGTGTAAATCGTCGCTGCTACACTATATTTACCAAAAGGCCTCCAGTTCAACAATTACCCAAGAAAACAGTATTTACATATACACAAAACTTAACATAAGAATTACTTTTATTTATGATAATGATTACTTATTTCATTTATGGTTCTTGTCAGTGAATAAATTCGCAAAAGAGCCTATAGGCATAATACATTTTATTACGTTACGTTGATTATAATAAATAAACTTAACCTTTAATCTAGGGCCAGATGATATGTAAGTTTTCAAACAATATTTTAAATTTTACGTAATTAAATAAATACGAATAAGCCTATAGAATAGTTGGACATACTAGTATATAAGCTGCGTTTAAAAATCGATACATTTCTATATATCTGTGTACTTTGTAAGGATCCACCATATGTATAATGTTTATTCGGTATATACACCACCATATAACGTATAATGTTTTAGTCGTTTTCTTTACACGAGTTACGCGTACCCCGAGGATACCGACGGTATAGTTAATATTTATAACCGGTACATAATAAAACCCTTTTTATTGGCATGTTGCAGCATTTTAGCGCTACCTGCTAGTTTTTTAAGGTTATAATCATGTCTATCGTATTACTGCGAGGCGTGAAGAATTGTTAACTTAATTGTGGTGCATTCGGGTCAAAGCTTGATGCAATACGAGACACGTTTCTTGAACGTCATTATATACGAATTAAAGGAAATATAGTGTTAGAATAGAAATAACATGTCTGAAGAAACCGAATAGTTTTAGTACCTGTACAAAATAAAAACAAAGTTTCTTTAAATTTTATTGTAGAAACACTGATTTAAGTACCATCATCACTACAGTCGTTATTGCCAACTATTGTGTGTTGGCCTTCCTTAAAATCGAAGGATGTTACCATATTTCTTATGCGTGGAGGACAGATTGGGGATCACAGTTTGATTAAGGTAGAATGTTTTGTTTTTTTATCTATTGTATATACTGCTTGCGGGTAGGGGGAATTTTTACAAATACGTCACCTTAAATCGTTAAAATTAAAAACATATTTGAACTCAATATTCACATGCCACAGAAATAAACCTGAGCGCTGGTTCAATTGAACTGGCATACTTAGGATATAATCCGCTAGCTCATGGACCTTAATTAGTTTCTGCCTCCGATACAAGAAATGCCACTGGTCATGGTATTACGCTATTTATTAGCTTAAGCTCCTTCAAATCGGCGATCACTGTGCCGTTCAAAAGATAGCTCGTGTGGCAAAAAACTGGCAAAATATTGATAGTTGGAGACCATGTTATCCGATATGATAAACAGTATATCAGTAGTTAAGTTTTTTTTTATAGCAGAGCAGGCTAAACGAGCTTTAGGTCACCTGTTGATAAACAATCACCGCCGCCTATAGACATCCTCAACTCCGGAGGCGTATCAGATACGGTACCGACCTATTGTGATACTTAGTCTCTTGAATGTGTCTATGCCGTATTTATCTAACACCGCAAATAAGTATTCAAGTATTCCGTTACGGCAGCGCGATTTTTTCCTATCCTCTCTAGGTGCCAGAACCAATAGAGTATACCAGTTACCTCTCATGCGCGCTAACTCTATGAAGTTTATTTTGTAATAGTAATTTAAGGTTACAAACCTCATGATGCCCTGCGCTAAAACAAATCATTAATCATAAATTCACTCATAATCAGTTATTTAGTAACGTGCCATTATATGTTCTTTATTGCCAATAGCATTTGATTGATTGCTTATGAAAAAAGTAATTGCGCATTGGAATTGTGTGATGATACATACCAGTTTGTGTAATGAAGTTCTGAACTTGCTATATATAAGCAGTGAAAAGTGCATTTATTCTTTAAGTGTTTTTTTTTTCTTTTATATTTTCTATAATAATACAACTGATTAAGAAAATTTCTATCTTAAATAGTCAAACAAGACTCGGTTAATAGACTCAGTAGTGAATCTACAGTTTTTTAAGTGATGGCAGGATCGATTCCCGTATCGAAATAAAAATATGTATTACCTATCGGTATATATTCCGAGTCTGAATGTCCCGTCTAGAACAGCGAGCCGGCCCTTTCTTTCAAATTTCATTCTTGACAAAGTATTCGTCTGTAGCATGGCTCTACTACTAAGAAATGTGGTAAAAAATTTTATTTTTTACAAATTTGTAAATAATTTAACCTTGCTTATGACAATAATTTCTATTTGAATTTTGACACAAAATCAACAATCAAAAAACGAACTAAAAAATATTTGAAATATTTGCCTCAAAAACTCTTTGTGAAACCGTCAAAATAAATACGTTCGAAATAAAATATTGGCAAAATATTTCGCTGTGGGATTTTCGGTTGTCGACTATATATTTTCTATTTACAGTCTGGTCGCCGGCACGCTCTGTGTTGCCATATTTGTCTTGTAAATAAGAGAAAAATGGGTACAATTATGTATTCGCGCTGTATCATGTACAGTATACAGTGTACAGTAGTACAATCTTGATAAGTATATTCATTTTATTAGGTGTACAAATAAGTTTCCGCAGTTTTTTATAAAAAATTAGGAATTTATTGTAAAGGAAAAGTACATTACGTTTTATTCAAAGTATTTTCCATCATTTGCCACTACTTTTCCCCATCTTTCTGGCAACATTCGGATACCCCGTCGAAAAAACTCTTCATCTTTTGACGCTATCCACAAATCTACCCAATTTTTGGTGTCTTCATATGATGTGAAGCGCTGCTCAGACAGACCATGTGCCATCGACCGGAACAGGTGATAATCAGAAGGGGCTAAGTCTGGTGAATACGGCGGGTGGGGTAAAACTTCCCAGTTGAGTGTTTCCAAGTATGTTTTTACCGGCGCCGCAACATGTGGACGAGCATTATCGTGTAAAAGAATAATTTTGTCGTGTCTGGAGTAGTAATGGGCGCGTTTTTCCTTAAGTGCCCGACTCAATCTCATCAATTGTGTTCGGTAGAGAGCTCCAGTAATGGTTTCGCTTGGTTTCAGCAATTCATAATACACGACACCAAGCTGATCCCACCAAATACACAGCATGAGTTTTTTTCCATGAATATTCGGCTTAGCTGTCGATGTTGATGGTTCGCCGGGCTTAACCCATGACTTTCTCTTCTTTGGATTATCGTAGTGAATCCATTTTTCGTCACCAGTGACTATACGATGCAAAAAACTCTTTTTTTATTCCTGGCAAGCAGCATTTCACTCATGCATAATCGGCGTTCAACGTCTCTCGGCTTTAGTTCATATGGAACCCAATTTCCTTGTTTTTGAATCATTCCTAACGATTTTAAACGATGTGAAATTGCTTGTTGAGTCACTTGTAGAGTAAGTGCAAGTTCTTTTTGCGTTTGGGACGAATCTTCCTCCAATAGTACTTCTAATTCCATGTCTTCGTACACTTTCGGCCTTCCACTGCGTTCTTTGTCTTTAACGTCAAACTCACCGTTCTTAAACTTTTGAAACCATTCCTGACAACTTCTCTCACTTAAAGCAGCTTCACCATATGCTTCTAGAAGCAATCGATGCGCCTCAGCTGCAGATTTTTTCACATTAAAGAAGTAAATCAAAAGTTCCCGCAAATGATGCTTATTCGGAATAAAACTTGACATTTTTGCACGAAAAAAATTACGTGATGCTGATACGGAATCACTAGTACTTTAAGGTTATGGTGTTGCCAGATGACTAAACTTGGGATATTACGTTTTACATCTGACAATTTCTCCATAACCTTCTGGTGGGGCCATCTTTTGACAAACCGCGGAAACTTATTTGTACACCTAATATAAA